>JAQISU010000210.1:6765000-6872500 GCA_029339505.1 Unio delphinus | reverse complement strand
ACATATGTCATAATCGCTTATGTATCAATACTGCTCATTTAACATTAGAGACACATTCAGTAAATCAAAGCAGAGCGCATTGTAAAAGTCAAGGACTTTGCACACAATTGCACATGCCACATTGCCTCAACCTGTAAAAATGTACTAAAATGGAGGTTGTTTATGGTAAGAATGTTCATATTTTGCTTTTAATTTTTTAGCCATAGCACACATTAATTTGCCTTTGCTATAATTCTTTTCTTCTTGATGTTTCTCATAAAGCTTGTAAAGAAATGCCCTTTTCTCTGATTTTTTTCTCTTATATGCTGTACTTGCTGTATGTATTTTATTTCTCCTATATATATCTTGCTTGCTTTTCAGATGTTGTGCCACAGAACTGCAAGCTGAAATCGGACAACCGATAGATTGACACAGCTTAACCAGAGATTCTCCAGGTCCATGGTTGCAGTTATGGACAGCACTATGAACCCTGCCAGGGAAGTTTCTCTTAAAGGTTATATTCTTTGGTAAGCTGCGTTTTATCCTTCGATTCACTGATTCCACTTTCTGAGTGTTCTTATTTAATTTTGTTTTTAACACTGCAGATTTTCCTAACCGGTACTCAACACACATGCGCAATTTACTATCCTCTCTCTCACTGGATATTTTCAGTTTGAAATCACTGGGCAAGAATGTGTTTCTATCTATCCAGCTTGTACCAGCTACCCAGCACACATTAGAGTGCTTATGACAAAGACTATGATCACCTTGATAGCACTTAACTATTGCATCTGTTGCATAAGATAAATTACTTACTAGTAATTCTGTTGTATTTTTATATTTTTTAAATGATTGTTCAAACTCAGCCTGGCACCTCTTAGTCAAATCAAGTGCAAAGTTGTTCCGCATCTTTTCTCTGAGTTTTTTGGTTCTTCCTGGCATCAAATCAATTAATTTGCTCTGGCCTTTAATGAACTTTCTATGATTTTGAGTCAGATGGCGTGTATCAATATGATTTAAAGGGACTGTTTCAGTTATTCCTTCCCTCCTAAGGTCCAGGCTAGCCCGGTAACTAGCAGTGTCTGGATCAGTTGTCATGTTGTGTACCTCAATATTGTCTGTTTTCTTTAAATTTCTAAGCCCTTCCTTACAAAATGTATATTCATCTCCAATATTTGTTTGTAAACTTATATTTGCTGAGCAGTGACACAATTTGGCTTCATCATCAGAAGCATGCATTTTACCCAATGTGCATAGTTTATTCTTTGTGGTTATATGAATTACCTTTTTCTCAGGAGTAGTGTCTTCAACTAGAATGTGTGCACACTGGGTAGCTGGTTGAAAGGGTGTCCTACCTACTCCACTATAAATTGCATTATTATATGTTGAGTCACATTGAAGATCAATTATATTTGTCTTTTTTCCTGTCATAGAATTAAACTCCTTCACATATTTCCTATGTTCTGCCATGTCTCTCATGTTGCTGCATTCAATTTTCTGACAAACAGTATTGGAACTTTTCTGCATCCCTTTTGTTGAGGGAGCAGGGACATTCGCACTTAAAAGAATAGTTCTAAACCCTTCATTTCCAACAGAAGTCTGTGAAAGTCCTATCTGTATCGCATTATTTACACAGGCAGTTTTTCTTCCAGAACCTTCCCTTGGCATTTCTTGATACAGTTCAAACATTCTTGAAGTGTAACGGCATGATGAACATATTGCTCTCTCTCGCCACACCAGACCTCTTTTCTCTTCATGTTTCAAGTCCCATGACAGAAACCCCTGACATTCAGGGTGTAGGCACTGGTGCTCTTGAAAAACAGTATTCCACATCTCAGCATTTTTTTCTACATGAACCAATCGATATGTGTTTTTCTCACCAGACCTGTTGATATAAATAGATAAAACAAGTTTCATGTTAGAAATGTAGTTTCAGATTTGAAACAAAATCTATTTTTAAATGCAACATTGCTCTGCACATACTATCAAGTGATAGTACATAATCATTTAGCTGTAAATTAGAGCTTGCTACTTGGTATGCCAAATCAATGTATATTACCTCCCCTTTGACTAGAATTGAGTGACTGAAGGTTTGATTTATTTCTCTTTTTTTAAATAATTTATGTACTTTATTCAGCTTTATATTGAAAAGTAAGTAATTTAAGACTACCTGTAGTGGAAAGTAGCCATCATAATGATTTTGAGACTTTTTCTAAACTTATTATGAGTTTGGGGTAAATATTGGTATAGTTTTATGCATTAGACAACTTTAATATGCAATTCAATTCTATTACTTAAATTTACCAAGTAGTTTATGCAGTGATAAGTTATATAAATGTCTGAATATTGAATAGAAACATGGACTTACCCTGGCATCGCAATGTTTTCCACATATTGCTCCACCTCCAGCTTACTCCTTGGCTTGGGCCGTAGCAGTTTGTAGATGGGCTCTCCATCATCATCTTCAGTGTCAGCATTATATGAACTTTCTATAGCTTTTTCAAATTTGTCTCTTGTTGTCCTTATGTAATAGACCTCAGCTGGCTTTGTCTTTTGGATTGATGTACATTTTTTCCCCTTGTTGTGGGGAACATTACAAGGCTTGAAGAAATGACTTTGTCTATTCTTTGCTTCCTTATCCTTTCCCATAGTTTTATGCTAAAAAGTATCACTCAGTTATTTAATTCTTCAGTATTAAAATACTTTTGGAACTTTCCTTTGGCTTTTATACCTTTTTATTAAGATTTGGGGGTGATGAATCACCTGTGTTGATAGTTTAAATAGTTTTAGAATGTCAGCATCATCTGGATGCCTCATTGGGTGTGTCACAGAAGGACAATGACCTCTTATCATTTTGACCTGTCATGTGGCACACTTATTGGTTTGGTGTGAATGATAGGAATCAGGGATGCACTGTATCTTATTTCTGTGAATGTCAGCAAGAAAAGAAATGCAATTTTGAAATTTAAAACATTTAAAACTTGCCTTATAGTCAGTGAGAGATGGAAAAACTAGGTGTCATGTAATTTGATACCCTATGATGTCATACTTGCTGATGTCAGCATGTTTGTGTTTATTTTGTGTAGCATGCATGCTATAGAAAGATAACACGAAGATACAAAGTCGGAATCTAATTTTTTTAATAACAAGAATAATGCACTAATAAGTACAATACAACACTTCAACATGTAATGCGGATGCAATTTTGCTATGTACAGTAGTATCACATAAAATGCAATTGCACTATTATTCATGCACCAGCATGGCCATGTCTTTCCTACAATTATACTCTAATATCAATGAGTAAAATGCAACTTTTTCAAAAAAATTAAAATCTGGTTATAGGACACACGGTACTAATTATACGGAAGAGCTGTGAACCAGTCTAAAAATGGGTGAAGAAATAATAGAGTATATAAGGCTTTGGTGGTCCATAATTGGTTAATAATGAAAATTAAAATTTTAGTAAAAATATTTTTTGAGAGCTTATCCTATCTGTAATGTAAAAAAAATATGGACAAAATTCTATTGATGCAATTGAAGTAAATTTAGAGGCTTCACCTATTACTACTCAATAATGAAAGTAGCACCTGATTCATTTGGTGCAGAATCAATAACATGTGCTTCCTGTCAATTTATGTCAACAAAATGCCGCGGGTCCTATGTTTTTCTACATTTAAAAACTTACATCAAGGTTAGTTGTGCATGGAAAAATATAGGTCTGACCATCAGCACCCAGAAATGTTAAGTTATTGAATTTTGAATATGACAGTGTTTCCATATGTTTACCATTGGAGTTGAATTAGTACCGTGTTTCCTGTAATAGCATTGACAAACATAAGTGATGGGAAACAACTTATGATTTGACTGAAGGAAATACACAAATGAGTGTTGTCCCCTGTTCCGTAAAACCTGCAGTTTGAAATATGAATTTGAGCTGGAGATGTTCTCCTGACGAACTCTGAGAACTTCAGGTCTCTGAGAGCTTTAGTCTTGGAAAGTGAGAAATATACTTAATAGAGTTAGCATAATACGTTGACATAAATATTTCGTCGAATGTCCGCATGTAATTTTAGAAACGAAAGACGTGGAATGTGAATTATATAATAATGATACATCAAAAGACTGTTCAACATCGCCACAAAAAAACATTTGGAAACTAGCACTGTCTAGACAACAAGCACATCAGCACATTCAATGTTGAAATTTAATTGGGATCCACTTGAATTCACTTGTAATTTTATACATTTGGATTTTTCATAACTCTTTTAGGACTATTTGGGTTTCAATTCGTATTACCGTAAAAAAAACATTTTGAATTTGTATTTTACAGAAACATTGTTTGTTGAAATTTACAAAACTTGTTGTCTTTCGCACTTTCTCGTTTCTTATTTGAAAACTAACTAAATATCTATCTATCTATCTATCTATCTATCTATCTATCTATCTATCTATCTATCTATCTATCTATCTATCTATCTATCCATCCATCCATCCATCTCTCTCTCTCTCTCTCAATCTCTCTCTCTCTCTCTCTCTCTCTCTCTCTCTCTCTCTCTCTCTCTCTCGCTGTCCATGTGAGAAGCATGGATTTTCCAAATATAGTCCACACACTTGTAGCGATAGTCCCTGTGCTTTATTTATGGTAACTGCAAATGCGAGTCGCACCGTAAACTGCAAACGTTTGAATTCGAATGGCATATCTGTCGGAATCATTGGGATGCGTGGCACCAGTACATCTTCTCCTTTAAATTTTCCATTTAAAATTGTAGCTTCAATGATATTGTTCATTAACTTTTTCAATGAAAGCCTGGTATCGTTGCAAAGTTGTGTTGGATTTATATTTCGGAGAAGAATGATAGGTACGCCAATTTTAAATGTTAAAACGTTCGGCGGCGGCATGCCTGGCAAATCAAGTGAATTTAAGAATACAGTTGGATAATTGACAACTTCGTCTTGACTCATTACAATATCATGGACTTATATTTGGAAACATGAATTGTACTTCCGTATGTTTGCCAAGAAATGTGTTGATTGGCTTGTGTCACCTGATACCAACGTTGATAATGGTTCAGGTGGTGAATGTAATTCTGGCAATTTCACTTTTCCACCCGCGCAGCACATTCCTGGTGTTTCATTCTTAAATTTGAGGGCATTGCAATACACACATAATTTATCCATTTTTCCAATAACCACACTTGGATGAAGACTATAATCATAATTAGCATTGTAATGGAATGCACTAAGATTTAAATCAGCGTGCATTGTTCGTCTGGATTGAGCAGTGCGAACTCTAACTGTTTCCAATTTTGCTTCCCGTTGCTCGTCTGTTTCAGATGATCGGGTTTGAGCAGTGCGAACTCGAACGGTTTCCAATCTTGCTTCCCATTGCTCGTCTGTTTCTGAAGCTCGTGATGCCTTTATCTTTCGTGCTTGAGGTGTAGATCGACCAATAGCTTTTCGTTTAGGTGGAATAATTGATTTGACAGCGAAAGTAATGCTTCGTAAGGACTATTAAAAATCCACACCGCGATTGTTTGACGTAACCAAGGCGCTAACAAAACGTAACTAAGTAAACATGACGCAAGGCGCCTACAGTTCAAACATAACACACGCAAAATTAGGTATCGCTACCGATTATGAATTTCATACAGCTGTTGATTTACGTCATCATAGTTTCAGCCAATCCAGACCGTGTTCGATCACGTGACGTATTTAAGGCGCCTACAGTTCACAGCGAAGACACGGTAAATGTCGCAAAACTATATGAAATTCACACATTTGTTAATTGTACAATTTAAATGATTGTACTAATATATATATATATACAGAGAGAGAGAGAGAGAGAGAGAGAGAGAGAGAGAGAGAGAGAGAGAGAGAGAGAGAGAGAGAGAGTGGGGTGGGGGTGGAATATAAGTCAGCTCCGAATCGCAGTCCATTCGACAGCACAGCTTCCTGCAATGGACTGTGTTTGTCATAGACTTATTATGTTAATCGCGAAAAAAAAAAAACGAGCAGTTCCAAAAAGCGTTTTGCATTGATTCAATAGCGCAAATTATTCAATATTCAACGCATTCGTATTTCGTCTCTATTTTGTTTGTATTTTCTACTCTTTAATTTACTTCAATCTAGAATAGAATCATTTGAAAGAAACAAAACTCTACCTTAAAATGTCTACCATTAATTTGTCGGTGTACTCTAATTTGCAGGATATAAAAAATTGTATCGTTTGAATAGGAGATAATCAAGAGAAAACTAGAAACATATGTTTAATCTTTTAATTACAATTAACTTGATATAACCGTACATGTGACTATCTATCTATCTATATATCTATCTATCCCTCTATCTATCTATCTATCTATCTATCTATCTATCTATCTATCTATCTATCTATCTATCTATCTATCTATCTATCTATCTGTCTGTCTGTCTGTCTGTCTATCTAACTATTAAAAGGGATGTATACGAAAAAAAGAATGGGGAGGAAAGAGAGCTTATAAAATAGATTTCAAATTTTTTGAGAGAGGAAATTATTTTTTTAAAATTTGATATTATTATCGCAGATTGACACGTAATGCAATTAATGTTTGTTTGCCTTACCGCTGTCAATGTGTCACAGAATTAGGCGAAAATTGAACTGATTTTTGTTCTTCTTGAATTGCAAACGAAACTCACCATTTTCTTGATTTCGTCGTACACGCATTACCTGGGGTGATTAAGTTGTTTTCTCCAAGGTAAGTGGCGTGTAACGATTTGCATGTGCCAGTTTGTTATTTACATGAAATCCGAAATACTCGTTTCACGTGGTGCACAGCAAGCTCGATGCGATTTATGTTCACCTATAGAGAGTATATAAGGCGAGATATTTCTCATAATAATGACGGGAACCAAAATATCTAATCGAAGGATAGATAAGCTCGTCTTGCAATCTCCAGCCAAAGGGCTGATAACGTCGGTTGATAACATCTGATACCGTCGTTGTTACCGTGTTTCTGATACTGTAGCTGACAATCGCTGTTACCATAGATCTGATAATCGCTGATACCGTAGATCTGATACCGTAGATCTGATACCGTAGATGTCAATGTTTCTGATACCGTAGCTGCTAACGTAGTTGATACCATTTCTGATACCGTAGCTGTTAACACATCTGATACCATCTTTTGATAAACGTCTTTGATATCGTCTGATTTGTTGTGGAACATCTCTGTATAAATATCTGAATGTGATTGTGCCGTTAATTTGTGCAAACGGAATTGAAGTATCTGTCTGTGTGTCGAACTGTCTGTTCGTCAACATCTGTGTAACGTGTAAATATCCGGAAAGCTAGAAGTCCGAGTGTCGGAGCTGTCTGAGTTGTAAAACATCCGGGTCGACATCTAGGGTAGTGAGGAACCGTTGGTTCTGGTAGATGTTGTATGTTGTCTGAACGTATAACTGTGGTGGATCCGTGAAGGGAAACGTCCGATAATAGTATTGGTCAACCATAGGTTTTCGGGGAAACTGGGAGACGATTCAACTGTTGCTGAATCGTGCGGTTATACGGGGTCGAGACACATATGTGTATTGAAATTGTAATACAATTTAATACATTGTTGTATTTGCATGCTTATGTCAGATCACAATAATATTTCAAGTGATCGCATAGATATCAATAAAAGCTAGCAACTTGATTGAATACAAGTATATGGTCGTGCTAGTTATCGCAATCCATCGTGCGATAGTATAGTTTGTCGTTTGTGTTCATTTTTCGTAATTTATACTTGCATTAATTTAACTTTCGTAAAGGATCCTTGGATCTGTGTATAGTCCAAGAGATCCCTTTACATCTGAGATTCCTTTTGTATTAATATTTAATTTGTTCATGTATTGTGAATGGTTGTGAGTGTAATTGTGCGTTGAGTGCATGAATTATTGTGTTGTTACTTCTGTATTTTTTTCATTTATAATTTATTACATAAATTTATATTTTCTTTCACAGATTGTGTTTGTATTGTTCATTTAATCCACCCTCCTCTCGGTAACAATTCTGTTACACAATAAATACACAAGGTTAGATGAATATATTTACACGAGCTATTTATAGCATGTATGGCGTCACTTCAACTAGATAATACCTGGAAGAAACCCTAATATCTTTACCTGGAAATACGTTAGGTCGTGAACAAACTGGAACGAAATGGCGACTACATCAACGACAGAGGGACGATTTGCTCAAGTCGTACAGTGTCCCATTTGTCTAGAGACGCTTAGAAGACCGAAAGTTCTGCCATGCGGACATACCTACTGTAATTCGTGTCTTCAGTCACATATTAGCAGTAAGGTGATCAACAAGGGGACTCCTCATGTATGCTTTCCTTGCCCGGTATGCAGGGCGGACACAACAGTACCTGATACCACAGCGATTGTCGACCAATGGGCAGAGTTATTTCCGGTAAATAGCATTGTATCATCTGTACTGGATGTATCAGTGGAAACGTGTGGTGAGAAATTCTGTGATTTGTGTCTCAAGTGGAATAGAGAAACGTCAGCAAAATCATTTTGTAAAGATTGTAAAAGATTCATGTGCACATTATGTAAAGAATACCACAATGAAACCCCTTCATGTATTTCACACGATGTTATCGATTTGAGCACAGACTATGACACTAGTATTAGGATTCCCAGTCTATCCGCCATAGAAAAATGTCTTAGACATCTCAATAAAAACATCGAATTCTTTTGTATGGATCACAGTTCACTTTGTTGTAATACATGTGGATTTCTTGAACATAGAAAATGCGAAAGAGTCATTCCGATTGATGACATGATAAAGACTTTTGATGCAAAAGCAAAATCAAAATATTTGGATACCAACATACGTAATATCGGAGAGCATATCAAAGAAATAACAAGCAAGATAAAGGAAAACGCCGATAATATTCAAAATGACAAATCTGCCATTTTACAGCAAATCCAAAGTCTCAGAGCAGAACTAAATGTCAAATTACAGAAAGTCGAGGATGAATTAATTGCTTCTCTTGAAGGAAATCATAAAGCTGAAGATTTGACCCTACATAATCAAGAGGCCAGGGGACAGAGTTTAATTTCTGCGATTGGCAGTGATCTGACTCAACTTGACCTTGTTATGACCCACGGGTCAGAGGTCCAGAAGGTCATAATGCTCTACAACATGGAGAAGAATCAAAACAGATATTTTAAAGCTATATCTGAGTATCAAGAAGAATTAAAATACATCAAAATTGGGTTAGAAGTTAATAAAAACCTACACGATTTGATTAGTGACTTAAACCAATTTGGACAAATAACGGTGACCCGATCTCAAACAAAACTGTCCCCATGTCCTCTAGTAACAGTATCGCAGCCGACCGCGGAGACTGTTAGTGGATTCAGTGGAACGCCGTTAAAAGACAGAAAAGCAGTGAAAGTATCTGAGTTCAATGTGAAACTATCGGATGATAAATCAAAATGTTACATATCGGATGTTCTAGCACTTCAAAGAGCGAAGCATATTTTTGTCGATTGGGACAATAACAAGATTAAAGTATATGGAGAATATTGTCAGTTGCAAGAGAGTATGAAACTCCAAGGCAAGCCTTGGAATGCTTGCATCCTACCTGACAAGAACATGGCCGTGACTTTACCCAATGAAAAGACCATTCTTGTCTTTGGCACAGACGAAAAGATGCGCAGTGTCAGAGAGATCAGAACAAGACTCCAGTGTTGGGGTATAGGAGTGATTAAGGATCAATTAGTGATCACTACAGGAAGTGACGAAGATAGTATCGTGATATTAGATATAAATGGTTCAGAGATCAGAACTGTCCGACCGGACAATTATCAAATTGAGAAACTGCTGTGCCCATCTTATGTCAAAATAAACAAAGATGAAACAATCATATACATATCATATAATAATGGGAATAAAATGGTTGCCTACAACACATCCTGGAATGTCTTGTTTACTTACACCGATCAAGACATGAAGGTACCACACGGTATTGATACTGATAGAGAGGGTAATATTTTCATGTGTGGTTACAGGTCGTTCAATGTCCAACAGATATCAACGGATGGCAAGCTGATCAAGGCACTGATAACAAAGAAGGAAGAAAAGAAGGTACCACTCACAATAAAATTCTACAGAGTCATGGACAGATTCTTTGTAACATACCAGTGCTGTGATGTTGTTGAAATGTATGACATGTGTGACTAAAAGTGTTAGAAGTATAAACACCATTCCACAGTAAGTATATTGGTTAGATCCACGGAAGACAGTGCATGCACTAACAAGTGTCTTATATATTCTATACTGCCATAAGTCCCGCTCATGTGAAAACTACTTTTAGAGTTCATAATGTTTGGTAATGTAAAGATGATTGTTATAGTCTAAGATGTTAGTGATGGACTTTTTGGAACATTGGCTAACTTTTCACTAAGTTCATAAGGTTAATTTCAAACAGAGCCTTGAGAAACACTCAGTGGCTGTAATACAATAACTAACAACATATGTACAAAGCCTTGAGAAACACTCAACAGCTTTACAATTTAACAAATAGCTATTAGAGAGAGCTTTGAGAAACACTCATTTGCTCTATATTCAAACATGCACTTGTTATTATTATTATTATTATTATTATTATTATTATTATTATTATTTGCTGACCTATTCCTACTGAATTGTACTAGACATCATTAGTTGAACAAGGTCTGCAAGAAACACTTGACTTGACCTCACAGGATCATGAAATACTGTCTGAGTGCTATTTAACTGATAAGCAGATATGTAAGCGGAGTTGCTGATTTAAAACATGACAATGAATGAATGAATGAATGTCTATAGAGATTTTAAAACACAGATGTAGAATTCAAAACTTAGTTTAGATCTGTCCAAAATGTTCAATAAAAGAAACATTATTTTCTTTGCATTTATTTATGTAAATAATGTGAAATAACTATAATTCTGATTCGCGGAAAATATTAAACAAAAGAGTTACCTTATCTTTGCGCACTTCCTTATATGGTATTCGTAGTAAAATAATAGTAAAAGATTTTCCCACGCTTTTTCCTAACGTAAGGAGCTCGTACCGTGACCCTCGGAAACCCGTAATAGTGGAGACGCTGACAAGCCTTTTATACCTCCCGCGGAATTCTGCGCTTGGCAGGGAAAATTCTGCCGTTCGCTGGGTAACGACATCAGGAAAAATTCTGCGAGCGCGTGCTTGCAGGGGCAACCGTACTCTGCTACTGATAGCAATAAAACTACACTTAAATTAAGAATTTTAATTGAATACCTATATGACCCATTGTGTTAGCTAAGTGTGCATACAGCGAATTTATTCCTCAGTGGTCAAAATTTGCAGCACAAATTAAATGTTTAAGCGTTCAAAATTAGTGATGTCGTAAGCGACCCCTAACTATTATGCGAGATAAAGACGGGAGTATTCCAAATGTGCCAAAATTGGAAACGAGGCTTAATACCTAGGAAAGTTATAGGTAGTCTGGTCCCCTGCTTAGTATGCTCCCATGCGTTGCACTCCTCTATACTAAGTCAGGCGAACGCCGACGCCATATTGTCACGTGATCAAAACAAATGGCCTCACCTAGAGAGAGATCGGTAATCTAACAGTGGCACATTTATTGCGTTAATATTCTGTTTGTTAGTGACACAATGCGAATTTTACTAATACTTTCGATTTGAAATATAACAGGCGCTATCTTGTGTTAAAGCTTAACCAGCAAATCGGCTACATAGGTATTTTTACAAATATTTATACAATTAGGCGACGACGAAGTATAGGGATACACACAACAATTTTTGTTAAATATTGCACCTTTCCCACTGGATCATCTCAAAAATTATATTTCCAATCGATTCCTTGATAAATTTTACGTCGAAATTGATATGAGGTTATGTACGGCGGCTTTATTTTTTCCCAAGATCCAGACGAAAATATCTTCCCCATTTTGCCAGGGGTGAGGGTAACGATTGTTTCGCAAATAAAGCACATTTTACACTGCGTCATCTAAAATATTTAAGTTGCAATTAATTCCTTGACCAAATTTATATAAATATGTATATATCGTTTTCCATGACAGCCCAAATTTTGTCAAATATTATGATCAATATAACAACCCTCTTCTACGAAGGGTCGAAAGTGACATTTTGTCAAATATTGCACATTTCGACTGCATCAAGTACGACATTTCATTTGCTATCGATTACTTGATAATTATTATGTCGGACTTTGTATAAGGTGGTAGATGACATTCTTGATTGGCCACAAAGGTTGATATCAAATCCCTTCAATCAAGCGGGGGGGGGGGGGGGGTTAAAATATTGCCAAAGATGGAATATTTTCGACATCATCATTTCAATGTTCCATTTTAAATTAATTGCTTGATCAACTTTACATTGATATTGATGTATCGTTGAACATGACAACCCACATTTTGTAAATGATTAAGATAAAAATACCAACATTTCTGTCAGTTTCATTTCAAATTGATTTCATGAAAAGAAAGTGGCATAGCATCCCCTACAACCTGGGGTGGTGGTGAAGGGGTCTAAAATACTATCAGACAGACTTGACTGGGAGTATGTCCTATCAATAAATCTTTGGGAGAGTATGAGCCAAATGTATTGCCACATCATGTACATTGATAGTGATATACAGTAAAACCTGTCTTGAGAGACCACTGCTATAAGAGACCACAATCACCATGCACAGATTTATTCATTATATTGTGTTAGGACCTGTTATGAAAGACCACTTGTCTTGAGATATTATTATTGTTTAGCAGAAGGGGTGGTCTTTCAAGACAGTTTCTACATTATTACTGTAAATATATTCTATTCATTAGCAGGGCACTTTAAGTGCCTCCACATGATAAAAATTTAATGTGCTACTGTGTTGTAAGATTTCTGTGATAAACGATGAACTGAATTCAGGTTCAATTTACATGCTTGGTAAGATTCTTCAAAAGTCACTCAATATATCATCATAACTGAAAGACAATATTAGTGCATTTAATGTTAAGCACTGTACAGAAGAAGTTTACATTTTATTATCACTAATTTGATTTGCTTCCATAATGAATGCTATTTTCATTATTCAGTTAATAAAATTCCAAAACTTAGTGTAAATTTAATTTTAAGTATCGATGTAATGGATATGCATTATTAAGGCTAACATTGTAGACAAGTTGAGACAAATGTTTCATATTTATTTTGTATTTTTCATCATTACTGAAGTATGACATGAAATTGAACAGTATTTACATTTCTTATACTGTCACAATCATTCATCCAATATATGTCCTAACACTGATTTATCAATTTAACCAAATGTGTTGTTATATTTAAATATAAAAACCAATAAAACACACTGACATGTTCATTAAAGTAATCATTGAGCCTTGTATGATTAAATGTTAACAGCAATAACTCTCAAGTTAATTCAATTTAAATGGAAACGTATCAAATAAACACATGCACATTAAATAACAAGTATCAATTATACTTGTTTTATGATTAACATCAACTTAAACACACATTCTGCATACACTTTGTACAGTATTAGTACTGAAACACATATCAGCCTATCATGATGCATGTAGTTTTCATGATAATTATTAAATATGCATCAACAGAATATTACTCAAACTTGGTTAAGTGTTAATCAGTGAAGTATTTGTCAAGTATATGTATGAGATACATGTATGTGCAGTCCTTTTGAAGCAGATCGTTTCTACTTAAGATGTGCTATAGAAAGAAAACTAGAAAGGTAGTAAGCATGAACACTTTCTAAGGATTTTTTTCCCCAACATCAACATATTTCAACTAAACTGGATGACACAAAATACATTGTATGATCTTTAATATCCTTTATCATTCAGATAGTAATGGTATCTTCCAAAACACATACACACGCACACACAGAAACCTCTAAACAAACTTGCTTCAGATAAATTGAGATAGATTTTACTGACAGTAAAAATCACAATATTTTAATGACATGCTATTTGTAAAAATGTTTCAGAAGAAAAAATTGGATAAATGGCTTCATAATGATTGCTTTGCTGACTGGAAAAATTAATTTAGTCACATGTACACTTATTGATATATTGCAACCTTCATAAACATGGTTGTTTGCCATTACATAATCACATGTACACTTATTGATATATAGCAACCTTCACAACAATGGTTGTTTGCCAGTGTTATATTATCAAAGCTTTCTCATTTTCATCCTATTTGCAGATGTCTTACTTAGATCGGATGTGTATTCTCAAACAAGCTGTAATTAAATATAACCAGACAATTCTTGCTTCAGAGACACCAATTACAGGGCTCAGGCCCAGACAAATAGATGCTTTGTACAACTTGAGAGAATCTAAAGACTTAGTTGTTGTATTACCCACAGGATATGGAAAGACTTTGATTTTTGAACTGATTCCTTTCTACCTTCAGTGCAAAGTCATAGTACTGGAACCTCTCAATGTCATTCTTAATCAGCTTTGTTCAACACTTGATGGGCATGTGATACGTGTCACTGAACATTTTCAAGATCTTAGTAAATTACGCATGGGTGAATTTTCGTATATGGTTGGACACCCAGAAGACATACTGGATAAGAATGTTCTTGAATGCCTAATTGAGGCTGAATGGACAAAGCAACAGGTATGCATGATTATTGATGAAGCCCACTGCATTTTGCATTGGCAGGATGAATTTAGACCTGCATACAAGGAGATTAAAAATCTTCGGGCTCTTTTCAGTTTGTACAATCTGTGCTATGACAGCAACTATTAACAAAGACAGCATCAAATCAATCAAGAAAGAGTTGAAACTTTCCAGATGCAGCATAATTAACTGTACACCTCTTCTAAGAAAAAAACATCAGTTTGCTAGTAAGACGACGACCGCCATATTAAAGTGACACAACACCAACTTCACCTTATGACTGTGTTTTCAAATCACTGTTTGAGGACCTTATTCGAACAAAGGAAAATGGGTCATGCTTTCCTGTCACAATAGTCTACACAAGACTTGTATGGTGTGGTAAAGCTATTGAGCAAGCTAAGATACTTCTAGGTGATCAACTGTACAATGGAGAAAAAAAGGAAGAAAACTGCATTGTAGTGCAATACCACTCTCCACAATATAGCAAAGTAAATGAATATATTCTGCACAGTCTTTCAAGTGAAAACAATCACATAAAAATCATTTTTGCGACAATTGCACTTGGAATGGGGGCAGACCTTAGAAAGGTGCATAGAGTGATTCATGCTGGATGCCCATCTTCAGTGGAAGGTATACTCATACACACCATAAAATCAGTCTTTGTTATACGTATATTAGGTCTGAAAATACATACAATTTGATACTTGCATATTCTACTTCCTTAGATATAATAGTATGTTGGTCTTTAAGAAAGGTCAGTGCACAAAACATTGATAGAAAATGAACTTCTTCCTTGTGTACTCAATTAATTTACCTGTTCAGTTTATTTTAGTAGTCTTGGAAGGAATGCAATAATTACCGGTAATTCAAATACATGTATGAATAAATATTTCTCTTCTCATCAAGTCTACTAAAATTGGACACTGTTTTTCCTTATAAATTTTAAAAAGAAAAATGAAGCAGGACAACCAATTGTTTTATTGACTTCCACCATATCCTAAACTTGTCTTTAAAATACGAGAAATTAGTTGCCTTTCAAGCATGAATCCAATAATAGGTTTTCATGTGTTTCATCATATTATTGGTATTCTAGGATAGAGTCATGGACTCTTTCTAGAATAAAGAATACATATTTTCATTTCACTTCAGAGTATGTTCAAGAGGTTGGACGTGCAGGAAGGAATGGCCTTAAAGCTGAAGCCATAATCTTTTACAACAACAATGACTTATCTTCAAAACTTCTTGAGAAGGACATGAAAGGATATTTAACACTTGAAAGTGGCTGCAGACGCCAAGTTTTAAATAATTATTTTGGCTGTCCATATGAGGAGGCTGAATTTATATGCTGCGACCTTTGTGAAAATGATGCACTTGGAAGTGCATTTTGTATGAAACAGATTACAGGACAAAAACAAATAGATAGATACCTTGTGCATATGGCTTTAAAGGAATATGTGAGAGCTGATATATCTGGTGAAATTGCATTTCACCTTCATGATGATTTACTGAAACGCATAACTGAAACGTTTGATATTATTCCTATGGACATAAATGAAATTGTTCGGTATTACAACATTCCTAGGTACATTGCTGATTCACTGAATGCAATACTTGTTACCTTTAGGAAATAAAAGTTATTCAGACCAAGAAAGTAAATGTTGACCGCTGTGGTGGCCTAGTAGTTAGAGCTATTGTCCCTTAACTATTGAGTCATCCCTTGTATGGTAGGTCACAGCTTCAAACCCGAGTTAATGACTCATACCAAAGACTTCTAAACATAGTACTAAAAAAAACAGCTGCCTCACTAGGCAATCAGCATTAATAAGTTATGTGTTAGTACTGGTGGCCTAGTATCAGGATAATGCTACTGGATGGGTCATGATGATACATGTCTGTGGCATGGTGTCACATTATAGACATTGTAGAAATATGACTGAAAAATTGTTAAAATTAGGTTAAAAATGCAAGTCACACGCACAAGTAAATGTACGTCCTTTCACCATATTTGATTCCAATCCATTTTAATTTTCTGTTGACTATAACCTTGCCAACAGGACATAATGGGCATGTGTCGAGGCTAAAGTATATTTTAAAAATAAGACAAATGCCTCCCACAGCATCACCTCGAATTTGGGATTTGGCAATAACAAATTATTCATCATTCTCAAATTACCTGAAACTTGCATCAGGAGCAGAAGGAGGCTATGGTTATGTGGAGATGAAAAAGGGGACATGTATAATATCTTCACAATTTGGGAATTGTATTACAGGAGAAAAAAGATAAGACACTATTATGATATAACAGATGGGTGAGGCCTATGTCTTGGCTCTGCCAAAGTAGGAAATAAAACTAGGGAAATGTACAAATTGCTTACTTAAACAAACCACCAATTTCTCATCATCTCACACATGCATGGGGTGGGGGAATTATTTTGACGTTATTGATTAATTATCATTAATTAGTATGCATGGTACTAGTGCATGCCTGCATTAATAATAAAAATATGGCAATAACGTTGTGTGTGTGATTGCATTTTTAATGTAGTTCAGTCATATCACTAGGATGTCTACATTGTGGCAGTTTATAGTGAATAACATTGAAGCATAATGCCATGGACATGTAGCATGATGTCCCACCCAGTCACATTATACTGACACTGAGCCCACCAGTCCTAATACTAACTTCTTAATGGTGAGCACCAAGTGAGGCAGCTGCTAGGACCATTTTTATATGTCTTTGTATGACATATTTGGGATTAGAACATGTGACCTTCTGCATCTGAGGTGGATGTTCTAACCACTGAGACCATCCGATCAGTTGCAAGAAACTAATGAAAAATTTATAACAACATATGATGACTATGCATGTAATATGAACAATTTATCACATGTCATTAACTGAGAATAACTGTCATTTATTCAACTGAGGTTTAATTTAAAATGGGCTGCTATTCGTATGTATTGTGGCAGATGATGGTCTGTAAAATAGAGATTTACTGACTGTTTTTAGATGTTTAATGTTACTTTCCAGATTCAAATTCCAATCTGACTTTGTGATAATCGATCCAGGACTCAAACTCAAGTCCATTTACTGAATCTGCTGGTGCCAGTATATTTTTGTGAGCACTGAAACACCTGCCTGAATGTGGCACAAAAGGTTTCACTTCTCGCAGATCATATATCATTTTCAACTCATCGGTATGAGAGTTTCTCTCTTTGTGATAGCCTGCCCTCACTTTTACATCAGATATGCTGTCAAAATTATCAGCAATGTTGTCCATAACTGCTACTGCTTTAGATCTGGCCAGTAGGTTTTTGTCTTTGTTCATTGGGCCCAGTCCTTTAAGCATTTTTTTGGTCCATTTTACAAGATGTTCCATTGCTAGATCTGCTGGTATATGGCTATCTTTCGTCCCCCTGATGTTGACAAAAAGACCATAGATACTTTGATATGCAGTGCGCAGACTATATGATGCTTGCTGATGGCATAATAGGCGCAAGATTTCAAAAGCATATTTACTTCTGCTGTTATGACTCTTGAACATCAACATCATGTATTTAAGGCAACCAAGTAACCTATCCCTGTCAGGTCTGTGTATCACATCCAAAAACTCCATGTACAGTAAACCAACCTGTAATACAGTATGGCCATACTGTTGCACATGATCAGTGTCCTTTGGCTTTGAAACTGTCTTCTTTCCTTGCTTTAAAATGTATATGGTTTTCACTTCCACATCACTAACTTTAACTGTAATGGGGATCAGTGAATCCTTGACAGTTTCTTCAACAATCATGTGAATCTTGTGCCCTGAGAAGACATATATTTCAATAAAATGATCCATAGTCTGATGGAGCCACAAATCTGTCATAGGGTCTGGAGGTAAGTTCTTGGTTGGAGTACTGTTTAGATCACAAAGTCCAAAGAAATCACACAGTGCCTCAACAATGTATGATTTAACAAATGACAAAAAGAAATCTTTGTCTACATCATAATGATTCTTCACGTCAGCGTTCACATCATGCCGTCTTATACGAATTCTCTCTCCATTCATAGAGCCAGTTTCAAAACCATCCAAGCTAAAGAGCTTCTGATAAGCCATTGTCAAGAAATTCACAGCTGTATGCCAGAGTTCAAAAGTAATTGGATACAGATCCCTCAGTCTTTCTCTCGCATCAAAAGCACCTTGATGTAATCCTTTTGCACCACTAAATCTCTCCCTGGTCAATTGATCACCACCTATATGCACTGGAGGATGATTTGTGCATCCATAGATTTCATCTACTGTTTCCTTGTATGACTGCATTATCTTACAGACATCACTATACTGTTGTTCATTGTAAGGAAGAACTGGAAGTGGAACTATAACTGATTTATTTGCAAGCTCCTCAGAGAATTCACCTTCAATTTCACTACAATAAAAACCTTGAAACTTTTTCAGAAAGGGGAGATAATACACTGCTGCATTTAAAATCAGGGTTGTGTAGTTGGATTTTAACCTTCTCTGATCTCTCTGTGAAGGAGATAACTGATCCAATGCTAGGTCTTGAATCGACCCCTGTGGCTGGTCTGGTAGATTGGCATAATTCATGTGTTGCACAATAGCTGCAGATGCAAACCGATGTTTTGTCCCTCCATGATAATTTTCCCTTTCATGTCGCACCCCAGTTGTAAAATTTACATTGTCCCCAACAATTCTGAAAACTCTTCCTTCCCTGACTGCTAACTGCAGCTCCTTAAAACATAAATTGGCTAATTTGTCCACTTCTCTGATAGTAGCTTCATAACTACTGGAAACACCCAGAATTTGCAACCTATCAAAAACCTGTTGGGAACAAGAAAAAAAAATTAAACCTTCTTGTATCATATTATCATACTGATGTCTCCTATTATTTATACTAGAGAAAAGGTCTCATATGCTTCACTGTATTAACAATAAAAGATAAGATACTAAACTTAATGACCACTGAAACATAAAATATTCTTGTCTGTGATAGCCGACTGCTTATAAAATTGACAGATGCATAATAAACTAGCAGCATGTGTGTGATGAGCCTAACATATAATTTGAACCTGAATCTGTGTCTACAAATGCTCGGCCACTAAGATATATTAGCTTACAATGCCAAACCATCATCCAAAATAAACCTTATAAATAGACAAAATGAGTGTTATATCATAATATTGATTCACAATGTGCATTGAACAATATAGTTTGATCATATTTTGTCAGCCATTTAGAATGTATGCCAGTTTTTTTAAAAATAATATTGTATAACATTTTATTGAAAACTGAAGTTCCTTTATGAAATTGTCTTTCATGTTTGATCCACTCAAGTTCAAATAATAATTACTTGAATTTGGTTACCGCATTACATTTCTAAGCATTAAGGTTATGCACTTATTATTCAGCTAACAAGGGTTTGAAATTTTATTAATCAGTTATCCATATCAAATTTCAAGTTATTACCTGTTATTTAATCTAACGAACATGTAAATAGAACTGGAAATGGCTTGTATATTCCTTGAAAACTTAATTTTTATGGTAGAGTAAAAGTTTATTATAGTTGTTGGCACTTTGTAAGACCTCCATTAGGTGTGCTTTCCTTTAGAAATCTGAAAAAAGGGTAAGAACTGGGCCAGAAATAAATAAAAAAAATTATATAACAAATTCACATGCAAGATTTTGAAAATATGCATGCAAAATATCAAGCAGCAGTTAGAAACATTTGGGTAAGAGGGCAGCAATCTTGTAACAAATAAGTTATGGTGAATAAAAGTGTCCAACTCAATCATTGTATCACCCAAATTTTATCATGTATGATACAAGTCAAATATGTCAACTTTCCCTACTTGCTGCCAAGACTGGTCACAACTACTGACTTCTCGATTATGCATATTTTAAAATGATGAGAATTCAATGTCTGTTTTAGTGTTGGTCTAAAGTAAAAATTTCCTGTGACTTAAAGGAAAGATGAACCATAGCTCAACAAAACATGCAAGTAGCAATAACATCTTCTGAAAATAAAAATAACAATTCCGAGATGCACCATTTGACTAAATAATATACTGAGTGCTAGCTTCCTATTAAAGTGTTCAAGCACTGAAAAAAAATGGGGATACAATGTTTAAAACCTTGAAAATTCAGAAAGCATGCCATGGATTGTCAACAAGTTAAACTGTTGGAATACTGAAATCATAACAATACATAACAAACTAAAATAACTTGGACCTTTTCATGAGTCTGTTCATTTTTCATAGTGATAGCTATTATCTTCTGTACAAGTGATAATTCCACAAACCTATTGCTCATAAGTATTGAGTATACAAGTCCTAACTTGGGCAGAAGTGACCTAATGGGTTGAATCATGCCAAGTTTGCCTGTTGGCAATACTACTGCTAGTAATACTTCAGCCAATAAAGGGTTAATCTGAAAAAGTTCTGTGCATATATCATTCCATGAAAATGCAGTTAAATCCCGATTAGGATATAAGATGCTGCTTTCATCCCTTATACATTTGGAAGATGCTTTTTGTTCAACTTCCCAAATAAGTAACATCTTTACAGCTTTTCTGAGTGACTCACTATTTAACACAGTCTCGGCAATTGTTTCAGTGGAAGTATATAGAGCAGCATGCAGCAATGTTGCTCTATCAGAGAGAGTTACATCATCAAATGATGATAATCTTGTATTTGATAATTTCATAGCTAATGTTTCCACTTCATTTTTTGATTTTGGCAATTTATCACGTACAGAAATATAGCTCCACTCTCTTTCAGTTTCTCTGAAATAGAGATATGTAAAGATCAAATAATACATATATCATGTTTATTAAAACTAATATTAAGTGGAAGGACTACATGTTGTGTGTAGTTAAATGATTGACATTCAGATAGAAGTATTTTGGCTACCACAAGGAACTGAGGTTAATTTTTTTTATTTTGTCAATGGACTATTGAGGTATAGCTTATGTAAAGCAATTTCTCCAGATTGATTGGCTGTAGCAATGCGTGTAAGATATTATCTGCTGAAACAAATGAAGATTATAGTTTAACAGACTTTTCTGATTTTTGGACTTCAGTGCCTGTCAGTTTTATTTATATCCACAGACTGACATTAAGTGTCAAAGGATTTGAATTATTATATCACAATTTATTGATATTTATCTATATTTAATTTAAACTTAAAATGCCAGCTCAAGAACCTACCTTCTCAATTGTCTTTACCTCAAAATTTGTATTACAGTGTGATGCTTTTTAAACAAATATATACCTCACGTTTTATACCTGATGTCCAAGACTGGTAAGACTGGGTCTGTTTGTGTAGATACTGTACAAGTATAAATGTGATTGTACTGAGTCGATGCTTCATTTTTTCTTGAACTGTTGGACACGTCACAAATGGTGGTGCTTTCATCGGTGGCCAAACATGCAGAAGGGAACAAGCATTTCACCCTGGCATGCTGTGATTTGCATGAAGCTCCTAAACAATCGTAAAGAAAAAAATTCATAAAAAGTTTTTTAAAACATACCATACCTATTCAATGTACAACATAAAAGGATTACACAGACATAATCTATACTACTGTACATGCTACAACCAAATAATCAAAAACATTAGGCTAAATAGGTAAGTGGAGTTTCTTCAAGAAAAGTTCACTCAAAATATACACATCAATTTAGCTTCAGAACCTTATTTACATGAAAATAGTTGACAAACACTTCCAGGTAGCCATATTGGATGCTTGGGTGTGATTGATTTATTGTTGTTGCTGTGAACTAATTGCCATTTCCCAGTTAACTGGTGTAGGAAGAACCAAAGAAAACTCTGGGATGAACCACTGACCCATGGGAAGCTACTGGCAAGCTTCCTCACCCACATCGGGCAAGCAAGACTTGAACTTAACACCAAATTCCATTATTTTTGTATAGTGTGGCCTTGGCTTTCATGACTTGGCATGCACTAATAAGTTTAATTACTCAACAATATCAATTGATTAGCTCTAAATGTAAATCCTTATTATGGCACTTATGCTTCAAAATCATTTACAACAAGAACTGAAAAAGGCTAATAATGCCTGACCTATGGCAAGTTGCTCATAATGATTGACCCATAAAAAGTGGCTCATAATGCCTGACCTATTGCAAGTGGCTAATGATGCCTAATCTATGGCAAGTGGTTCATAATACTTGACATGGCAGGTGGCTCTAAATGCCTGTCTAATGGCAAGTGGCTAATAATGCCTACCTATGGCAAGTGGCTAATAATGCCTACCTATCACAAGTGGATAAAAATGCCTGACCTATGACATGTGGCTAATAATGCCTAACATATGGCATGTGGCTAATAATGCCTGAACTATGGCAAGTGGCAAATAATGCTTGACCTATGACAAGTGGCAAATAATGCCAAACATGATTCAAAGACAAGGAAATATATTAAATGGGGTACTGCCACAAACATTTTCTTTGAACTATGAACCTTTGGATTTTTGAAGATCTAGCATATACTTTTTGCCACACAAACTCAAGAAAATGATGCCATGCCCATTATGATACACTAAACTAAGACTATTCACCAGTTCTAGCAATTAGAAATTCATAGGCCTTTAAAACAAAAGACCTGGACAAAGTGTGAAGTATACAACCAAACCAAGCTGACAATAAAAGCTAATATTTACTAATCAAAGACCATTAATAAAATATTTTAAAATCACCAAATGTAACATAATTATCTGTCATGCATGGTAATGGAATGCATTCAATTGAAGTATATTGCTTCAGAGTTTGTGACGGTACAGTTAAAAGGTAGATCCAAAGAGATTCTGATATGAGATGCATATTCTGCATATATTTTGCAAAGTGTAACCTGATTTCACAAGGCCAGTAGTTTGGAAAATGTAGCGTGCACACTCCTCCCAGAATTTGTTAACATTTGCTGATGGTAGCCCATGCTCCGTCACAAACTCCATCATTGCTAACTTCTCTTCTTTACTCCATTTCTTGTACGATCTATTTTGGTCTGGAAACTGGAATCAAGAAACAGTTATGAGCTATAATGTTTGAAATTAACAGTAAGTACAAGTTGGTACTTGTCATATAAATCTCAGACTCAGTAACAAATACTTCAAGAATTTGAAAAGACAAATAACTGTTAGTTAAATACCTATGGCAACTTAATACTGCAAGTATTTACCTATTGTCTTCATTTTCAATCCTTAATGTTACACAGCTGCTAAGTGCATAATAATGTAAGAAAATTACCTGCTAACAACTATTATAACAAACAAAACAAAGCACTAGAATATAAAATGAAAATAATACTGGATGACAAGCTAAAAGCCAATAAAATGTGTGCTTGTATGTCATTTATATATCAATGTAAAAACGAACTTGATGTCATAAAATACAATACATTGGTCCTGCAATACAGTAAATGTGTCACACTGTGTTTGATGTATGCCTATAATAATGGTATGGTAAACAATATATAATCAGTGATTATATATTTTTTAATTACAGTACTTCATTATAATAAGAAATACTTTTTATATTCCCATGTGTACCTTACAAATGCATAAATAAAGATAAACAATTGATTTTAATTAATGCTTATTTACTTGTCTTACTGATGAGTTAAATACAAAAAAGTCATGTATAGTTTTAAGAGAATATCTGTTTCACTTTTGTAACATATCTGATTCAAATTATCAACATAAAATGAGTATCTCTTTAAACAAGGTCTTGCATGTAAATCTTGAGGATATACATTTAGAATTATTGCAAAGTTAATCAGTACAGAATGTTGCCAACTGCAAATGTAAATAAATATTATGATATACCTCTAACTGTCTGCGCTTCTCGATCTGCACAGTAGTCTTTCCTGTTGGTGATGACCTCTGTCTTTTACAGTAGGTGTGGAAACTAGGATAATACTCCATTCTATAAAAAAAATTAGAACATTTCAAGAAAAATGTTTTTATTTTTTATTCTCATTAGGTATCAAAGAATCAATTCAGTGTATTTTCAAATGACACAATAATTATTACTGGTATTAATTTTGTAACAATTTTGTATTGTAACCGAAATATAGATATAATAAAGATATTTTTAAAAGCATCTTTTTATGATAAATGCTTCACGTATCTTGTGTTATTGACGGTCATTAAACATACAATGTTCCCTTAAAAAAGGATATTTATTTAACTTAATACCATGAAGATTTCATCATAAACTTTGGCATATATATATGGTTTAATTTAATAATTGATTTTTTTTAAAAAATATGCCAGAACACCAGAGTAAATAAGATTTTACCAATTTGATACATTTTGGTTGAATCAGTCAAAATGAGATTTTTCATTCCATACTCAATCTCAATCCAAGCCTCCAGCAAACACTTATAAATGAAGACTAGTGTTTTGGTTTTAAAAAGTGATAGCTACACATGAACAGAGGAATCCTTTACCCCTCCCTATGCCCTTCTAAATTTCTCCACTTTCTCTCAACACAAGTATTAAACAATTCCTTTAAACTGTGTTGTTTTATATTGACTCCTCTTATTTTTAATGTTTATATAATCTAACATTAAATCATGAATGATGTTTTGTCTGTATTGCCTAAAAAGATGATATCCAAAACTGATAAAGATGCATCAAGTCATTTTATTGCAAAAAATGTACTACCCTCTTTGAGGAAATCCTAGCTAAATCATGATTAATCTTTGGTAAATGGCAAAACCTGTGCTGTTACATATACCAATATATTAATGTCAGTGTAAAATTGATCAAGCAACTGAATTAAAATGGAACATTGAAATAATGATGTCGAAAATATTCCATCTATCAAGCAATCGATATCAAATGAAATGTTGTACTTGATGCAGTCGAAATGTGCAATATTTGACAAAATGTCACTTTCGACCCTTCGTAGAAGAGGGTTGTTATATTGATCATAATATTTGACAAAATTTGGGCTGTCATGGAAAACGATATATACATATTTATATAAATTTGGTCAAGGAATTAATTGCAACTTAAATATTTTAGATGACGCAGTGTAAAATGTGCTTTATTTGCGAAACAATCGTTACCCTCACCCCTGGCAAAATGGGGAAGATATTTTCGTCTTAATCTTGGGAAAAAATAAAGCCGCCGTACATAACCTCATATCAATTTCGACGTAAAATTTATCAAGGAATCGATTGGAAATATAATTTTTGAGATGATCCAGTGGGAAAGGTGCAATATTTAACAAAAATTGTTGTGTGTATCCCTATACTTCGTCGTCGCCTAATTGTATAAATATTTGTAAAAATACCTATGTAGCCGATTTGCTGGTTAAGCTTTAACACAAGATAGCGCCTGTTATATTTCAAATCGAAAGTATTAGTAAAATTCGCATTGTGTCACTAACAAACAGAATATTAACGCAATAAATGTGCCACTGTTAGATTACCGATCTCTCTCTAGGTGAGGCCATTTGTTTTGATCACGTGACAATATGGCGTCGGCGTTCGCCTGACTTAGTATAGAGGAGTGCAACGCATGGGAGCATACTAAGCAGGGGACCAGACTACCTATAACTTTCCTAGGTATTAAGCCTCGTTTCCAATTTTGGCACATTTGGAATACTCCCGTCTTTATCTCGCATAATAGTTAGGGGTCGCTTACGACATCACTAATTTTGAACGCTTAAACATTTAATTTGTGCTGCAAATTTTGACCACTGAGGAATAAATTCGCTGTATGCACACTTAGCTAACACAATGGGTCATATAGGTATTCAATTAAAATTCTTAATTTAAGTGTAGTTTTATTGCTATCAGTAGCAGAGTACGGTTGCCCCTGCAAGCACGCGCTCGCAGAATTTTTCCTGATGTCGTTACCCAGCGAACGGCAGAATTTTCCCTGCCAAGCGCAGAATTCCGCGGGAGGTATAAAAGGCTTGTCAGCGTCTCCACTATTACGGGTTTCCGAGGGTCACGGTACGAGCTCCTTACGTTAGGAAAAAGCGTGGGAAAATCTTTTACTATTATTTTACTACGAATACCATATAAGGAAGTGCGCAAAGATAAGGTAACTCTTTTGTTTAATATTTTCCGCGAATCAGAATTATAGTTATTTCACATTATTTACATAAATAAATGCAAAGAAAATAATGTTTCTTTTATTGAACATTTTGGACAGATCTAAACTAAGTTTTGAATTCTACATCTGTGTTTTAAAATCTCTATAGACATTCATTCATTCATTCATTGTCATGTTTTAAATCAGCAACTCCGCTTACATATCTGCTTATCAGTTAAATAGCACTCAGACAGTATTTCATGATCCTGTGAGGTCAAGTCAAGTGTTTCTTGCAGACCTTGTTCAACTAATGATGTCTAGTACAATTCAGTAGGAATAGGTCAGCAAATAATAATAATAATAATAATAATAATAATAATAATAACAAGTGCATGTTTGAATATAGAGCAAATGAGTGTTTCTCAAAGCTCTCTCTAATAGCTATTTGTTAAATTGTAAAGCTGTTGAGTGTTTCTCAAGGCTTTGTACATATGTTGTTAGTTATTGTATTACAGCCACTGAGTGTTTCTCAAGGCTCTGTTTGAAATTAACCTTATGAACTTAGTGAAAAGTTAGCCAATGTTCCAAAAAGTCCATCACTAAACATTAAGTTAAATAATAACATCTGAACATTAAATTTGGACATTGATAAATGTTAATATCAACTTCTAACCTAAACTATTATTTAAATGACTATGTTTGTCCAATGGCATACAACCACTGTGATGTAAAACTTAATGAGTTATTATTTGAAGTGATGTATCTGATGTTTGAGTCTTAAATATTTTTAATAATATACAAGTCTGTGACTTAATAAACTACCTGAAACTTAAATCTGAGTCTGCATTTCATCACTAGTCCCATTTTTTATTGTAAGGATTCCCCCCTTGATAAGAGAATCAGAGACCTCTTGGAGTTAAGGTCAAAGTTTAACTGGGCCTTTTACTCTAATGAGAGTTTATCAGCCATACCGAACATAGTGAGTCATTGAGTGGTCACCGGAAGTGTTTTATTACGGCCAACGCTACCCCTTAACAATATTCTGATTCTAAGATACACGATAAAGTGTTAGGTTTAAACTTACAAACTATGTCAAAACCTTCAATGGTACAGCTTTCAAAGAGGACTGGTAAAGACAGTTGAAATTATATTACAGAACGTTTGATATGTGCACTGACGATAGCTTGAACAATGATTCAGATATAAAAAGATGTAGACTAAATTCCACTCTTAATCGAGACAGACAAAAAATATAATTAATATATAATGCTATAGTTATAAATTTAACTTTAATACAGTTTTAATTTTTCGATTTCATAAATAGCATTGAGAAGATATGTTGAAGCATGCTATACTTACCACAACGTCATTTTCTACAAGTAAGTGGACAACAAACTCGGTACCAATAGCTAAATCGATAAATTCAAAAATGTTCTGTTTTACACCATACATCCGCTGAAGCCAGACACGGAGTCAATGCTAGCAGCTAAATCGATAATTACAAAACGACTGATTCACTGTATTTCAAAATCGATATCACCCTACAAATGTTTATCTTGACAAGGGGAGTTTAATTAACCACGTCTTTTTGTATTTTAATATAGATCTCTCCTTACAAATGTTTTCGTCACAAAGAGATTTTTATTCACCGCCCGAAACAGAATTTCACAAATTTCAAATACGATCTGACCCTAGGTGGGTAAGAATCCTCTAATTGATATTTTTAATTCTAAGATGCATTGAATGCGATTTATACTTTTAGGAATGAGTTATATAATGCGTACGTTGATTTCATTAATAAATTCCAACGT
This sequence comes from Unio delphinus, assembly GCA_029339505.1. Classification (NCBI taxonomy): domain Eukaryota; kingdom Metazoa; phylum Mollusca; class Bivalvia; order Unionida; family Unionidae; genus Unio; species Unio delphinus. The sequence goes on along the minus strand of JAQISU010000210.1, from coordinate 6,843,955 downwards.
TGATAAATGTCGTAAGGTCACGTGGTCCAAATAGGCCATGCTTATCCCGAATGAAGCGCAACATAACATCATGTCATCGAACAAGGACATTTCTACTGGTGGAAAATCAAGACTGTCCAAGTGTATGATTTGTTATAGCGGGAACAACTAATGGATGTTGTTTACTTGTTAGCATTTCGAAATAATAATTATTCACCGAATGCCTGGAGTCGATAATAGAAGATTACATGCAGCTGAAGAATTTGACGTAAATAATCTATAACAGAAATAATATTGGTATACACGTAAACTTGTCCATCTTATTCTCGGAATTTAAGTAGCTTGTGGAAAGCGCTATTCTTTCTTTCAGTCCCTGTGACCTTGACCATTGATATTTTGACCATACCCCTGATTCTTTGAAGCCTAAATTAATATGTTTTATAGCTTTTTATGGCTTTTCCCCAAATGTAAGCAATTTGCAGAGGTTAGAAACGGCGTATTGTGGAGGACACAAGCTATTGTTCGGAACAGACAGATTGACTTTCGTCCATACCGATTAAAACATTATGCGATGACACAAAAAAGCCATAATGTGCGTTTGATGTGTGGATTAGACAGCTAAAATTCTTTTTGATGTTAATTAGAAGTAACTGTACAAAATAGGTATAAGTTCATTAAGATTTGATTAAATATTTTCCTTTGAAGTGTCCACTCTACTAATCGGTTTATTCATAATATTTCTACTCTCTAAGACACAAACCTATTTTAATGGTTCCTTGCCCGTTTCTATCCAGTTAAATCCTCACCTAATCGTACACCCTTTACGACAATCCTTTGCTAAATGTTTGGGGCATATTTTATTTCTTCAAATTGTCCTATAGATGTATGAAAGTCATATTGTAGCTTATCAGTTTCATTACTGCAATTTTAATAATTCATTTTATCTATTCGTTTTGATTCTTACGTTTTTTGGCAACGGAGATAGTTGTGCCTCTTTTTTGCAAATATAATTTCGAAGCATAGACATCTCAATTGTATACTAAATTTCCTTTACTTTAGACACTGGATCTTAATTGTACACTGCATATCATTTAATTTTAGACACATAACAATTGTATACTGGATATCAATTGTACACTGGATATAAATTGTATACTGGATATCATTTAAATACTGAATAACAATTGTACACTGAATAATTGTATACTAGTTATCAATTATATACTGGATATCAACTGTATACTGGATATCAATTGTATACTGAATACTAATTGTACTGGATATCATTTAAATACTGGATAACAATTGTATACCTGTAAATCAGTTGTGTATTGGATAAAATTATATACTTGATATCAATTCCAAACTGCATATCAATTCTACACTGTGTGTCATTTAATTAAGACACTTATCAATTGTAAACTGGGATATCAATTGTATACTGGATTATAATTGTAAAATGGATATCATTTGTATACTGGATATCATTTAAATGCCTGGAGATTACATACAGCTGAAGAATTTGACATAAATAATTTATAACAAAAATAATATTGGTATACACGAAAAATTTTCCAACTTATTGTCAGAATTTAAGTAGTTTGTGGAAAGCGCTTTTCTTTCTTTCAGTCCCTGTGACCTTCACATTTGATATTTTGACGCCGAAATTAATATGTGTTATGGTTTATCATCTAATTTTAGACACTTATCAATTATACACTGGATATAAATTGTTTACTAGATATAAATTGTATACTGAATATCAATTGTATATTGGATATCATTTAAATACTGGATAACAATTGTATACTGACCAATTATATACTAGTTATCAATTATATACTGGATATCAACTGTATACTGGATATCAATTGTATACTGGATATAATTTAAATACTGGATAACAATTGTATAATGATCGATTGTATACTGTTTATCAATTGTGTACTTGATATCTTTTAATTACTGGATAACAACTGTATACTGGATATAAATTGTATACTAGATACAATTATATAATGGATGCCAATTGTATACATATCAATTGAATAGCGGATATCAATTTGTACACGGGATATCAAATGAATATTGATATCAATTGAACATTGGCTATCAAATTGAATACTGGATATCAATTGTATACTGTATTTTAATTGTATACTAGATAATAATTGTAAACTGGATATCAATTTTTTGAGATATCAATTTAATACTGGATATCAATTGTATACTGGATATCAATTGCATACTGGATATCAATTGCATACTGGATATCATTTAATTTATCACATAATCAAGATCCTTTAAGAGTTATATTAAATTTAAAGAATTCTTAGCCTTGTGTCAAATTATTAATTTGTAGTTTGATGGCAGTAATCGAGAGATCCGTCCCATGACTGATATCATTTTTATGTCATATTATACACTTATTATACATTGAGTGATAAGACAAAAAACTCGAAATGAAATTGTTTGTTTTCTTCTTGCGCCATGTGTATGTTCTTCGATCTAGAATAAGTACTACATAACAGACATGTTATGATCGTCCCTCCGTTTATTTAGTCTTTTCTAAGATTTTGGGTTACAAAGATTTACATATTTTTAAAAAACAATATTGAAACGAATACTAAATTGAAGCCTTAACAAAAACGATCCAATTATTAATCTCTGATTATCTCTTCAACACTGTCAAAACTTAAGGTCATTAGGTACTTGCTGTAAGAGTCTGGATATGTAAATAGCAGAAAATACTTTTTGTAAGGTGCAAAATCATGTTCGAATACACCTAAAAGCACAACTGAGTCGTATTGGAAATATTTATGTGACAAGTGCTTGTGATGAAAATTGACAATCTCTACCATATCAAAACATCACGATAATAAAATAACTACTATCTCTATAGTTAGTACACAATTACCCGATTCTGACTAACCACGTTGGGAAGGTGTTTAACCGCATCTTACTGAACAGGATGAAAGAGGCAGTTGACCCGCATCTCCGTGACCAACAAGCTGGCTTCCGAAAGGAAAGGTCGTGCACGGACCAGATAGCGATACTGCGCATCATCTTGGAACAGTCTCTGGAGTGGAATTCGCCACTCTACGTGAATTTTCTCGACTATGAGAAAGCGTTTGACAGCGTTGACAGGCAGACCCTCAGGAAACTACTAAGGCACTATGGAGTCCCAGAAAAGATCACCAACATCATCAGGAAGTCCTATGAAAGAATGACTTGTAGGATCGTCCACGGCAGGCAATTCACTGATGCCTTTGCAGTAAACACAGGGGTGAGACAAGGATGCCTTCTATCACCATTCCTCTTCCTGCTGGCCATCGACTGGGTCATGAAGACATCGACAGACCAAAAAAGAAACGGCATCCAGTGGACGCTGTGGAAACAGCTGGACGACCTAGATTTCGCTGATGACCTGGCTCTCCTCTCGCATACCCAACAATAGATGCAGGAAAAGACCAGCATTGTTGCGGACAACTCAGCCAGCCTGGGCCTCCACATCAACAGAGGAAAGAGCAAGGTTTTCAAGACAAATGCATCCAGCAATACACCCATCACAGTGGAAGGCGATGCGCTGGAGGAGGTGGATAGCTTCACCTACCTTGGCAGCATCCTGGACAAGCAGAGAGGAACGGATGCAGACGTTAAGACACGCATCGGCAAAGCAAGGGCAGCTTTCCATCAGCTGAAGAACATATGGATATCAAGGCAGCTTAACATCACCACTAAGATCATGGTCTTCAACACCATCGTGAAGCCGATATTGCTGTACGGAGCAGAGACCTGGAGAACCACCGCTACCACCATGAAGAAAATCGAGGTCTTCATCAACACCTGCCTCAGAAAGATCCTAAAGATCCGCTGGCCAGAAAGAATCAGCAACGACGAACTGTGGCAGAGAACGAAGCAACAGCCCGTTGAGGATGACATCCTTCAGAGACGCTGGCGATGGATTGGCCACACCCTCCGCAAACCTGCTCCCAACATCACCAGGCAAGCCCTCACATGGAACCCTCAAGGAAAGAGGAAGAGAGGAAGACCCAGAAACACCTGGCGCCGTGATTTGGATGCAGACGCAAAGAAGATGGGCAAGACGTGGGGACAGCTGGAGAGACTCGCCCAGAACCGAGACGCCTGGAGGGAGCTGGTTGGCGGCCTATGTCCCAAACGGGGCCACAGGCGGAGAAGAAGAACTAACCACGTTATCCTCGATTTGATTGGAGAAAAGGAATATGCGAGTGTGAAGTAAATCTATTTAACTATTTACATTCGTAATTTGATTATGCATGATATCAGCAGGTGTCCATTTTAAAGCTGTATGTTACTAACAGGTGTCCACTCTAAAGACATATCCATAACACACACAAAGATACAAATAGACAAACAGACACAGACATAAACAAATACAGACATAAACAAAAAGACATAAATACAGAAACACAGACACACACAAATGAACATACACAGACACATAAAGACACAGACAAATAAACTCACACACAGACACACACACACAGAGACAGACATATATAGACTCACACGCTGACACACACACACCTAAACACGGAAAGCTTCATTAACCTGAAAATGCATTTTATATTCATCTGCCAATTATCAGCATTAATTGTGCCTCTGACATGCTAGCAACGTTGCAAATATCACAATATGATGTTGAATTTATCCCTGCATACATTAACAAGAGTAAATTCCAATCATCATCATCTCAGAATATATCCCAAATATCAATTTAACCATACATACACTTATATACATACCATACCACACCACACCATGCCATGACATGCCATGCCATACCATACCATACCATACCATACCATACATATCATAATAACATACCATACCGTACCATACATATGATACCATACCATACCGTACCATACATATGATACCACACATACAATTACATACTTATCATACTATTCCATGCCATGCCATACCATACCATACCATACCATACCATACCATACCATACCATACCATACCATACCATACATACATACATACATACATACATACATACATACATACATACATACATACATACATACATACATACACAGCAATAGGTTCCAATGATCATCATACCAGCCTATGTCGTATTTATCAATTCGTTCTTAGCATAGTCACTTTACAGTCACAGCCGATTTAAAAAAAGAACATAATATTTGTAATATATTGTATTGCCGAGTGGCCGAGTAGTTTAAAGCGATCGCCATTACGGATAACAGCCATCTCAACTCTGTCTGCGTGGGTTCGATTCTCAGATTCGACCAATGTGTGTATGCGAGATATCGTGCCAGTAGCTTCTCGTGGGTCGGTGGTTCTTTCTGGGGGTTTTCCCGGGTTCATCCTTCATCATTACTATTGACCGAAGGAAGAGTTTGCCCACCACAATGTTTAACAACCGTGTGTTATCGATAACAACGATAACGTTATTATCGTCATTTTTCCAGCATTTTTTTTTTATTTTAGAAAACGGTTATCGATGTCGATAACGTAGTTATTATTGTTGCTGTTATCGATAATTATCGCTGAAATTCAAAGAATTCCAGCGATGAATTAACCGTATAATTTATATATAAATGGCAAACGTCGGAGAATCTTATTATCCTAGATTGGCTAAAGAGAGATTACCCGAATATGATATTAACGAATATATTCCTGTACGGGATAGACTCAAAGAAAAACTTCAACGACGACAAGAATCTTATGATATTTTCGCAACTGATGCAGAACGGTTATTTAAACCGATAACTACGGCTACTGAAAAATCTACTACGGCTACTGAACAAGCTATAACTACAGCTACTAAAAAAGCTGCTACTGATATTGAACAAAATATATTGGGAGAACAACGAGGAAAAATTGCTTTGTTTCCAATACTCGAAGAAAAATTGAAGCTATCTGAACAAAGGAATATCTCGAAACTCTTCCAACGGCTACACAATCTCAAGAGGTGGAAACTACTGTTAATCCTAGTGAGAAGAAACATCTAAAAAATTCAAATCACGGAAAGATTTACCGGGGAGGCAAAGAATGAAATAAAAAATTCTGATGGAAATCAATTGGCAATAATTGCTTTTAAGAATTTTGAAAATAGAAAAATTTATTTAAAAATTTATTTCAAAATAAAATTTCAAAAACTTGTCTAATTTATACAGCTTATATTAGTTTAATAAAACGTGTGGGAATAGGTGTTCAAGTTGAACATCACGAATATAGTAAACCACGTCATCTTCCTCATCCTAAATATGAAGAATCTATCTCATAAAAAAATACCAATATATTCTTCTTCTGATATTCAGTCTAGTAGTGAAAATAGTTCTTCACAATGTGCAACTGGTGTAAAAAAGAAAGAAAAAGGTTTTACAGGTGGTGATTTAAATGTCTGTCCTGATAATATTGTGAACGTTGTGTCTCGGTTAGAAGTTCTTATCATAGGAAAACGATCTGGAAATAATTCTCGTGAAATTGTCAATGAGGCCAAAAATATCTGCCAGCGATTATATTAAGGTGGTGTTATATATATATATATATATATATATATATATATATATATATATATATATATATATATATATATATATATATATATATATATATATATATATATATATATATATATATATATATGTATATATATATATATATATATCGAGGTCTCATCGATGAGATCGTAGACGACTATCTAGTATTATAGTGATTAATCATTTATGTCTTTGTCATCACGATTAGAAAAAAGGTCATCATAAAAGATGATAATACACAACAAACGACGTCAACGGGTTAGAGTCATAAACTCAAGAGTACCTGTATACAGAGTATATTATGGAGATTGTTTCGGTAATGTTATTAGTGGACTATTTACAAGAATTGCTCCAAAGGCAATAGCACTCGCTAAACAACTTGGGATGAAAGCAGTGCGAGCTATTCGTGATAAAGTTATCGGCGCTGTTGGTGATCTCACCGGAAAAGCTTTATCTTGGGTTAAAGATAAATTAAAGAGATTAGTCCGTAAACCAAAGCCGTTCCAACCTGTCAAATTACCCGTTACCGAGGAAATGCCTGCGAGTGTCGCTAAAGTTATTAACCAATCAGTGAATCAAAAATTAGCAGAATTAAGTGGAGAACCAGATATACAACAGCAGATAAATATTGTCTCGAGTATGATAGGGGGTAGTGGTCTTCGTTTTAGAAGGTGATCGATTATTATAAAATGTTTAAAGAGATAGATGATACTCCGTTTAATATCGGTGAGAGTGTATTGAGAGACACTTCTCTTCGCGATTATCAGATGTATTCATATGATGCAGGAGTTCCAAATGAACGAGGTAGAATTGAACTTCAAGTTCAGGACACTAGTAGATATTTTCTTCCATCGTGATATTTTGACAAAACAACGTGGTGTAGCTGAAAATACTATCGCGTTCTTTTCCGACCAGGGTAAAATCAAACCGGGTGTCCTCAATTTAACTATCTCAGATAAATTAACATCACTCGACAACAATTATATATCTTCGGTGACTTCACTAAAAGCACTCAATGACAAGTATGACGCCCACGTAAATTAATTTGCAGGGTTACAAAAAAGTATTACCGATGTTCAACTTCCCATCGCTAATTTCTTTGGGATTCCACCGGTGACCACGCCGAAGCCGAAGCTCTCAGAAATAAAAACCGCCGTGGAAGATGTAAACAAAAGACGTGAAGAATACAAAGAACATGTTGAAAAACAGTTTACACGTCTCCGCAATAACTTTTAAGGGTTGATGATGTCCTTGATACCTTCTTTGGTAAACTGGCAGCGGTTCTGTATAAAACTCACTGAAGTTAAAACATCCATCGATGAGATCAAGAAAACTCACGAGGCCATAAAAGATAATTTTCCAAATATGATTAGCACACTCGATAAAATCAAAATTCCTCATGAGAAAAATATGAACGCGGTATACACGATTCAACATGGATCATTTGCATGGACGCCACAAAATAATAAACTAGATATCACCACGACCGTGAAAGGTATTTATCGACTAACATTGATTAAAACATGGAATATGTGTAAGTGGCTGATGAAGTGTTGTACAACTTAATGTAACAAATCCTGTGTAAACGAATTTTGCAGATCTCTTTTACAAAGCGTACGTCATGGAAGTATAGGACTAAAAACCATGTTTACGATGTGGTGCTGTGGTTAGAGGAGAAACAAGATTGTGTACAATATGGTAGTAAGAAAAAAGAGAGGTAAGCGATATAATGATAAAAAAGACAATAATGGCAGAGTTTAAAGAAACGTAAAAGATTATTTATCTCCATTTGTAAAATAACAATTTAGACAAATTATATCTTATTATAATTATAACCAATACATTGAGTACCTAAGTTCATTTTGTCATCGTAATTGATATCAGTGAAGTTCCATAATTGAATAATCGTTCAAATAAATATAAGGATATTTGTGGTATCTGTCATAGAAACAAAATCAAGACAGAACACACTGTAACATATTGTAATACCATATTGGTACTGTGAATGGAGTTTTGCTTTTAGGAGGTTTATGCTCTTATTACAGACGGTTTGTGAAGAACTTTGCTGATACTGCTAGACCTTTGCATAAGTTGTGTGAGAAAAGTTTGCTTGGACGGAGGAGTGCCAAGCATCATTTGATGCTTTGAAACTAGCCCTGACCACTACTCCAATCCTTGCTTATCCACAACCTGGGCTTCGCTTTATTTTAGACACCGATGCTAGCAAGTATGCAGTTGGAGCTGTACTTTCCCAAGAGCAAGATGGACATGAAAGGGTGATTGCTTACATGAGCAAAGCCTTGAATAAGCATGAAGTCTCATATTGTGTGACCAGAAAGGAATTGCTTGCTGTAGTCTCTGCACTTCGGACATTTCATCATTATCTATATGGGCAAGAGGTCCTCATACGCACGGATAATTCGGCAGTGAGTTGGATTCAAAATCTGAAATGTTCAACAGGGCAAGTTGCAAGGTGGCTGCAAGAACGGGGCACTTACAATCTTCATGTCAGTCAAAAAGCTGGTAGGAAACACTCTAACGCTGATGCATTATCCCGAAATCATTGCGCTGATGATGATCTTGAACTCTCAAATTACAAGAGTGAGTCATCACCAATGTTTCATATATCCGGTACTCCATCCGACGTAGCTCAGGTCTCTCTGGACGAAAACAGTCAGAAGAAAAGTTTAGATGTGAAAATGTCTTAGATCTATCTATGAGAAAGGATAAACCAGTCAGGCCAGGCAAACCCTACACAGCGTCAACTCAACCTGTATTGGCAAACAAAGCAAGTACAGCCAACCTTTTGGAATGGGGATGTATGCCATTGTTCCCACCAGCCAGACGGGAATAGCAGGATGATACAGTTATTAAAATACCAACTGGATCAAGTAGGTTGCCTTGGACACCCAAGGATTGGAAGAAGATGAATCCCGATCAGAAGTTACTCCAGTGGGAGTACGCCTCTATGATTTTGGAAAATTCCATTGACAAGCCGTTGCCGTCTTCTCTACATAGAAGCATCTTACTAGATAAATATAGTATGTTGGCCCTTCCTGGTACATCGATCCCAATAATGACATAAGAACAGCTGATTTACAGGAAGGCAAACAACTACATTTAAAAAATTTTACGATCCATTGCTATTGGGAGTTCATCCATAGAAAACTTAACAGTAAGGAAAATGCTGATAATGTATGAAGCAGCAGCTGACAAGAGGGAAACAACAACTGACATTTTAATCGAATTAATCCAAAAGGCCGGAGTCACACAAAGAATCGAGAATTAGCATAGACTCCAAAAATGAATAGAGTATGTGACCCGGAGATTCACCAGTTAAGGTGGGGAGGATGTAATACCGGTACTGTGAATGGAGTTTTGCATGCACATTGTCCAGTTAATATTAATGTGTCAAAATTATTTGATGTTCAACGTTGAGATGTGAGATGATGATGAACTATGAGACTTTGGCTTATTTGATCATGACATTTTTATATGTCATTGAAAAAGTTTTTCGTGTGTGAATTACTTCTTCCGTTCCTGAATGTACGCCGCTCACCCACCATCGTTTAGATCACCGTCTGCATCCTATATAGATGTGTATCCTGCGTCTTATACTAAATGTAAGTGTAAACCTTGCCCTGGTCCGAAGTGTTACGCTGTTATCATGAGTATTAACGAATTCGTCAAGGAAGTCATCTAAAGATGTCAACAGTTCTACAAACTGGGACACCAACATTAAGTAGAAAGAAGTTCGCATGATCGCAGTTATTGTGCCATATTCATTTCATGTTGAAGCATAGGTGTATCGTGCTGGAATTTAACATGAATAGTTTAGGAATTGAATTATCGTACCTTCCATGATTTTGGAATATCAAAGCGAGAAATATGATGTTAGCCCATAAACTAATGAATTCAGCTATCGGGTGGAGTTTTATTACGAGAACAGCAGAGATGTAGGATATTGATGGAATCAATGTACCCAGCCGATGAATCGCATTTTTGTTGTCAGACTTTTGTTGGACAATAAATTAGAACTAATGTTACTGTTCATTATTGAAATTTCTTGGTTATGTAGAAATTGTTGTTTTACTTAGTGTGCAAAATACATATAGTATGAAGTTGATAGGGACTATTTCTAACCGTAATACAACTCATTGGATCATTAGTACGCTGTACTCTCATTCGATTCGCACTGAAATTTACTTGTCCCTTTTTTTCATTTATACGGAATCATAGGTATGAATATATTTATAAAATTAACAGTAAAACCGCACACTACGGACATTGTGAGGACAACTTAAGTCCGTCTAAATTGCATGTTCACAGGGATTTTTCTTACAGTTTGAACAGTTGACTTGGTTACCGCCATGGCTTGCCCTGAGAAGGACAAACATTGATTGGCTAACTAAGATCATGTGACGTGAATAGGAGTCTATAAATATGAGAGCAGACAGTGCACTGGCAGATAGTCAGAGCGGCAAAGTATCAACATCTAACTAGTAAAGAATTTCGGCCTTGTATTCTAAAACTATCACATACATACTTTTCATAACCGATATTAACTTTGGTACTTTAAAATCCAAAACCTGAATCAAATTGTTATAAGAAATATTAAGCAGATTTATTACATGATTGCTATCGAACGTAAATGCCTTATAATTATATAGTGTAATATCCTATAAAGCCGCTGCTATCTCCCACGACACTGCTCAAGTACACTAGTACTAAAATTATTATTTTTATTGGGATCATTCTACTATGCCAGGACGTATTACAGCCAATCTAATAAATATGGCTATTAACATACACATGAATTAAAGAATACAATTAACTTAACCAAACTATTGTATATTATAATGTCTTTTGACATTTAGATAACCAAGTCTGCTATATATTCTCATAAGTTGATTGTGTTGTGACGGACACTGTTTATATAAAGTCGATTTGCGATATTGAAAAGCATTTTATATCTCACCTTTATTATATCTAAAAAGCATTTTTATTCCTGAAATCTTGGTCTTTTCGAAATAACACACAGGGTGTTACAATATATAATACATCATTTGTTTTCTTAAGCGAAGAGTACACATGTGGCGACTTCATAATAATGTTTGAAACGTGTATCTGTAAGATTGGAACATAGTGTATTGTCAACGCGGCTGATTCTAATACTGGTGATCGGCGTTGCAACACCCGTGACTGAGATATCGTCGGCGTGAGGTACAATATGTATTTTTCATTAAAAAGTGTTGGCACCAAGCCAAAAATGATTTCATTTACACTTTCAGCAGGTCGAACAATGTGGTGAATGCTGTTTTGCACTCTCCCCGGGGTTTATATGGAGGAAGTGTGCTGGAAATCGAAAGGCATATATATCCTAAAATTTAATTTCTTTTGGAAGAAACGATTTTGTGGAACCCCCAAAATAAAAGACAGTAATAATGAGATCTGAATCTCAATAATGGTATATTTATACAGAAAGAATGATGGCCTCTTCAAAGTCAAGAAAAGAAAAATCTCGACATGATCATAAGAAAGACCTCACACAAGGCCCCCATCCAAGGCACCTATTTCAGAGAAAATCATAAGAAAGATCCCACACAAGGCCCATATCCAGGGCACCTGGTTCAGAGAAAATCATAAGATAGACCTCACAAAAGAACCCTTCCCAAGGCAGAAAGGCCCAAATGAAGGATGTAGATACCATGGAGACAATCGCTCATTATTACTAATGTTTTTTATTTTATAATTGTATTCATTTAAATAAATATTTATTATATGGTAAACAAATATTAATGCTATTATTTATGTAATTAAGAAATTAAAATACGACGGTATTAAAATATCTGAAGAGGTAAATCCTGAATAGTTGTTCGGATTTTGAATCTTTACAAGAGCGTAAATTCGGAGATAGATATACACTGACATCAGAATACAAGTTCATAAAACAAATTCAAATTCGATTAAAACAAAAATATGCAATTGCCGATTAATGTACTCTGTATCTTCTATAACCTGACCTAAATTTTGTATTATTTCTAAAATTTGTTGTTTTAATGTATCATAATGGTATTGTCTTATAATAACAAATACATTTTGTAATTTGCCAAATGTACGTATGAGCTCGGGTTTATTTTTTTCTGAAAATTTATTAATATATTCTTCGTCTATAATTATGCCTGAATCTAAACTCTTCAACAAATAAGGCGTTCTTGGTAATTTAGGTTTTTGGACTGTTATAGCTATTCTTAGTATTTTCCCTGTCATTGATTTAATACTACGTTGAAATTCATCGTTGATTTGTTCGATTTGATAATGCCTGTCGGAACAGAAACAACTGCTTATTGGCGGTTCCATCTGGCTTTGTTTTGTATGCATATGCAAAGAAAATAAAAAGTCTTCGCCTGAAATCCGCCAAAAAAGTGACGCTAATTTCAGGATTGGTGGAGCTTACTGATATCATGGTTGTTTTTTATGGAGATTTTTTAGCGACGATCTGTTGCAGTAGTTCTTGCGTTTTATTAATTTTAATGAAACGTTGTCGTTGCCTCGTCGTAAATCATGATTATTTTTGTGAGCTCGTTATCTGATATTATTCCGTCTTTAATGCCTGATGATTTCAGCGAAGATTATTTGGAGTTTGCTAGAGTCGCCGTGTGTAATTTAAGTAAGTACTCGTGTAGTTTACTTTTGCTACATGTAGATAATGTTTTGCAATGATATTAGGAAAACCAACAGTTGCAGCTGAAATACAAATTGTTTCAACTACTACTGCCATCACTAGTGATGCTATTCTTGATAGCAATACATCTGCGATATTTCGTCAGTTTGGTTTTGTTCAGAGGAATATCTTCCGTAAATTTCTACTCATATACTCTAAGATCTATTGAAAACGATAGATGTTACTGGTGTACTCATATACAACGTTATGGGTGGCATGGTTGCTTCAAATGCTTGACGGTTACTTATTGGTTGATCAGTTATTGTCTGTGTTAGTAATGTTGAATACAAGATCGAAGTTTTCAGCGCAGCACTTCGTACTGTGCCTACATATTTTAAAAGCTCTTTAGATGGGGTCAGTTCGTACGAATCAACAATAACAATTCAACTAGGATCAATCGCGTATGCTAATCAATGAGTACCAAGACCAGAACTATTATTAGATTACTGATACCGGTTTTAATTTCAATGTGCTGGTTAGATAAATTATCGCGCATAATAGCACCACCAAAATGTCTATTTTCAGCAGCATTAATTCAATAAAAATTTCAAATTGAATGAACTAATGAACTGTTACTGAAAGTTTAAGACCTTTACCATGCCATGAATATCATAGTTACTGGTAGTCTTTGACCCTTTCCTCTTTAGCGACAGCTGGTGCAGCAGCAACTATTAATGCAGGTATAGCTGCAAGAAGTGCAAATATACCACATGATTTGGTACTATCTGATATAGTACATCCATAGAGATTAATTTGTATTCCGGTTTGTGAGTGTTCCATAGGGTTAAATACTGACTCCGTGCTGCATATAATTGATAACTGACCCCATGCTGCATAGGGATGAGTAATGACTCCGTGCTGCATAGAGTTGATAACTGACTCCGTGCTGCATAGGGTTGATAACAGACTCCGTGCTGCATAGGGTTGATAACTGACTCCGTGCTGCATAGGGTTGATAACTGACTCTGTGCTGCATAGGGTTGATAACTGACTCCGTGCTGCATAGGGTTGATAACTGACTCCGTGCTGCATAGGGATGAATAATGACTCTGTGCTGCATAGGGTTTATTACTGAATCCGTGCTCCATAAGGTTGATTACTGACTCCGTGCTGCATAGAGTTGATAACTGACTCTGTGCTGCATAGGGTTGATAACTGACGCCTTGCTGCATAGGGTTGAAAACTGACCCCGTGCTGCATAGGGTTGAATTTATTTCTGACTCCGTGCTGCATAGAGTTGATTACTGGATCCGTGCTGCATTGGGTTGATTACTGGCTCCGTGCTGCATAGGGTTGATAACTGACTCCGTGCTGCATAGGGGTGATTACTGTCACCGTGTTCCACAGGGTAAAATACTGACTCCGTGTTCCATAGGGTTGATTACTGACTCCGTGTTCCATAGGGTTGATTACTGACTCCGTGTTCCATAGGGTTGATTACCGACTCCGTGTTCCATAGGGTTGATTACCGACTCCGTGTTCCATAGGGTTGATAACCGATACCGTGTTCCATAGGGTTTTGATTACAGACTCCGTGTTCCATAGGGTTAAATACTGATTCCGTGTTCCATAGGGTTAAATACCAACTCCGTGTTCCATAGGGTTGATTACCGACTCCGTGTTCCATAGGGTTGACTAACGACTCCGTGTTCCATAGGGTTTAATACCGATTCCGTTTTCCATAGAGTTAAATACCGACTCCGTGTTCCATAATGTTAAATACCGACTCCGTGTTCCATAGGGTTAAATATTCATTCAGTGTTCCATAAGGTTAAATACTGACTGTGTTACATTGGGTTAAATACTGACTGAGTGTTACATGGAGTTCAATACTGTCTCAGTTGAATTTTCCACAAGGATGGATTGTATATTCCACAGGGATCGTATGCACTTTCCACAAGGATGGATTGTTTTGTCCACAAGGATGTATTGTATTTGCCACAAGGATGGATTTATATTCCACAGTGATGGCCAGGACAGCCTGTATATTATAAAGTTGGCATGTATATTTAGTAAGGATGACCTGCATTTTATGACAATACTTTAATTAACTGTGATAGATTAGGTCAACCTTAAGTAAAGTATAGTATTTGATTAGCCTATGAAAATGCGGTGAATTTACGACTAGGTAGTGGACTTAACCAGTTATTGTGTTATGCCGAAGAGTTAGTTTAATCTTCGAGAGTTGGAGATCAATTAAGAAACTAATTAAGAAACAATTGTTATATAAATAGTATAGGAACTAGCGGGTTCTGGATTAAGAAACAGTTGTTAACACTAGTCCATACAGCCTTCAGTTTTGTCAAAACTATGTTAAAAACCACAATGTTTCCGCGTTCTGGAGATCAAAAACCCGCCGGATTAAGGAGAAAAAAAATTGTTATATAATACATTATGTTTTTATCAGTGAAATAAAAGTTACTAAATGTATAATGAAATACTTCTATAATGAAGTACTTCTATAATGAAATACTTGTATAATGAAATACTTGTATAATGAAGTACTTCTATAATGAAATACTTGTATAATGAAATACTTGTATAATGAAACACTTGTTTAATGAAATACTTGTATAATGAAATACTAGTTTCTCACTATTCTGAATGAAAAATATGTCCCAGTCAAAATGTCGCATAAAAAGTAATGATAAGACTTTCAAAGATTATGTATATTATAACTACATAACCGAGTTAAGGTCGGATTATAGCAAGGAATAATTTTGATGGTGACAAGGATATAATGTTTATAATGAATGATTAAATGACTGTTTGATTAGAGCGTCCACACAATCCCAATATTGGATATTTTTTTAAAAATATACACAAACATGATAATGTATTGCGATTTAAATGAAATGTATACTGATATGCAGGAGAAAACAAAACAAACTTAAATGATAAAAAAAATACAATGAAAACAAATTCAAAGTAATTCCACACAAACAATGAAAAAAAATTCAAAGTGATTCCACACAAACAATGAAAATTAATTCAAAGTGATTCCACACAAACAATGAAAAATAATTCAAAGTGATTCCACACAAACGACAGCAACCCAACTGGTATGACATAATCCAAATTAGCACCACGGCTAACCATCACAGTACATATACCATATACGGACATATAATAACGTAACTGTCAATCCGTCCCTCCGTCACTCCTTCAGAACTACTCTCAGCATTTACCAGTCACCAATCAATCAATCAATCACCAATCATTGAGTTGTATGTATGTATGTATGTATGTATGTATGTATGTATGTATGTATGTATGTATGTATGTATGTATGTATGTATGTATGTATGTATGTATGTATGCATGCATGCATGCATGCATGCATGCATGCATGCATGCATGCATGCATGCATGTATGTATGCATGCATGCATGCATGCATGTATGGATGGATGCCTCTCTGTCTGTCTGTCTGTCTGTCTGTCTGTCTGTCTGTCTGTCTGTCTGTATGTATGTATGTACGTATGTACGTACGTATGTTTGTCTGTATGGTTATGGCTTTACAACAAGTCAGCATAATCCTGAATACATAGTGCCTATTATATATTTGTTAAAATGTATAAAGATTAAACAGTTTAAGGTTCAATGTTACAACAAAACAGTTATCAGATAAAACCATTGTTAAAAAGACATTAAATTAAAAATGTAGCCCTGCAAAATAAACCTCAAACAATAAAGCTGTTGAGCGCTTTTCAAACGTTTATAAAATATAACATATTTAGGTAAAATTACCTTGAGCATGATATAAACAGTTGATATCCAAATTCCACTCTTTAATTGAAACGGTAAAACATCTAAATATATAATATTACGACTGAATGGCCTGCAACGAAGAAACGAGCGAAAACCAACACGTTTTGTAAACTTAACAAATTATTATTTAAAACCTAGAATAGAAAGTGAAACATCGAAAGTAACATATTTTAATGAAACAAATTCGTAATAGTCCTTAAAGTTCTAGTTCAAGTCAAGAAGTGTCGAGTATTCCATATGAGCACAATTGGTGTTTCTAATGAAGTCTGATCTATTGTGATTATCTGCCTTTATTCTGGAACAGCTTGACTCGTTAACATTATTGATGTATCACAGCGATATAATCCAAAATGTTTTTAACTAAATTCCTGTAATTTGAAAATAGCTTCTAAGTCCTTACGTTTATGAACATCTCGCAATTCCACTGAATAATTGAAACAAATAAAGTAAATTCTCATCTGAATAGCTGATTCTACCAAAACTGTTGATTTAAGACAGAAAAATAAATTATCAGGTAAACACCTCACATTAAAAATATAAGACACTATTTCAGAACCAAGATGAGCGGCCATAATTATTTCCATATCATTCTAATGTGTCAATGTTTCGTTTTCTTTTCTTTTTCTTTCTATTTTCCTAGAGAGTAAGAGGAAGATAAATTGAACTGGCAATACTCGAAAATTGGCAACAAAATCTATACCTGGCAATACTCGAAACTTGACAACAAAATATATACATTGCAATATTCGACACTTGATAACAAAATATATACCTGGCAATATTCGAAACTTGACAACAAAACATATACCTGTCAATACTCGAAACTTGACAGCAAAATATACACCTGGCAATTTTCGAAACTTGACAACAAATATATACCTGGCAATATTCGAAACTTGACAACAAAACATATACCTATCAATACTCGAAACTTGACAACAAAATATACACCTGGCAATATTCGAAACTTGACAACAAAATATATGCCTGGCAATATTTGAAACTTGATAACAAAACATATACCTGTAAATACTCGAAACTTGACAACAAAATATACACCTGGCAATTTTCGAAACTTGACAACACAATCTATACCAATAGTGAAGTCCATCTGTTAAAAAGATCATGTTTGACAACCTTTATCGACATATTATTAGGAACATTTTCATTACATTCCATCTAATATGGTCAGCATAAATTTAATAAAACATCACACAACATACTTGGAAATGCTTCAGAAAACATTTTCTACTTTCAGATTCATACCTCTCCTTGAGATGCCTCATTAATTTAAATCACCGTGTCAAACTGTATTTCAAAATCGATACCACACTAGACATGTCTTCTGCACCATTGGATCAGGTGTTTAAGACTGTGTGCAATGCGTTTCAAATTCCAATACTCGCAAAGGTCGAGACTGATTGCGAGGTTAAGCTCATCTTCAATTCAATTAGAAAGGAATTTATTCATGTGTGGATATCTGCCAAGTAGACATGATTGTTTCTCATTGTATAGACCGCTCCGCCAGTTTACAAAGACTGTGCAATTATTGCTGGAAAAAGAAGAAAAGGAAATACTTTCTTTTAAAAACAACTTAACGATGTATAAAATTATAATGATAAATTAAATGTTATGAAAGTAAAATTATGCTACAAGCCAACTAACAATTGTAAATAACTACCGGGAACAAAATAAATCGCCACATTGGAAGTTCTTTTGCAACAGAGGTTTTCTGGTAGACATACGACAGCATTTTGAATATTCTTTTTAAATTGTATTTTGTAATGGAGAAATATACCAAATAAAATGCAAATGAATGCATAAAGTGCGATGTACAGATAATATGCAGATCACACATCGACTGTCATTTTCTTCTCAACAGCCGATCTGATGTAGGAATAGAAAACATTCCTATCACGATTTTACTGAAGGAATATCGACCGGATCAAGTAAAATTCGTTTATGTCCACTTATTAATGTAGTTTGGTAAATGTATTACAAGAACGGAATTAACAATAATTAAAAGAAAAAAATTGATGGTATAAGGGAAGTAACTGGCAAAACTTTGTTTAGGGTAAAGCTCAATTATCTTCATGTGTAACACTTGTTGAACTGTGTGTGAATTTGTAACGTTGCTTTAAAATATGTTCTGTTATATCGCTACGATATCTACAGTGTAGCAGTTTATAGGGATGTCTAGCACTAGGGCATCATGTCGCAAACATGCAGTATCGAATCACATTATCTTGAGACCAGGCCGACCACTCCGTACATTAACATCTTAATTCTGTACCTTAAAATAAATGACTTTGTTGCACAGAAGATACTTTAGATATGGTGGTCTCATCAAGAAAAAAATTCCCCAATACAGATAATTTAGTTGCTGTACATAGTTGTGGATCTCAGTAGATCTATTCTTGCCTTTGTCAAAATAGAATTACCCCTTACCCCCTCCCCCCACACAATTCAGTTCGTTTTACTTGGAAATGGTCGCACCGTGTCAACAGAAAACTGGTTGTTCGCTGGATCTTGAAAACTCAATGAAAGCAGCTATGAAATCTCTAAAAGTGGTACCACAGTAGGAAATTGTCTTCACAGTAAATCTATAGTAGAATTAAGAGTTAACATAATTAAGTGTGGTTCTAATTAGCAACTGTAACCGTATTAAGTTATGTATTACCGTACTAAATTATGTATTACCGTATTAAATTATATATTACCGTATTAAATTATGCATTACCGTACTAAATTATGTATTACCGTATTAAATTATGTATTACCGTAAAAAATTATATATTACCGTATTAAATTATATATTACCGTATTAAATTATGTATTACCATATTAAATTATATATTATCGTATTAAATTATATATTACCGTATTAAATTATATATTACCGTATTAAATTATGTATTAACGTATTAAATTATGTATTATCGTTATTATGACCGTCTTGTTAATAACATGTTAACTACTAATAAAGAACCTAACGATATCCAACAAATATCTCAAATAAGTCAGTTTGAATTGTCGTCCCCTCTCTGACGCAATTGTTTTAAGGCAGTTCATATGGATTAACTGCAAATTGAACCTCAACAATAGATTAAGCAATGTTGAATACATCCTTCAGGTATTTTTGTTGCGGGACACACTTTGTCCGTATTCCTGAAAATATGGCACCATATATATTGATGTGTTGAGTACAGTTATTTGAGGTACGTCATTGTTTCTTTTTGTTATAAACCAAGTAATTTTTTTAAAAACATAAACCTACTAATAATTCCAGCTTGGTATCAGATGGAAAAATATATATCCGTTTGCATTTGGCCATGCCAGCGTGTGGCAGCATTCCAACGGTCAGTTTGACAAGTTTAAGGCGAATTGTTATTACTTTATATCGATTGTAAAACGATTTTTAACAACCTAAACAAAAACAGCGTAGGAATTTCATAAGTCTCATAATTAAAGCTCTTGGTGGTGCTAACTATTTAAAGTCCGATTCATTGGGCATTTGCACAATTTAGTGCACTAGGAAAAGAAGTGCACTGTGTGATCCCATAACCACTCCACCCCCACAACACCTACGTTTTATAAGTAGCAGTAGCACAATCTTGCAACAAAGCAACAACAACATGAATAATGTCTAACGTTCAGAAAGTATATGTTTGAAATCTAGCAATTTGGACACGAGAAGGATAGATACACGAATGCTCAGTTTTACTTGACTTTAATTAGAGATAGTTTCCGGACGTGTTTTCCGGAAAAACGTAGTGCCATTTTATGTCAACATTACCACATTCCATACAGTCAGACACCTACGCCCATTGGAAACTGGCCTTTTCAATTTCTTTTGTAGCCAGGAGCGCGCGCGTGGTCTTATTGAATGCTAACCAAGAACTTGTCTATAATTATTAGATCTACGAGTTTCCAATGCTGTTTGTTGGTGGTGTTGTTGGTGTCATTGCTATTTGTTCTTTTTGCTGTGGTTGTCATTGCTATTTGTTCTTTTGTTGTTTATGTCATTGCTCTTTGTGCTTAGTAGGTAATTATATGTCAACGATTATGTGCATAGCACGCATTGTCTTTTTCTCGCTTGTTTTTTTCAGTTTCTCCTTTTCTATCAGTTATGCATTACCCTTTGCTGCCACATTGTATATATTGTTGAATCCATATTGATATGAACGTACTTGTAAGTCTTCTCGATGTCGTCGGTGTCTTTATCATAACGTTTTAGCCGGCAGAGTTTAAAAACATTAATCTTCCCTCGCATGTTTTTTTTTATTTATATTCTCAACCGTCTCTCACGGTTGACATTGTTTGTGCAAGTCAATAATAATAATAATAATAATAATAATAATAATAATAATAATAATAATAATAATAATAATGAGGACTTTGTATGGCGCATAATCTGTATTAGCTCTAAGAGCTTTACAATATATATAATTAAATGGCTACAAAAACACTAAGAAATAAAATCAATATCATGACATTAGAAAACATAAAAAGCCGAAAATATTTAAGGCAGTAAACATTATTAGGTCTTTAAGTTCGTTCTTGCAGTTGAAAAATATGAGTTTTAAGAGTACTCTTGAAAGGGATCACTGTGTCTTTGCATCTAATTTCTTTGGACAATTCATTCCACGTTGCTGTGCCCTAGTATGCAAAAGAGCGTTGTCCATATGGTTTCGTTTTTATAGAGGGAATACTGAGTATACGATTGTCAGATGCGGAGCATAAGTGTTTTGCTGGTGTATACACATGAGTGAGGCCAGATAGGTATGTTGACCTCGAGTCCGTCAGTGAAACGTAGAGCAGAGAACACATTTGTTGTTTGAATCTGGATCGAATGGATAGCCAGTGTAGAGTACATAGCAGTGGGGAGTTGTGCTCTGATCGTGGTACTCTAAAGATGACGAGCAGCTGTGTTTTGAACTTTGAAGTTTCTGGAGTATATATTGAGACGAACTAGCCAGATTGAGTTACAGTAGTCAAGTCTGGAAAGAACTAATGAACACATAAGTGTGTTAATAGCTTTAACTGAAAGATATTTGCGATTAGAGCTGATGCGTATCAGCTCCGGATATGCAGCCTTGCACATATTCATGACTTGTTGGTGCAGTGTGAGAGTACTGTCCAGAGTAACACCTAGTTTTCGCACTGACTGTAAATTTAATGTTGGAGTTGCTGATATTTATTGTTTGAGGTAAAGGATTTGAATGAGAAAATCATTGTGTTGCGATTTTTTGAATGGCAATTGAAGTGGATTTCCTGCCGAATTTTGAAAACTATTATTTTCGCCGAATCCCGATTTTTTGTGTGTTATATCCACCTAATTTAAACTTTTTTTTACAGCATTTGTGTGCATCAGTGATCACATCCAACACCTTGGATCTACGAATATGTTTTCGCTGATGCACGCGGGGATCATATGGTATCATCACTTATACTGCGCAGAAGCAAAGGAGCTACCTCTGCATCCATGGAAACGGTTTCCTCAACCTGGATTTCATAACACATTGTCTTTCAATTTTGCTGTTATTATATATATATATATATATATATATATATATATATATATATATATATATATATATATATATATATATATATATATATATATATATGTGTGTGTGTGTGTGTGTGTGTGTGTGTGTGTGTGTGTGTGTGTGTGTAAATTTCATGTTCTTCGGAAATTGTACATAATCTAAGCACAATGCTAACTAAAACAACTGTTCTTCTACTAAAAATCGGAATTTGTCTAAATGAATTTGTCTAAATGAGTTTGTCTAAATGAATTTGTGAAAATGAATTTGTCTAAAAAACATTGTCTTTAGCAGTTATTAAAATAAGGAAACGAATTTTGTCAGAATACACAATAACAGCTTCTGAAAGTTCAATGACTGAATTATCAAATATATAAACTGTAAGAAAACGTATTGCTTCTTAGTTTACAATTTACCTCTGAAGTCAATGAAGTGAAAATGGCCGAACCCATCTTATCAATCATACACCATAATAAAAGGAATTAAAGGGTCTTTGAACAATACATATGATATTGAAGGCTTATTTAACGCAGCCATTATAACAACAGTAAGGCAATGTTACGTATATTTGATTTAAATCATTTATGTTGACATTTTAGGTTTAAAATTCATTAATTGGGAGATATTTTTCTATAAAATTGGGATGACCTATACTCTACATGTAAACACCAGATGTTAACCTCATTTCTGACCTTGCTTCAAAGCTGGTAAACAAGCTTTTAAAATGATTGGTTGACTCCAAGGACATCTTTTTAGTTCTTGAGAGTAAACAATGCTGCTTCTCATAAGGTGTATACGTAATTTTGTAAACGTAAATTTGTTCTAAAAGTTCGAGAAGGTCATGTGACCCCTTCCTTGTTTACGTAAAAACATATATAAATTATTGTTTTGCGATCGAACCGTTCAGTAGAAGATTTAGGCTGTTAGATTACTAAGTTGTGTTGTTCTGAGTTATTTTAAATTGCCTTGTATTGAAAATTATTTCAATTCGTTTGGATCAAGAGGAATTTATTGTGTTATTTATCTGGAAAATATTTGTGCTCATTGAAATTTCATAAGATTAGAACTGACTTCATCACGTGACATCGTCTTCCATCTTGGATTGCTTCACTAAGATTCGAACTGGGAACTATTAGGACATTTTATTATCAGGACGTTTGCAATTCCACTAGTGGATTATATTGTAAATTCTTTTTGGATTAATTTTTGGACTTGATTCTTAAAACCGTAAGTTTATTTTTCTTTTCTGAAAATTATTTGTACTCAATAAATTGTTTGTTAAGTTTTGACAAGCTTGTTATTTTCACTCTTTCAATGTTACAGTTTATTCGAGCCTAAGCACGTAACAGCAAACCTGTAAGTTCTTTTCCTTTAAAACAAATCTAACCCTGTGCAAAATACGAAACTGTACATCGTGACTTCTGTCAAGTCCGATTGCCTCAACTAAGATGGCTACCCTTATTACAAGTAGCAGCATCTGTCTATTTTGGCGGCAAGTGGTGTATCCGCTTATTAGACAAGTGGTGGAGGTCCATCCAATCTTTGTAATGATAGGTTAATTTTTTTTCTTTCATAAGGGTTTGTATTTTTGGGAGAAATTATTGAGTCGACCGTCGTCTTTTTCATATCAAAATGTTTGATAATTCCTTCTTAAACAATACTGGTTCCACTCCTATAAAGGCTATATCTAATTATACAAACAACGATACAATAAGTGTAGGAAGAACCATTTTCTTTTAACGATAATTTTAATTTCTTGCCTCCCTGGAATCGATTTTTCACCATTTATCGAAGGACAAGACGATGCCGTCCTAATATATGTTTATAAGTTTTCTTCAGGTATCACGGTACCAATTGTTCTCCATGACCTCAGTGCTACTGTATTGTGAAATTTCTATCCTACTTCAGCATGCATGTCACACACTGTCATAGAGAACAATGTTAGATTGTCAATTTGACAAGGATAAAACCGGATACTCCATTGCATTAAAAAGTGATAACTCTGCTGAAACTAGACATGGGTAAGAGTTATCTAGTCACAACAGACCTTTTCACCAATGTGTGTAACATTTTTAAAAATCACAAAAATACACAGTATGATCCAGGGATGATATAACATAATCTCACATGTTGCCAGTCTTAACCTTTGTATAGCCTAACAGAACGTACAACTATTTCATAATGCACCAATCACAGCCAGAGTTGTTGTTTATTTTTGTTTATTTTTGAAAAATGTTCTCTACACCTTAAGCTCCGTCCACCTGGGTTTGTACAATTAGTACAGTTATAACCATAGCCAACCATATTTGTTTTCAATAATCTGTTATTTAACTTGGGATTAACTAGAATCCTTAAATACGGGAAGGGAGATACTGAAGGACAAAACTCAAATACTGGATTACATACGGAGTTACTATAAGGACCTATATACTTCACAGAGAATAGCAGACGAAGATATAGAAACGTACTTACGAGAGACGAATTGTGAGAAAATTACCTCAGAACATAGAAACAAATGTGAGAAATTTATCTCGCAAGACGAAATCATAGCGACAATAGGGAAACTATCTATAAATAAATCACCAGGGAGAGATGGACTCTCAGCAGAATTCTATCAAAAATTCAGCGGGGAGTTGTCGCCAGTTTTAGAATGGTTATACAATAACATTGCATTAAGGAATATAAACATGTCTAACACAGTGAGGGAGGGAATGATAACATTAATATATAAGGGGAAGGGTAATAGGGATGAAATTAAAAATTGGAGACCCATCTCACTCATCAACATTGATTATAAAATTATAAGTAAAATATTAGCTGAAAGGGTCCAAGAGTGTGTTGACCATATCATAAATATAAACCAAACTAGTGGGCCAAAAGGTAGGGACATACAAAATAACATTCTAAACATTAAAACTATTATAGAACACATAAATATGACGGTAATAATAGTGCTATGGTACTAATTGACCAGGAAAAAGCCTTTGATAGACTTGAGCAAAACTACCTACACTGAAAAAAATTGGCTTTGGAGAAAACTTTCATGATTGGACTAAAAACCCTGTATAAAGATAAAAACTCAGTTGTACAGGTAAATGGGGCAAAAACAGATAAATTTGAAATCCAAAGATCGGTGGGGCAAGGGTGCCCACTATCTATGCTATTAATATGTAATATCAATCGAAATACTAAGTATCAAAATCCATAACAACCACAGAATAGTAGGGATCAAAGTTCCAAATATTAAAGACGAAGTGAAGATGATGCAACATGCGGACGATTGTACAAACTTTATCCAAGATGGAAATTCCTATAATGAACTAATAAAGGAATTTGAAAAAATTGGGAAAGTGTCGGGATCTAAGATAAATACCGACAAAACAGAAATTTTATTAATAGGAAACTGGAGAGGTAAGAAACATGGGCTACCTACTCTTTTAATTAAAGACAATATAAAAACTTTAGGTATAAATTTTGGGAAGGACGATGTGAAAAGGAACCTAAAGGAAATCAGGGAAAGTATACAAAAAAATCTGCAAATCTATGCGCCTGTGCCAATATGCCTATTGGAACGGGCACAAGTTGCAAAAAACTATATGCATGTTCACCTTAATTATAAGCTTAAAACGATAGACATTAAAAGTGCAACACTAAAAAATAATAGAAAACGAAATTATTAAATATCTATGGAGCTTTAAAATGCACTACACCAACAAAGAAACTTTGCATAGGGAAGGGAAAAGAGGGGGCCTAGGCCTCCCCCACCCGAACCTAATTAAATGCACCAACATTTTAAACAGGTTTAAGGACATTAATAAAACTTTTAGAGATGCCATGGAAATTAAGATCAATAAAAGAATTACTTTTTTAAATATAGGGATGCTAAAGACCTTTGGGAAATTGACACCAAATCTACATACAAATGGTTAACAGAACACGCAATAAATAAGGATAAAAATAACGTAGAACGAAAACACATAAATATCAATTAGAATAGGGCCTAGGGAAACTGGGTCAAATTAGGATCGCTAAAGATGAAAAATATCCTGTTCAAATACATGCATGATGCGTGGTTGACAGGAGAAACCGCAGTGAGAACGCATATGATCGTAGTGTCGCCTAAATGTCCACTGTGCAAAAATTACAATTTCTCAAAGGTACACATTATCACAATGTAATGCTAACAAACAAGAAAGAAATAAGATAATTCAAACCATTAACACAAAACAAATCTACAATGTAACAAATTTATTATATTTAGATGGAAACTTCACAAGGATTTTAATACATGAAATAACAAGTTATATAGTTAAAAACATGATAGCATGCGGACCTGTATTTAACATAGGGGAAAATATTAGATAGAAGGGAGGGACAGTGGCCTCAAGAGAGGGAAGTACTAGCAAGGAAGCACGGGGCTAAATCACATGGCGCTGCGCGAAGTGGGCAGGCCCGTGGAAGAGCAGGGAAATAAACTCACTTAGAGGAAACGATCAACACATATCACGCACTAGATAGTTTTACCCAAGGAAAACCATATCCCCATATAAGCATGCTATCATATAAAGTCACTGGTGACCAATACCTAACAATACTCTGTATAGATTAGCATGAAATTATACAGAAAGCCTGTTTAAAGGGAATAAAATAATCACTTTTTGGCCTGGAATAAGGGAATAAAAATAAATAAATAAAGGCGAAAAAAGATCGAGACGGGTGATGTACAAATATAATTAAAAAAAATGTACTGATCCCGTTTCGATCTAAGTAGACCTATTATGTAAATAAGTAGAGGCCGACAGAAATTCGGTTTCGGTTTCGGCACCGAAAGTTGGCAAATGACCACTTTCGGCATAGTTTTTGTTTCGGCCGAAGCCAAAAAGTTTTCGGTTTGCTTTCGGTTTCGGCCGAAACTGATATTGACTTTCGGTCATCAACCGAAGATCTATTTTAACTTTCAAAATGCAACGCTAGTGCTGCGTCTATTACTCTGCTTGTCGGCCGGTCATTCGGCGCTAGGCAATTTGATATTTAGCGAAGTCCTCTTACTGCAGGCTCTGAATGATTACTTTTTGATTCGTTTTTAATTAGTGTAGTAATGCATCATAACCCAGGCCTATTTAATAAATCTAGTGTTCGGCAACTTCGGTTTATCTTTCGGTTTCGGCCGAAGGTGTAGTTAAATTTTCGGTTTCGGCTACGGTTTCGGCCGAAAGTCAATTTATAACTTTCGGTCTTGTTTCGTTTTCGGCCGAAACCAGAGATTTAGTTTCGGTCGGCCTCTATAAATAAGGAAAATTACAAAACATGGAACACAACAGAGCAAAACATTAAAAAAAAAATAATAAGTTGGAAACATCTTAAATAACAACTTAAATTAAAAACACCATATTTTGTACAAAATTCTAAATTTATAAACAAAATTAATATATATATATATATATATATATATATATATATTTCTTTTTCTCTTTCTTTTCCTGACCAATTCTTTCGTACAATTGACGCTTATCAGTTGCTACCAACACAGCAAACAGTCGGACTATTTTATTGGTGACGCACGGTCTGTACAATTTACACTTATCAAGAAACTTATAATTGTAACAAAATAACCGGGAGGGATTTTCGGATTCACATCAGAACACTTTTGACATTGTATTTAATGTTTAATAATGAACGAATTCAATGAGTAATTACGTTATGAATGTGTGCGTGTATATTTAATCCAAATATTGAATTATTAACATAATAACGCACAAATGTAATACAGAAACATACAAACAAATTATTCCACAGAAGACATTACAGAAGGCGTGAATAACTCACAGTGAATAAACAATGGAAATATGCTAATAGTTTACTCAGCTAGAAAAAAATTTAGAATTTTACTCGTGTGTAAAATGAAGTCACTCAATAGTGAAATTATGCAAATGAAACAGAACATATATAGCTTATATTTACAGTCCCGAAAGATAGCAATGGGTTTTTATGAACCACAAAATTTAGCTCACGGCTTCAATATTACATGCAAGGAGATACACTCCGTTGTCAGAAAACTTTAGTTCAGCTCCTCGTCTGCTACAATTCAGCTTCACAGCTGCTACAAATAGTTCCTGTTGGTTGACTTAATAGCTTGCATCACGTAGACAACGATTCCGCCTATACTTGGAACTCTCGGGTCTCAAGTCACTGTGGACACCACCGGCCACTCCAGATACTGGACACGCCAGATACTGGACAGATGAAAACATATCCAATATTGTATTCTATGTACCGGTATATGACACGGGCATAAAAACGAAATTACGTTATACACGGTTAAGTTTTACTGTATACATTACCAGCAAAATAATTACAGAACATCAAGTTCAGAAATAAACATAACTCTGCTTTATAAGAATCATTCTGTATTAACATTTCATAAAAATGAAGCCTTAAATTACTAACATAAATCCTACTGTATGTCGTAAACACAAAATGAAAATATGTGCATTATTATGCGTAAACCAAAGCTACAAACCATGCAGATATTGACGTGGTAGTACAATAGTGTTAACGTATATACGAGAACTTATTTAAACTTACATACCTCTATAGCTGGTGATGTGCGAATCATAAACGTTAATCGCCGACTGACAAGACGTTTCGTAATGTAAAGAGCTTTAGATGGGTGAGGCATTTATACACATGTATTGTCTGTGCAATTATGGCATTTGGTTGATCTAATCAAACCACTTCACACGTGTTGCATAGGATGAAACGAACTCGCCGTTTTGAAATACGAAAGAATACACATTATTCACCCTCATGTATCGTTGTACGCCAAAAACGAAACTCTAGTACAAGAATTTGAAAAATAAAATGGTTTATTCAATTCTGTGACAATAATTGCAGAGCAAATTCCCTTTCTAACAAAGCTCTGGAGTTTCTTATTTCTTGTGAGTACGTGTCTTGTCGAATGCACCTTCACATGCATTGATTATATAGATAGACTGATTGATCGATTGATTGACAGACCGATTGATTTGTTTGTTGTTGTTTTTATATATGGTTGAACGCCGTTTTTAGCACAATATATATGGCGGCCAGTATTAATGGTGGAGGAAGAACCCGGAAACCCAACAGAACAATCGACCCACGAGAAGCTACTGGCAAGCTCTCGCATAACTACATTAGCCGAATCTTAGACTGGAACCCACGCAGACAGAGGTGAGATGGCAGTGATCCGTAACGGAAAGCGCTTTAGACCATTCGGCCACTCAGGGCCCCTAAATAGCTTTAATGTCATCTCAGAGCTATTTGAATCATGTGTTAAGGGCATTCAGTTTTCTTGAAACCATGAAGAAAACAAACAACATTTACCATGATCTATTGGTACAGTTTGTGCTGGTAAATCTTGGTATATGCTTCTTGCTGTTACATGTAGATATGAATTTTGAAAGCATATTGTTTTTCTATTTATCTTCATAATTTCATTATCTGATAGAAGAATCTACTGGTTTCATCGACTTTGAGTGATCAAAGCGGGGCTTTACATTTCGAGAGCATAACAATATCTCTCCCTTATACAGAATGCTTCCTATTGCAATCAAACATGGATGGCGACATTGCAAGTTTCAGCAATAAATCCATAAAGAAGAATATATAACAATATTGTCAAAATATAGTAAGATGAAATAAGAAAATTAGAAAATAATTCTTTCCAGATAATCATTAGATTTAGAAAAGGATGTATAATATGGGTTTACTGTGTAATTATGTAGTGAGTCCTACTTGGTATTTAATAAACATTCTGCCTGATTGTTTTTTGTTTCGTAATCCGTGACTTGTACTTAATAATATATCAAAGCCAAAACAATGAGTGCAATAAACTACTTTTTGTATGTTTCGTTTTGATGACAAGAACAAGGAAGACAGTACTTGTTTACTGTCAGACAAACATAACTCCATCTAATAATGTTAGATCTTTATACGTATTAGCATATATATTCGTGTAAAAGTCGAATCCAGCTGTAAACAGCGTAAACCGATATATGCCGTCACATCATGCGCTAGCATTCTAATGTCTATGCAGTTTGTTGGGTCTAACATGCAACATAGACCCTGATCAGCACATCATACGACAGCAAATCAGAGACTATTTATTGAAGTTTATTTATCTGGCATGGATATACGGTATCTAGTATCCCTTTCAGCTAAAGTATTTATCATCGTCCAAGCGTCATGTTAAATCCAGCGAAGTGGAAAACGTGAAGTACAGTGTTCGTTAATGCATTATACTTAGTTTTGTAACAGCATCGTAGACCCAAATCTCCTGTCAGATAAGATATCCTCTGTCAACGTTTGCTAATGTCAAAATTGACTCAAAAGTCACAAGAGTGAGAGAGAATTTAAGACATAAAAGGCATTTTGGATTTGTACAAAGGATGCCGGCCCGCTTTCGCGGTTACTAAAACAATTAAGAATGAGAAAAACACTGAAGGACATTTTTAACAAATAAGTCCAATAGTATTTGACGCAATTTGAAGGAAAACATCATTGCGTGAAGCAATTTCAAATTACTGCGAATTGCATACCAATACATTCCAATATCTAATGTATACGAATTCTCGCCAAAGATATCACGGGTCTCTGCACTGGTGTGTCACTTGGAAAGGTATTGACTTTTGTTTTCGTCATGATGTAGTCAAACATTTCCGAGCCTAATTTGCACTGTTTCGCATAATGAAGCTTCCGTTTTCATTTTTCTTATGTTTGGGCAATAATTATCAATATCATCGTTATAACCAGAAACATCATCATTATCATCAGCATAACCAGCAATAATCGTTATCATCGTCATAACCAGCAACCATTATCATCGTCATAACAAGCAATCAATATGATCATCACAACCAGCAAGCATTATCATTATCATCGTCATAAATATCAACAACATCATTATTATTGTCATAACCAGCAACATAATCATTATCGTCGGCATAACAGAAATCGTCATCATTATCATCGTCATAATCCATCAACAACATCATTATCTTCCTGATGCAAAATATCAGTAACGTCAGTGACTGAACTTTTACGTTTCTGAGATCTTTATGTTTTAGGGGAAAATTTGGCCCCAGATAGCTTTAAAAATGTACTCTTGCTCCGATTTGAAAGCCCTAAATACGTCATACTGTGTTGGAATTTTTTATTTTGAGATGAAGGCAGAAAACTATATCTTTGTTCGAACATCAAATAGTCGGTCCTTAATTCTCGGTACTTGTTACAAATTGAGTGTACATGTTTCCTTTATAGAGTGTACATGTTTCCTTTATAGAGTGTACATGTTTCCTTTATAAAATGTACATGTTTCCTTTATAAAGTGTACATGTTTCCTTTATAAAATGTACATGTTTCCTTTATAAAATGTACATGTTTCCTTTATAAAGTGTACATGTTTCCTTTATAAAGTGTACATGTTTCCTTTATAGAGTGTACATGTTTCCTTTATATAGTGTACATGTTTCCTTTATAAAGTGTACATGTTTCCTTTATAGAGTGTACATGTTTCCTTTATAGAGGTTAATAACGTATTAAAATTAGATAGAAACACTATGGATATAACCGCATTCTTTTCACCTCACGATTTTGGGTGGTTATTTACAAGGGTTCTAGCTAGATTTGTCAATTTTGTTTATCATCTATCTGGAGATATAAAATCTGTTTGCTGGCTTAGTTCCAGAAGATTCATTTTCATTCCTAAAATAAAGCGGGCACCGGACAAGAATATCCGATTGAACTAGCATATGGACATAAAATTCTATTGTCAATTTTTTAATAATCGTCGGCTAATTTATTTAATCTTCATTTTCATAATGTCTGATGCAGATGACAACATCGTGAAAATCGTCCATTGATGCACGCGATAATACTATATTCCTTTTCGACGCATTTAAACTGAACACCAACCGATCGTCTGTATTGTCATTTTGGTAATGTTCCTATTGCTCAAGACTGGTGCACCATTGTATGTATTGTACGGGATAAATGCAGATACTCCAGCGAGACTGATCAGACTGCATCACTGGCGAAGACCCTGATGTAAACATGTGACGTCATAGCCATCTTTTCCAAAAGTTTATTTCCGACTTAAGACCATATGCAATACAAACGAGCAGTACACACAAAATGCGCCACAAGAATAGAATATATAAAAGTTACTTTTAGTCCAGTCCTCAATAGCTACTTTTATGTGTCACTATAAAATATATAAAATGTATTATTAATCCAGTCTTCAATGGTTTGCAAATACATCACCAGAGAGATGTAAAGATTAATATTAATCTCGTCTTCAACAGTTCTTATCATCACGAGAGATACAATTATTGTGATTATGTTACGATTACATTTTAAAATGTAAATATACCGATGTATCAATTCATCAATCATACCACATTATTCTGAACTAGAAAGTCTGATAAAGAAACAGTTGGATTCAACTTTGGGATACTCTCAGATATCTGGAAAGAAACAAAATTCTAATATATAATTAATTATACATATTGAAAGGTAAATAAAGCCATCTAATGTCTTCATATATGTTCTACTAATAAATAAGAAGATCTTGTGTCGACCTACCTTTGCGCGTATAATTCTTACTGCAATATAGATTCCGGTCAGATATTTTTCCATAATATTGTCTCTGCATTTGTTTTTAATTACTGAACTTAGCACTGTGTCCGAAAAATATCAAATCACATCGTACTATAAAAGACTTTCGAAGATAATTTCAATGTGAAATTCGTGTAGTAGGTTCCCCTGTATTCTTTTTGAGATGCTAGACTAAACAATGTACCGTGCAATGGTGTTACATACTTCTGCATCAATGTCTCCTTACTTCCTGTGCACTTTCTCTGAAATACATGTATACAGCCACACTATAATGTTCAAATTCTAAAGAATAAACAATAATTACCTTTAAGTCAATACTAATAATGCATAAATCAAACTCTTGTATCAAAATGAGAGACTAACACTGCTCTAAAACAGACTCAGGCTACGTTCGTGGGAACTGAACCGGAAGTAATAACTGACCATAACGAAGAAACATAACAACTCACAAGAAATGCTGCGCGTGCTCAACATTTAGCACTGGGCGAAGAAAGCTGCGGGGAATCTTGTATGTTTCAACAAACACTTCAATACTAGTTAATCTTATTCAAAGTGTGTGTGTGTGTGTGTGTGTGTGTGTGTGTGTTTTCGCGTAATAAAGACATTCCAACGAAAGTAGTGTCCTTTTTAAAGAATAAAAAGATCCCCCAAATCAGCATGTTTCCAAGAACAACAAAATGCTAAGAAAGATAATGTTTTATTAGCAACATCAGGCAGATAGGCTTTTTTCTTTATAATGCCAATACCACACGGTTTATGAAAGAATTCGTTGATGTCCTTACGGAATGAACTCTGATCTCACACCAACACAACATGCAGTGGGAAAGGTCATGAGAATTTCGGTAACTGACCGATATTCCATGCAACGAGGGACACACAAGTAATATTTACCATATGCACTTGTATCAGCGGAATTGATCATTAGGAGATATTAGCATTGCCCGTGGATCAGCGAAATTGAAAACGAAGAAACATTGCCATTGCCAAAAGCCCTTGGGTAAGTGGAATTGACAACGAGGAAACATTGCCATTGCCAATAGATATTGGATCAGTGAATTGACAACGAGGAAACATTGCCATTGCCAATAGATATTGGATCAGTGAATTTACAACGAGGAAACATTGCCATTGCCAATAGATATTGGATCAGTGAATTGACAACGAGGAAACATTGCCATTGCCAATAGACATTGGATCAGTAGATTTGCTGTAAGCTAAATGTAATTAGTATCCTAATTGTGACAAAGCCAGCCATTTATGGGCAGGGGTTTGAAACCTATACTTGCTTATATTCACTTTTGTCAGTATTGGGGGTGTTATTAATCTTTGTTTTGCGTAATTGTTTGGTTTGCTTGATTACTATAAATAAACCTCGAATGCCCAGCTTCCAATATCCATCGGTGTAGACCTTGGAAATTACAGAAGTGCATTGCATGTGACTTAAACAAACAAATACTCCAGAGAATAATGCGAAAACAACACGTGTACGTAATTATGCGCATATCGTAAAACCATTATGCAGTAGAAAATTGTTCTTCGAAATTAGTTATCAGTACATGTCTAGAAAATGAAAAATTATTGTATGATAATATATATATATATATATATATATATATATATATATATATATATATATATATATATATATATATATATATATATATATATATATATATATATATATATATTGGTGTTTAGGGGGTTTAGTGAGTGATGAATTAGCTCCATTAACCTACACTGCTTATGAAATATTATCAATCGTCAGTTTCCAGCACATATGTTTATCCTCATTCTAGATGATAGGTGACGCTGCTCGAAGACGTATATCACCGTGCACAAGCTGGAAAACTAGTCATGCCACGCATTTTGATAGCTGACATCTGTTGTAGTATGACAGATAATAGAGTTACTACTTAAGAACTTTCTTTAACAGACCAAGATTTTAAAACTATATCACTATCATTTGTGGAATATTTTGAAAAACCTGCACAATAAAATCATTGACCCTATCACCAGAGATGTGTTTTAAAACTATACAGGACATTTTGCCACAAATTATATGTTCTTGAAAAGAATTCCAAATCTAAATCATGTACGTTTGTGCCAGTATTGATTACATTTACAGTTTGAACGTATTGAACAACGTTTATGTTACCATGCCAACCGACTATTCTTTGCATCTCATAGTCATACTTCTTAGTGAACATCAATCTTTTCATACGATTTAGTCATCTCCTTGAATACCGTATTGTATGTAATAAGTACACGACCCTGTCTGGTATTAACAACCGTATGCATGAAGCAGTGCCCTTTAAAAATGTAATTGATGTAGGTGCATGTAACTTGATAAGCAGCGTTTTTTATGCTGGCATTCAGTCAATCAGAATAAGCCTAATTCATGATTTTTCTCGCACCAACAAATTAACATTTTAATCAGTTTCTTTGACATTTTGTCACTTCAATGAAATCTCATATCGGTTTTTAATTCATTCAGCCTCACAGATTGACGGAACTGCGTTTTTATTTTTAATTTTCATGATGTACATACTGAAATCAAAAACCAAACTCACATTAAGATCTTTTTATACATATCTTGAGGGTTGTTTTGGTAAAAAAAAAAAAATGAAGGCTTTGCCAAGAAATGAAATAATACTAGTTTATACGAGATTTCTTGTACTGTGTCATCTACCGTATATACTTGCATGTTGTAGCAATACTCTAGAGACAAGACAGGACTTTATTATCAAACGCAAACACAGTAAAAACACATTAAAGCCAAATTTACCAAAGAAAATGGCTATGAAATTCGTAATAATCAATTAAAAAATTCAAATGAGCACATTTTCATCACAGTGTGTCAGACGAAAATTCAAATGCACACACAAAACATTGACCTAATTCAAATCCACACTCAAAACATTGACTTAATTCAAAAGCACACACAAAACATTGACCTAATTTAAATGTATACACAAAACATTGACCTAATTCAAATGCACACACAAAACATTTACCTAATTCAAATGCACACACGAAACATTAACCTAATTTAAATGCTCACACAAAACATTGACCTAATTCAAATACACGCACAAAACATTGACCGAATTAAAATGCACACACTAAACATTTACCAAATATATATGCACATACTAAACATTGGCCGAACTCAAAAGCACATACAAAACATTGATCAAATTCAAATACACACACTAAACATTGGCCGAATTCAAATGCACACACTAAACATTGATCGAATTCAAATGCACACACTAAACATTTACCAAATATATATGCACATACTAAACATTGGCCGAACTCAAAAGCACATACAAAATATTGACCTAATTCAAATGCACACACTAAACATTGGCCGAATTCAAATGCACACACAAAAGGTTGACCAAATTCAAATGCAAACACAAAACATTGACCTAATTCAAATGCACACACTAAACATTGACCTAATTCAAATGCACACACAAAACATTGACCTAATTCAAATGCACATACTAAACATTGGCCGAATTCAAATGCACACGCTAAACATTGACCGAATTCAAATGCACACACTAAATATTGACCGAATTCAAATGCACATACTAAACATTGACCTAATTCAAATGCACACACTAAACATTGACCAAATTGTCAACAACTTTCTTGGCAATGACATCCATCTAACTTCAGCAAATGTAAGAACAAAAAATTACTGGTCAGCAATAGATAAGTATTCTCCAAACCCAAAATATTTTAGACTCCTGTCAGATAAATATCCGGTATTGATTTTTTTTGAGGATGTTATTTAGGAAAAACACGTGTGTAGATTCGTGCTCTACGCATGCTCAAATTCTCTCTAATGGTATCATGAAACTTCTTTTAAAAATGATAATACATTTTAAAAAAAAAACAAATTTTACCAGAAAAGTTGCACAAAGTATATTTACCTAACGCATTTACAACAGAACATGGTAGCGGTAACAAATTCTATAAGATCAATGATTCTTCCTGACCAAACGCAACACCAGAGTTGGATCATTGTGGCGGTGAACCCTGCAACTACGCGCCTCCCCCCCCCCCCCCCCGCCCTTATATGCACGGCATTTGGAATAATAATAAAGATACTACTACTACTACTACTACTACTACTACTACTACTACTACTAATGATAATAATAATAATAATAATAATAACCATAATAATAATGGGGGCTTTGTATAGCGTCTAATCTTTAGAAGCGCTAAGAGCTTTAGAACATCTATAATGAAATTAGAAAACAAAACATGCGGACAATATTTAAAGTATGAAACATTATTAGGTCTTTAAGTTTGTTCTTACAGTCGAGAAAGGCGCGTTTACGAGCACTCTTGAAAGATATCACTGTGTCTTTGTTTCTAATTACATTGGACAATTAATTCCACGTTGCTGGACCCTGGTATGCAAAAGAATCTTGTGTAGGGTTTAAAGCCATTTTCAGCACACGATAGGCTATCCTTTCGGCCAGTATTATTGATGGAGGAAGAACCCGGGAAAACCCATGGAAAGAACCACCGACCCACGAGAAGCTACTGGAAAGCTTTCTCACATAGCTACATTAGCCGAATCATAGACTAAAACCCAAACAGAGAGAGGTGAGATGGCAGTAATGGAAAACGATTTAGACCACTCGGCCACTCGGTGGCCCTAGTAATGCCTTTCATAATAGATTTAAATGCCCATAAAAATGACACTAATTATTAAGTATGTGCATAGGCTTGAATTGCACTTTAAAGGGCAGTATGTATGATTAATAATAGATTGAGGCAGTCAGATTAAAAGTAGATCTCACTCTGTCTTAGGTTGAACAGTGGAGACAATTTTAATTTTGGAGGTATAGGCTACTCCAGATCCGGGACATGAGAGATATTGACAGTAGCAAGTTATTTAACTGGCTGTCAAAATTACCGTGCATATAAAGTATCCAAATTTCGCCTTACTTCAAGAGGTACGTTTTGGGTTACGATTTGTGCTTTATTAAATAATTATAAAAGTGTGAACAAATTTATATTATTATTATCAGCCACAAAGACTATATTCATTCAACTGGTAGAGCACCTCGAATTATCCCAAATGAGAGCTTTAAA
Source organism: Unio delphinus (assembly GCA_029339505.1). Taxonomy (NCBI): domain Eukaryota; kingdom Metazoa; phylum Mollusca; class Bivalvia; order Unionida; family Unionidae; genus Unio; species Unio delphinus. The sequence continues at coordinate 6,805,596 of JAQISU010000210.1, read as the reverse complement.
ACAGGATAACTTCAAGATGTACGTCGATTGTGGTCTATACGGCATATTCTCCACTCTAAAACTTGGAACACGTTTCTCTCTCTCGATACTACTATTCAACCATGATGCATCTATATACATGTCTCTTGGCGATTTTGTGTTCATTCTATGTGGCAAAAACTGCAAGGGAAGATGAGATTCGACAGAATGTCAAAGAATTTATTCAAAAGGGACTTGAATGTCATAATAATCCAGCATTAGCGATTTCTGTGGTAAAGGACGGGGAAATCGTTTTCGCAGAAGGATTCGGTTTGAAGAATATTTCGGATCCATCCTCTTTAGTGACAAATAGAACATTGTTTGGAATTGCGTCTCTTTCAAAAGCATTTGCAGCCACATTGTTGATGAAGTTACTCGATGGAAATAAAAAGTAAGTAAGATGATTCATGTGGCAGACAAGAGTTAATTAATATACTCTGTATACAATTTCTATCTTAAAGGTTTTAATATAATGTACGTATTTATTTATTTAATACTTTAGTATTTTAATTAGCAATTTAGAACAACTGTCTTATATTCGTATTCTTATCTTAACGCGATCTTTTCCAGTTAACGGTAAGCATAAGATGGGTGGGATTGGGATTTGTAATAGAAATGTGTAAACTTTTAGAGCTTACTGTGCTAATTAACCCCAAACAAAATCCATGCAAGCACCGTGATATTAAACTTTCACGACTTAAAATTTCTGGATGATCAGGATCAAACCAAATATTTGTCAGTTTAGATTCATCCCTGGTGACAGTTTATGTACAGGGAAAACCAGACAAGCAGTGACATTTTCTGATCAACATGTTTTTTAAAGATGTTTTCGATGCTACACTAAAATGTCTGTAAAAGCATAGTAATTTCATCAATTAAAGAAGTCTCTATTTCTGTTCAGTTACAATTGAGAGAGAGAGAGAGAGAGAGAGAGAGAGAGAGAGAGAGAGAGAGAGAGAGAGAGAGAGAGAGAACACCCAGAGTAAATGAGGCAATTGATGCTAAGGTCGCTATGCGTACGTGTTTGCTACGCCTGAGTGCATTTACCACCGATTTTATTGCATGTCTTAATGTCTGCTTAGTCGTGAATATAAACTGGTTGTTGTTGTTCTTTGGTTTAATGCCACTTTTCAGCACAAAATTGGCTATACATGGCGGCCAGTATAAATGGTGGAGTTAGAACCCGGAAAAACCTCGGAATGAATCACCAACCCACTAGAAGCTGCTAGTATGATAAGTGGATTTGTTTTCTTTTTTAATGTCCTTTTTCTTCTTCAGAGTTATTAAGTTAATATAATAAGTTAATATAATATAATACACACTTACTTAAGATTTAAACATGAAAGATGGTTTTAATAATAAACGTATAGCACAAGTCTCGGTTAGCTACGCCGTTTACATGTACGCCAAGCCATTAATCTACCGGCTGCTGGAAAAAATCGAAGTTTGTCACTTCGTAAAAGAGAGAGAGAGAGAGAGAGAGAGAGAGAGAGAGAGAGAGAGAGAGAGAGAGAGAGAGAGATTATTAGAACATGATATTACAGTATGCTTAAGAAAAAATTAGAACAAGATATTATGCTTAAGAAACAAAAACACGACTTTCAATACGTCACAGTAAGTATAACAGGTAACTGAGGAATTCACGGTATCGTGCTGACATGTATCATTTAAAAACATTAAATAAATCCCAAGGAAAGTGCACAAGTATCGTTGCAACGAACCATACTCTTATACGTTACGTTATGTAATTTTTATTTCAAGGTTTTAATCCAGCACCAAGTTCTTTTCTGTCTCACTCCACATTTCTGCGTAGTTTGTCCGTTATGCATGAGAGGGGTGGGGTGAACAGAACTCAAAGGATTTTTTAAATTAAAATATGTACGATATTAAAATTCATTTAGACAAAAAGAATAGATAGATAGATAGATAGATAGATAGATAGATAGATAGATAGATAAACAATTTAACTATTAACTACATTTCATTTACATCGTTTCTATTTCGTTTTTCATGTTGACTGCAAGTGTCACTTTCAATAATTCTACGTTTCCACATTGTTGGCCCTGTTTGAGTATTCGCCTGTTTAAAGAAGGTGACCAAGTTAGGTATCTCGTTCATATTTTGCGAGAGGTTCATAAACTTAATTTGTATGGTGATGTTTGATCCGTAGAACGAGTTGCTGATAATCTGATTCTTTTGAATATTACACGTTTGGGAACTTGGTATACTACAGTTTGTTGCTGTGCGGTTTGAATTTTCTTTGTTGTGGGTGTGGAAGTTGACAGCATCATTACATTGATGGCCGATGTCTCAGGTAATTGGAGCATGTCTGTTATTTGCCACTATTGTTCGAGTAGCTGTTTACAGGCTGTACATTTTTTGCCTGAAATTTGTTCGTTTCTTTCTATCTGTAATATTTGCCTTTTATTTCATTTTTTACTTCATGATGCATCCCAAGTTTGATAATTCCATCGACTGGTTTCCTAAATCAAATTGGGATAGTCACTGAGATTGGCAGTGTTTGTCGCAATATAGGAAGGATTTTTAAACTGACAAAAGTCTGCTGGTCTTAGCACAGCATACCGTTAGTTTATTATAACAAGTGGATCTCTCTTTGTTGTTTTAGTTTTCTTACATCTTAGGATTAATATCCCTATGTCCTTGACATTGCCTCCTGTTTTTATTTTTGTCTGCCTTTCATCGTGTTCAAGATATTCGAGGTCATTCACATCTTTCTTTAATGTAACATTCTCCCATTTCAGACTATAATGTTCAGTCAAACCTAAATGCACAGAGTTTTTGAACCAAATGTGTTAACAATGGCTTCAGGTGTGTCCATCCTCATTACATGTTTTCTATAGAAGACGTTTCTTCGTCTGTGATCGATTGAATCCGATTGGGTTTATTTTTGTTTCCTTTCCGTTTTGAATCTTTTTGCTTAGCCCGACGAGCTAATTTGTTAATGAAAAATTTGCATCTGTTCCTTTCATGATTGTACTTGCATATTTGTTGATTTTAATATGGCGATCAATGAAACTGATGATGCTTCTTAAGCTGTTTGGTTCAAACTCAGATTTATCTTTTCTCCTAACACTGAGTATATAACCAGACAGGTGCTGATCCAATTCAGATAGGTGCATCTCATTACATTTCTGAATTAATGTTTTGACTGCAATAATCCTTTCACTGACCTTACATCAAAAAGTGTCCCTTTTAACGTGTTTGCATTCTTCTTACTTTCTATAAATTTCAGTACATCATAAGGCTCATGGTGTACAAATCGGCCTTCCTTTGAAAGTTCATATCTGGACGCAGAATGATCATTTTCATTTACATGATTATGGAGGAATTTTTCAACTCCAGAGGGAAGGGGAAACTGACGCTACCTTCGGTTGCAGGCTCGAGACAGGCTGCAATCTAGGCTGGCCACGCTAGAGATGACCTTAGGATGACCTTAGACAAATTTTAGTCTTCACTGAGAAGTGAACTTCTCAAGAGCCATACTAGCTATTAAGTTCGACTCGCGATGTACTGCCTGACATTAGGATGGTCGACAAGTAGCTGAACTTGCCGAAGGAAGTTGGCCCAATCCCCTCAAAGAAAGTATACTATCAGCCCAGTTTATCACATAGGGGTGCACGACCGAGTCAAAATTCTTCTTGGTGTCAAACCTGGGGTCAGACTTTAGCAAAAACAAACCTTTGGTATTGAAACTAAGGGTCAAATTAAAAATGTAGGGGTCTCAAGAGCAAATGAGGGTAAAGAGAAAACCTGCACCAGCCTATGGTAGAGCGGTCACGAAAGATAAATTGTGGAGAGAGATTTAGACTTAAGATTCAAAAAAATAGGCGAGATTAGAATCTTAAATCAACGCTCTTGCTAAACAGCTGCAAGAACAGTCGCTACTCCTCATACCGACTGGAACTAACGAAAGGCATAACAGTAACACACAGACCCGACACGACGGTTATAACAACCGATGCCACTATATCAATATGGGCCATGACAGCTACCAAATAAATCTGGGAAACGGTAACCGAGATAACTGCAACCGAGGTCGTAGCTATGCTAGCAGAAATACCCCGGTTGGGGCAATGGCCAAGTCAACCCCAATTCACACCACCCGCCCGGCGGAGCTAGTCTGCATAGACGTTTCGTCTCCTGAGCGATCTAAGGGAGGTTTTGAGAAAATCTTGGTGATAACTGATCAGGTCTCCTGTTATGCTCAGTCCGTTTCTTGCCGATTTGTGATGTCTCATTTAGGGTTGAAACGATAACACTCGCTTGTCGATTGTGGGATTTAATGTGAGATGAAATGGTACGAAGAAAACCTAAAACAATACAAAGTGCATAATTAGAAAACAAGATAAATGCGATTCAAAATATATCCGACGAAAATACAATGCACAACACACAGCCCACACACCGGAATTTATCATTGTATGATAGAAAAATACAAATGATACCTGACCAGATTCAAAGGGTTTACTTTTTCCAAGTTATATTATTTCGCAAGTAAGAAAAGTGCTCTTCATCGTCCGTCATTGTCCGTCTCAAGAACTAGAGTAGGACTGGCAGAAGCTTTTTTGTTAGTATGGCGTGGAATTGATTTTAATTCTCGTGAAGCACGATAATCATGCACCGCGATCGCTCACTCACTCACTCATGACAGACACGTACATATATATTTCTACACGACACGAGACCTGGGTCATGAATTACAACTCTAATCTACTAGTCGTTGATATCAACTCCTATACAGTCACTCAGATCTGCCAGACTATAGTGTCAACCAAGATCTATGTATCACCCGACCGTATGTATTTCTCTGTGTGTGTGTGTGTGTGTGTGTGTGTGTGTGTGTGTTTGTGTGTGTAAAAAAATACACCCAACAGCCAACCATAAAATTTATCTCCGTATTCAAAATTAGATATGATCTCTTCAATTAGGGAATATTGAATTCCAACATTAATACAAGGCAAAGTAGATTTTGCTTTATGAAAATCATGAAGTCTTATGGACTCGGTTGAGGAGCCAGTTTGAATATGGTTTTACACGAAAGCCGAGTGACACATTGGCCTAATAACAAATCAAATAAATAAATAAATAAATAAATACATACATACATACATACATACATACATACATACATACATACATACATACATACATACATACATACATACATACATACATACATACAATTCCTTTACGATTTCGGCTAACTTTGCTATCAAGCAATTTAGAAATCAAAAACACTCAGTGGAGAACTTAATCTCATGTGACGTGAACACAAAACTGCGTGCTACGATTACAACAAAAAAGGAATCCAAGAAAATACATATTTTACGTAACTCAGAGTGCCATCGCGAAGCAATCCTTATATGTACAATATCGCCACTACCACTACCACTAACACTAACACTACCACTGCTATCAGTACTACTATTACCACCACTAGCATTACTACTACTACTCATAATGTATCACTATAATCAATGCCTCAAAAACGACCATACATTTACTACTATTATTATTACTATTACTGCTATCAATACCACCACTGTAACTACTACTAGCACCACCACATCCGATCAAATCTCCACCATTTTCATTACCACCACCACCGCTACCACTATTGCTGTTATTACCTTTCCACAGGTTTTCCTTGTCCAGTAAAGTATCTGACGTTTTGGGGAAGGATGATTTGTTTTATGGCAAACTTCGAAGCCAGTACGCTTCCCTGGAAGATTTGCTGGCACACCGACTGGGCGTCCCTAGCAACAACAATATCAGGCTGGACGATTCGCTGACCAGAGAAAATCTTGTCGGGTAAGTAAAGACAAACACATTATTTGAGAATTATAAAAAAGAAAACCCACCCTCCGAAAACAATCAACAAAACTAAATCACAACGCGCAGCGTAAACTGTAGACCCAAAACAGTTTGCTTGATTATTCTTTTGTTGTTTCGAGAAAAAAAATCAGAAATTTAGAGTAAATATTGTAGTAATATATTGACAATATTAGAATAATCCTACACTTCTATTAATAAAATTTGTCATCTGTTATTACAGTTATCTTACTGGAAACACGCATGCTAAAATTATAGAACTTCTGGCCTCATATTTCTGCACACACAGAGGAGGGTGGAATAGTATAAAAATGAGAAATATGGGATGGGGTAGTACGCATTCTAAGTCCTTAATCATTGCATATACTTAGTCTCTTCTTTTTCTGTCTAATTAAAAGGGCAACATTCAGCCCTTAAATAATCCTGAAACGCCACAAAGACCAGTGCATAAATAGGAATGCGGCAAGGCCCTCACACGCAAACATGCGAAAATAACTATACACTAATGTGTTTGAAGGCTTGTTCAAATGTAACTTTCAGTTTAACTTTATTTTTTTAAAACTTGGGGCACGTCAGAAAGTAAATCGTAAATCTTGTGGACTGAATGGAAGAACTGATATAAACATCAATCCAAATATGTCCTTATTTGGTTAATTTATATCACGCAATTTTTGACACCAGACACTTCTATAAGTAATTAACATTATCTTTCCATTGTACAAAAAAAGGTTGGTCAGATGACCCTAATTATAACAGGGGTATTTCTGAAATTTATATCTTGAGTCAAATTTTTACCAGAATTTTAAACAAACGTGGTGCAATATAATACTGTAATACTGGCACCAGACAAGGCTGCATATTATTTCCTCTTCTGTTTAATCAATTTATAAATGATTTAGTAACAAATCGCCGACACAACTGTTATAATGGCATCTTCATTACACAAGAACTATGACATACACACACTCTTGTATGCAAATGAAGTTGCAAATTGTATTGAGACAGACGATTTGTACAATGGCAAATTAATATTTTGAGACATTTGCGAAAATTGTGGAATGGGTCTTAAGTTACATAAAAATAAAAATTACTTTATTTAGAAACGGTGGATTTTTCAGGAGCAACTAAATATCATATGATACAGGCAAACAAACCAAAATCGTATCCAGGTATAAATAGGACTCGGGTAAAATTACATGTGTTTCGAAAGTTAAAGACGTACTATTCAGGTATGGATAAAGACTTACTATTCAGGTATGGATAAAGACGTACTATTCAGATATGGATAATATGCTACATTTGGCTCGCACAGGATGTAGGCGATGAAATATTTTTTGTTTTTGCGTTGAATTTAGGATCACATCTTAAAGACAATTTAAATCAGGATTTGAATTCTGTCCCAAAAAAGTTACACAGGGCATATTACTGTAGTAAATTTTATGATGCTTTAGCAGTGATGGGGTATAGCAGTGATGGGGTATAGCAGTGTTGGGGTATAGTAGTGATGGGGTATAGCAGTGATGGATCATAGCAGTGATGGGGTATAGCTGTGATGGAGTATAGCAGAGATGGGGTATAGCAGTGATGGAGTATAACAGTGATGGGGTATAGCAGTGATGGGGTATAGCTTTGTTGGGATGTAGCAGTGTTGGGGTATAACAGTGATGGGGTATATCAGTTGGTGATCACCACATTTAATGATGAAAATAGAGCCTTGATACTGGTCATGGGTGGAAGATCAAAACTTTCCGACCGGAAAATTATCAAAGTGTGGAACTCCTATGCCAACATTATGCTAAAATAAACAAATATAAACCAATCATATACATATCATATAATGATGGGAATAAAATGGTTGCCTGCAACACATCCTATACTTTCTTGTTTACATATATTGATCAAGATATGGTGGTACCACGCAGCATTGATACCGATAGATAACCTCCAGATGTTACCAAGTGTATTTTCCCTGACCCCATAGATCCAAGCGAATTCCGTTTGCGATTACCCGCTGGTATTATAATTTATGTGTGTCTGTGTGTGTGTGTGTGAGAGAGAGAGAGAGAGAGAGAGAGAGAGAGAGAGAGAGAGAGAGAGAGAGAGAGAGGGAGGGTGGGGTGGGGGTGTAACATAAGCCAGGCTGCGAATTGCAGTCCATTCGAGAGCACAGCCTCCGGTAATGGACTGTGTTTGTCTTAGACTTATTATGTTTATTGCGAAAAAAATAACAAAACGAGCAATTCCAAAAAGCGTTTAGGATTAATTCAATAACGCAAATGGTTCAATATTCAACGCATTCGTATTTCGTCTCTTTTCTCCTTATATTTTCTACCCTTTAATTTACTTCAATCTAGAATCGAATGATTTGAAAGAAACAAACTTCTACCTTACAATGTCTAACATTAATTTGTCGGTGCACTCTAAATTGCAGGATGCAATAATTGTGTCGTTTGAATAGGGGATAATCAAGAGAAAACTGGAAACATATGTTTGATCTTTAAATTACAATTAACTTGATATAACCTTACATGGATCTATCTTTGTTTTAAAATTTGATATTATTATCGCAGATTGACACGTAATGCAATTAATCTTTGTTTGCCTTACGGCTGTCAATGAATACACAAGGTAAGATGAATATATTTACACGAGCTATTTATAGCATGTATGGCGTCACTTCAACTAGATAATACCTGGAAGAAACCCTACTATCTTTACCTGGAAATAATTTAGGTCGTGAATAAACTGGAACGAAATGGCGACTACTTCATCGACAGAGGGACGATTTGCTCAAGTCTTACAGTGTCCCATTTGTCTAGAGACGCTTAGAAGACCGAAAGTTCTGCCATGCGGACATACCTACTGTAATTCTTGTCTTCAATCACATATTAGCAGTAAGCTGATCAACAAGGGGTCTCCTCAGGCATGTTTTCCTTGCCCGGTATGCAGGGCGGAAACAACAGTACCTGATACCACAGCGAGTGTCGACCAGTGGGCAGAGTTATTTCCAGTAAACAGCATTGTATCATCTGTACTGGATGTATCAGTGGAAACGTGTGGTGAGAAATTCTGTGATTTGTGTCTCAAGTGGAATAGAGAAACGTCAGCAAAATCGTTTTGTAAAGATTGTAAAAGATTCATGTGCACATTATGTAAAGAATACCACAATGAAACCCCTTCATGTATTTCACACGATGTTATCGATTTGAGCACAGACTATGACGCTAGTATTAGGATTCCCAGTCTATCCACCATAGAAAAATGTCTTAAACATCTCAATAAAAACATCGAATTCTTTTGTATGGATCACAGTTCACTTTGTTGTAATACATGTGGATTTCTTGAACATAGAAAATGCGAAAGAGTCATTCCGATTGATGACATGATAATGACTTTCGATGCGAAAGCAAAAACAAAATATTTGGAGGCCAACTTACACAATATTGGAGTGCACATGAAAGAAATAACAAGCAAGATAAAGGAAAACGCCGATGTTATTCAAAATGACAAATCTGCAATTTTAAAGCAAATCCGGAGTCTCAGAGCAGAACTAAATGTCAAACTACAGAAAATCGAGGATGATTTAATTGCTTCTCTTGAAGAAAATCATAAAGCTGAAGATTTGACACTACATAATCAAGAGGCGAGGGGACAGAGTTTAATTTCTGCGATTGGCAGTGATCTGACTCAACTTGACCTTGTGATGACCCACGGATCAGAGGTCCAGAAGGTCATAATGCTCCACAACATGGAGAAGAATCAAAACAGATATTTGAAAGCTATATCTGAGTATCAAGAAGAATTAAAATACATTAAAATTGGGTTAGAAGTTAATAAAAACCTAAGGGATTTGATTAATGACTTAAATCAATTTGGACAAATAACGGTGACCCGATCTCAAACAAAACTGACCCCATGTCCTCTAGTAACAGTATCGCAGCCGACAGCGGAGACTGTTGGTGGATTCAGTGGAACGCCGTTAAAAGACAGAAAAGCAGTGAAAGTATCTGAGTTCAATGTAAAACTATCGGACGATACATCACCATGTTACATACCAGATGTTCTAACACTTCAAAGAGCGAAGCATATTTTTGTCGATTGTAACAATGACAAGATTAAAGTGTATGGAGAAAATTGTCAGATGCAAGAGAGTATGAAACTACAGGGAAGTCCTTGGAATGCTTGCATCCTTCCTGACAACAACATAGCCGTGACTTTACCTAGCAAAAAGACCATCCTTGTCTTTTGCATGGATAACAAGATGAACATAGTCAGAGAGATCAAAACAAGGCTCCAGTGTCGGGGTATAGCAGTGATTAAGGATCAATTAGTTATCACTACAGGAAATGATGAACATAGTATCCTGATATTAGATATAAATGGTTCAGAGATCAAAACTGTCCGACCGGCCAATTATCAAATTGAGAAACTGCTGTACCCATATTATGTCAAAATAAACAAAGATGAAACAATCATATACATATCATATTATAGTGGAAATAAAATGGTTGCCTACAACACATCCTGGAATGTCTTGTTTACTTACACCGATCAAGACATGAAGGAACCACGCGGTATTGATACTGATAGACAGGGTAATATTTTCCTGTGTGGTGGCAGTTCGTTCAATGTCCAACAGATATCAACGGATGGCAAGCTGATCAAGGCACTGATAAGAAAGAAGGAAGAAAAGAAGGTACCACTCGCAATAAAATTCTACAGAGACATGGACAGATTCTTTGTAACATACCGTGACTGTGATGTTGTTGAAATGTATGACATGTGTGACTAAAAGTGTTAGAAGTATAAACACCATTCCACAGTAAGTATATTGGTTAGATCCACGGAAGACAGTGCATGCACTAACAAGTGTCTTATATATTCTATACTGCCATAAGTCCCGCTCATGTGAAAACTACTTTTAGAGTTCATAATGTTTTGTAACGTAAAGATGATTTGTATAGTAATGTTGTAATTATTTTTCATATTATTATTTTCATTCAAATATTGACTGCATAAAATTCTAATGAAAAACACGGTTAATTTCAATTATATTCAGTCATAAGTAAGTCTGAAAGAGCCTATACGTTTTCTTAGTTTTCTTATTTTACAGATTTATAAATTAGTCAGACTGTAATGCATGTACAGGAACTAATATGTACAATTTATTTAAGAGATATATCTGAAATATCCTATTTTATTCATTCGTTAACTGCACGTGCATGGTGTATCTATTTAGTATCGGCATGTATGTTGTTTGATTGCATTACGCTAGGTACGTTACTCATTTCCTTGATAATTTCTAAAACATGTATACACTTCAACAGACTCCTGTTCAGTAAATTCATTCAGATTATAAAATTACAGTAAAGATGTAGTCCTACAAAAGAAATCCTAAGATGTCAAACACTTTATATGTATGTAAAAGAAAACGAATTAAGGAGAACGGGATACATTCCTTCTTATAAGGTACACAAACGTTGTATAATCGATATTCTTTTAAAATAATTGCTTGAGTTCTTGTAGCATGTAATCAACAACTGAGTTAGCATGAAAAAACAAATGGACGAAAGCATTTTTATCTCATGTTGTTCAAGTCGATATAATTGCTACCGGTGTGGTTTCAAGTCGATATAATCGATTCTGGTGTGGTTCAAGTTGATATAATCGATATCGATGCGGTTCAAGTCGATATCATTGATACCTGTGCGCGAACAACAAAACACACATTGACAATATTCTGATTCTAAGATACACGATAAAGTGTTAGGTTTAAACTTACAAATTAAGTCAAAACCTTTAATGGTACAGCTTTCAAAGAGGACTGGTAAAGACAGTTGAGATTATATTACAGAACTTTTGATATGTGCACTGACGATAGCTTGAACAATGATTCAGATATAAAAAGATGTATACTAAATTCCACTCTTAATCGAGAGAGACAAAATATATAATTAATATATGATATAGTTATAAATTTAACTCGAATATAGTTTTAATTTTTCGATTTTATAAATATCATTGAGAAGATATGTTGAAGCAGGCTATACTTACCACAACGTCATTTTCTACAAGTAAGTGGACAACAAACTGGGTACCAATAGCTAAATCGATAAATTCAAAATATTCTGTTTTACACCATACATCCGCTGAAGCCAGACACGGAGTCAATGCTAGCAGCTAAATCGATAATTACAAAACGACTGATCCACTGTATTTCAAAATCGATATCACCCTACAAAGGTTTATCGTGACAAGGGGTAGTATAATTAACCACGTCAAATTGTATTTTAATATAGATCTCTCCTTACAAATGTTTACGTCACAAAGAGATTTTTATTCACCGCCTGAAACAGCATTTCACAAATTTCAAATACGACCTGATCCTAGGTTGGTAAGAATCATCTAATTGATATTTTTAATTCTAAGATGCATTGAATGAGATTTATACTTTTAGGAATGAGTTATATAATGCGTACGTTGATTTCATTAATAAATTCCAAGGTTGATAAATGTCGTAAGGTCACGTGGTCCAAATAGGCCATGCTTATCCCGAATGAAGCGCAACATAACATCATTTCATCCAACAAGGACATTTCTACTGGTGGAAAAGGCAGTACAAATGTATGATTTGTTATAGCGGGGACAACTAATGGATGTTGTTTACTTGTTAGCATTTCGAAATAATAATTATTCACTGAATGTCTGGAGTCGATAATAGAAGAATACATGCAGCTGAAGAATTTGACGTAAATAATCTATAACAAAAATAATATTGGTGTACACGTAACATTTTCCATCTTATTCTCAGAATTTAAGTAGTTTGTGGAAAGCGCTTTTCTTTATTTCAGTACCTGTGACCTTCACGTTTTATATTTTCACCATACCCCGATCCTTTGACGCCGAAATTAATATGTTTTATGGCTTTTCCCCAAATGCAAGCAGCTTACAGAATTTAGAAACGGTGTATTGTGGAGGGCTCAAGCTATTCTTCGGAACAGACAGCTTGACTTTCGTCCATACCGATTGAAACATTATAGGATGATACAAAAAGCCGTATTGTGCGTGTGAGGTGTGGAGTAGACACCTAAAATACTTTTTGATTATAATTAGAAGTAACTGTACAAAATAAGTATAAGTTCATTAAGATTTGATAAATAGATATTTTCTATTGAAGTGTCCATTCCGCTAATCAGTTTATTCATAATATTTCTACTCTTTAAGACAAAACCTATTTTAATGGTTCTACGCCCTTTCCGACCCAGTGGAATCCTCATCTAATCGTACTGTAAGATTATCCTTTGTAAAATGTTTGAAGCATATTTTATTTATTTAAATGGTCCTATATATGTATGAAAGTCATATTGTAGCTTATCAGTTTCATTACTGCAATTTTAAAAATTCATTTTATCTTTTCGTTTTGAGTCTTACTTTTGGCAACGGAGATAGTTGTGCTTCTTGTTGGCAAATATAATTTCGAAACAGACATCTCAATTGTGTACTAAATTTCCATTAATTTAGACACTGGATCATAATTGTACACTGCATATCATTTAATTTTAGACTCATCAATTGTATACTCGATATCAATTGTATACTGGATATCAATTATTCACTGTATATCATATGTATATGTGTATCATTTAAATACTGAATAACAATTGTATACTGACCAAATGTATACTAGTTATCAATTGTACACTCGATATAAATTGTATACTGGATATAAATTGTATACTGGATAACAATTATATACTGGATATCAATTGTACACTGAATATAAATTGTATACTGGATATCAATTGTATACTGGATATCAACTGTATTCTGGATATCAGTTTTATACTGAATATCATATAAATACTGAATAACAATTGTATACTGACCAATTGTATACTAGTTATAAATTATACACTAGATATCAAATGTGTACTGGATATAAATTTTATACTGGATATCCATTGTATGCTGGATATCATTTAGATACTTGATAACAATTGCATACTGACCAATTGTATACTAGATAACAATTGTATACTGATCGATTGTGTACTGGATATCAATTGTATACTGAATACTAATTGTAAGCTGCATATCATTTAAATACTGGATAACATTTGTATACAGATCAATTGTAAACTGGTTATCAATTGTGTACTGGATATCTTTTGTATACTGAATTCTAATTGTACTGGATATCATTTAAATACTGGATAACAATTCTATACCAGGATATCAATTGTGTACTGGTTAACATTACATGCTTGATATCAATTCCAAACTGCATATCAATTCTACACTGTATGTCATTTAGCTAAGACACTTATCAATTGTAAACTGGGATATATAGTATACTGGATATTAATTGTAAAATGGATATAATTTGTATACTGGATATTATTTAAATACTGGATAACAATTGTATACTGATCAATTGTATACTGTTTATCAATTGTATACTGGATATCTTTTAAATAACTAATAACAATTATATACTGGATATAAATTGTATACTATATAAAATTTTATAATGGATACCAATTGTATACATATCAATTGAATAACGGATATCAATTTGTATAATGGATATCAAATTGAATACTGGATATCAATTGTATACTGTATTTTAATTGTATACTAGATAATAATTGTAAACTGGATATCAATTTTTTGGGATATCAATTTAATACTGGATATCAATTGTATACTGGATATCAATTGTATACTGGATATCAATTGTATACTGGATATCATTTAATTTATCACATAATCAGGATCGTTTTAGAGTTATATTAAATTTCAAGAATTCTTATCCTTGTGTCAAATTATTAATTTGTAGTTTGAGGGCAGTAATTGAGAAATCAGCCCCATGACTGATATTATGTTCATGTCATATAATAAACTTATTATACATTGAGTGATAAGACAAAACTCTAAATTAAATTGTTTGTTTTCTTCTTGCGCCATGTGTATGTTCTTCGATCTAGAATAAGTACTACATAACATATATGTTATGATCGTCCTTCCGTTTATTTAGTCTTTTCTAAGATTTTGGGTTGCAAAGACTTACATATTCTTCAAAAACAATATTGAAACGAATACTAAAGTGAAGCCTTAACAAAAACGATCCAATTATTCATCTCTCTGATTATCTCTTCAACACTGTCAAAACTTAAGGCCATTAGGTACTTGTTGTAAGAGTCTGGATATGTAAAAAGCAGAAAGTAGTTCTTGTAAGGTGCAAAATCATGTTCGCATACAACTAAAAGCACAGTTGAGTCGTATTGGAAATATTTAGGTGACAAGTGCTTGTGATGAAAATTGACAATCTCTGCCATATCACATAGTTAGTACACAATTACCCGATTGTGAGTAACCAAGTTATCCTTGATTTGATTGCAGAAAAGGAATATGCGAGTGTGAAGTAAATCTATTTTACTATTTACATTCGTAATTTGATTATGCATGATATCAGCAGGTGTCCATTTTAAAACTGTATGTTACTAACAGGTGTCTACTCTAAAGACATATCCATAACACACACAAAGATACACATAGTCAGACACAGACATAAACACACACAGACATAAACAAAAATACATGAATACAGAAACACAGACACACATGCATGAACATAGACACATACAGACACAGACATATAAACTTACACGCAGACACACACACACAAACACACACACACACACACCTAAACACGGAAAGCTTCATTAACCTGAAGTTCACATGACTGCCGTGCATTATAAAATGCATTTTATATTCATCTGCCAAATATCAGCATTAATTGTGCCTCTGACATGCTGACTAGGTTGTAAATATCACAATATGATGTTGAATTTATCCCTGCATACATTAACAAGAGTAAATTCCAATCATCATCACCTCAGAATATGTCCCAATTATCAATTTAACCATACATACAATTACATACATAACATACCATACCATACCATACTATACCATGCCATGCCATGCCATGCCATACCATACATACATACATAAATACGCAGGAATAGGTTCCAATGATCATCATACCAGCCTATGTCGTATTTATCAATTCGTTCTTAGCATAGTCACTTTACAGTCACAGCCGATTTAAAAAAGAAAATAATATTTGTAATATATTGTATTGCCGAGTGGCCGAGTAGTTCGAAGCGATCACCGTTACAGATCACAGCCATCTCAATTCTGTCTGCGTGGGTTCGATTCTCAGATTCGGCCAATGTGTGTATGCGAGAAAACGTGCCAGTAGCTTCTCGTGGGTCGGTGGTTCTTTCTGGGGGGTTTCCCGGGTTATTACTATTGGCCGAAGGAAGAGTTTCCCACCACAATGTTTAGCAAGCGTATGTTATCGATAACAACGATAACGTTATTATCGTCATTTTTCCAGCATTTTTTTATTTTAAAAAAACGGTTATCGATGTCGATAAGGTAGTTATTGTTGTTGTTGTTATCGATAATTATCGCTGAAATTCAAAGAATTCCAGCGATGAATTAACCGTTTAATTTATATATAAATGGCAAACATCGGAGAATCTTATTATTCTAGATTGGGTAAAGAGAGATTAGCCGAATTAACGAATATATTCCTGTACGGGATAGACTCAAAGAAAAACTTCAACAACGACAAGAATCTTATGATGTTTTTGCAAATTATACAGAACGGTTATTTAAACCGAAAACTAAGGCTACTGAAAAATCTACTACGGCTACTGAAAAATCTACAACGGCTACTAAAAAAGCTATAACTACAGCTACTAAAAGAGCTATAACTACAGCTACTAAAAAACCTATAACTACAGCTACTAAAAAAGATGCTACTGATATTGAAAAAATTATAATGCGAGATATCCCTGAAGAACAAGGAGGAAAAATTGCTTTATTTCCAATACTCGAAGAAATATCCAAGCAATCTGAACAAACAAAGGAACATCTCGAAACGCTTCCAACGGCTACACAATCTCAAGAGGGGGCAACTACTGTTAATCCTAGTGGAGAAGAAACATCTGAAAAAATTCAAAACGGAAAGATTTACCGGGGATGCAATCAATGAAATAAAAAAATTATGATGGAAATCAATTGGCAATATTTGCTTTTATGAATTTTGAAAATAGAAAAAATTATTTAAAAATTTATTTCAAAATAAAATTTCAAAAACTAGTCTAATTTATACAGCTTATGTTAGTTTAATAAAACGTATGGGAATAGCTGTTCAAGTTGAACATCACGAATATAGTAAACCACGTCATCTTCCTCATCCTAAATATGAAGAATCTATCGCATAAAAAATACCAATATATTCTTCTTCTGATATTCAGTCTAGTCGTGAAAAAAGTTCTTCTTCACAAGGTGTAACTGGTGTAAAAAAAAGAAAAAGGTTTTACAGGTGGTGATTTAAATGTCTGTCCTGATAATATTGTCAACGAAGTGTCTCGGTTAGAAGTTCTTATCGGAGGAAAACGAGCTGGAAATAATTATCGTGAAATTGTCAATGAGGCCAAAAACTAGCTATTATGTTAAGGTGGTGTTATCAGTTTATATCGAGGTCTCATCGATGAGATCGTAGACGACTATCTAGTATTATAGTGATTAATCATTTATGTCTTTGTCATTACGATTAGATAAAAGGTCATCATATAAGATGATAATACACAACAAACGACGTCAACGGGTTAGAGTCATAAACTCAAGAGTACATGTATACAGAGTATATTATAAAGACTGTTTTGGTAACATTATCAGTGGACTATTTTACAAGAATTGCTCCCAAGGCGATACCACTCGCTAAACAACTTGGGATGAAAGCAGTGCGAGTTATTCGTGATAAAGGTATCGGCGCTGTTGGTGATCTCACCGGAAAAGCTTTATCTTGGGTTAAAAAT
Organism: Unio delphinus; assembly: GCA_029339505.1. NCBI lineage: Eukaryota > Metazoa > Mollusca > Bivalvia > Unionida > Unionidae > Unio > Unio delphinus. The sequence goes on along the minus strand of JAQISU010000210.1, from coordinate 6,787,828 downwards.
AAATTAATGACATTAGTCCGTAAACCCAAGCCGGTCCAACCTGTCAAATTACCCGTTACCCAGGAAATGCCTGCGAGTGTCACTAAAGTTATTAACCAATCAGTGAATAAACAATTAGCAGACATAAGAGGAGAACCAGATATACAACAGCAGAGAAATGTTGTCTCGAGTATGATAGGGGGTAGTGTTCTTCGCTTTAGAAGGTGATCAATTATTATAAAATGTTTAAAGAGATAGATACTCCATTAAATATCGGTTAGAGTGTATTGAGAGACACTTCTCTTCGCAATTATCAGATGTATTCATATGATTCAAGAGTTCCAAATGAACCAGGTAGAATTGAACTTCAAGTTCAGGACACTAGTAGATATTTTCTTACATCGTGATATTTTGAAAACAACACAACGTGGTGTAGCTGAAAATACTATCGCGTTCTTTTCCGACCAGGGTAAAATCAAACCGGGTGTCCTCATTTTAACTATCTCAGATAAATTAACATCACTCGACAACAATTATATATCTTCGGTGAATTCACTAAAAACACTAAATCACAAGTATGACGCCCACGTAAATCAATTTGCAGGGTTACAAAAAAGTATTACTGATGTTCAACTTCGCATTGCTAATTTCTTTGGGATTCCACCGATGACCACGCCAAAGCCGAAGCTCTCAGAAATAAAAACCGCCGTGGAAGATGTAAACAAATTACGTGAAGAATACAAAGACGATGTTGAAAAACAGTTTACACGTCTCCACAATAACTTTGGAAAGGATGATGATGTCCTTGATACCTTCTTTGGTAAACTGGCAGCGGTTCTCTATAAAACTCACTGAAGTTAAAACATCCATCGATGAGATTAAGAAACCTCACGAGGCCATCAAAGATAATGTTGCAAATATGATTAGCACACTCGATAAAATCAAAATTCCTCATGAGAAAAAATATCAACGCGTTATACACGATTCAACATGGATCATTTGTGTGGACGCCACAAAATAATAAACTAGACATCACCGTGACCGTCAAAGGTATTTATCGACTAACATTGATTCAAACAAGGAATATGTGTAAGTGGCTGATGAAGTGTTCTACAACTTAATGTAACAAATCCTGTGTAAACGAATTTTGCAGATCTCTTTTACGAAGCGTACGTCGTGGAAGTATAGGACTAAAACCATGTTTACGATGTGGTGCTGTGGTTACAGGAGAAACACGGTTGTGCGTACAATATGGTGATAAAAAAAGAGAGCGAAAGCGATATAATGATAAAAAATAACGACATGATATAAAAATAAAAATAACGACAATAATGGCAAAGTTTAAAGAAACGTAAAAGATTATTTATCTCCATTTGTAAAATAGCAATTTAGACAAATTATATTTTATTATAATTATAACCAATACAATGAGTACCTTAGTTCTTTTTGTCATCGTAATTGATATCAGTGAAGTACCATAATTGAATAATCGTTCAAATAAATATAAAGATATTTGAGGTATCTGTCGTAGAAACAAAATCAAGACAGAACACACTGTAACATATTGTAATACCATATTTGCATGCACATTGTCCAGTTAATATATTAATGTGTCAAGATTATTTGAAGATTATTTGATGTTCAACGTTGAGATGTCAGATGATGAACTATGAGATTTTGGCTTATTTGATCATGTCAATTTCATCTGTCACTGTAAACGTTTATTGTCTGTGAATTACTTCTTCCGTTCCTGAATGTACGCCACCTACCTTCCATCGTTTAGATCACCGTCTGCATCTTTTATAAATGTGTATCCTGCGTCTTATACTAAATGTTAGTGTAAACCTTGCCCTGGTCCGAAGTGTCACGCTGTTATCATGAGTATTAACGAATTCGTCAAGGAAGTCATCTAAAGATGTCAATAGTTCTACAAAGCGAGAAATATGATGTTATCCCATAAACTAACGAATTCAGCCATCCGGTGGAGTTTTGTTACGAGAACAGCAGAGATTCAGGATATTGATGGAATCAATGTGCCCAGCCGAACAATCACATTTTTCTTGTCAGACTTTTGTTGGACAATACGTTAGAACTAATGTTACTGTTCATTATTGAAAGTTCTTGGTTATGTAGAACTTGTTGTTTTACTTAGTATGAAAAATAAATGTAGTATGCAGTTGACAGGGACTATTTCTAACCGTATTACAACTCATTCGAGCATCAGTACGCTGTATTCTCACTCGATTCGCATTGAAATGTACTTGTCCGTTTCTTTCAGTTATACGGAATCATAGGTATGAATATATTTAGAAGATTAACAGTTAAAACGCACACTACGGACATTGTGAGGACAACTAAAGTCCGTCCAAATTGCATGTTCACAGGGATTTTTCTTACAGTTTGAACAGTTGACGTTGTCACCGCCATGGTTGCCCTGAGAAGGACAAATATTGATTGGCTAAGGCCATGTGACGTGAATAGAGTCTATACATATGAGTGCAGAAAGTGCACTGGCAGATAGCTGTCAGAGCGGCAAAATATGAACATCTAAGTAGTAAAGAATTTCGGCCTTGTATTCTAAAACTATCACATACACAGTTTTCATAACCGATATTAACTTTGGTACTTTAAAATCCAACACCTGAATCAAATTGTTATAAGAAATATTAAGTAGATTTATTACATGATTGCTGTCGAACGTAAATGCCTTATAATTATATAGTGTAATATTCTATAAAGCCGCTGCTATCTCCCATCACAATGGTCAAGTACACTAGTACTAAAATTATTATTTTTTATTGAGATCACGCTACTATGTCAGGACGTATTACAGTCAATCTAATAAATTAGGCTATTAATATACACATGAATTAAAGAATAAAATTAATTTAACCTAAATATTGTATATTATAACGTCTTTTGATATTTAGATAGCCAAGTCTGCTATATATTATCATAAGTTGATAGTGTTGTGACGGACACTGTGTATATATAAAGTCGATTTGCGATATTGAAAAGAATGTTATATCCCACCTTTATTATATATAAAAAGCATTTTTATTCCTGAACTCTTGGTCATTTCGAAATAACACACGGGGTGTTACAATATATAACACATCATATGATTTTAAGCGATGTTATGCAAGAGTACTCATGCGGCGACTTCATAATAATGTTTGAAACGTGTATTTGTAAGAATGGAACATAGTGTATTGTCAACGCGGCTGATTCTAATACTGGTGATCGGCGTTGAAACACCCGTGACGGAGATATCGTCGGCGTGAGGTACAATATGTATTTTTCATTACAAAGTGAAGGCTCCAAGCCCAAAAGGATTTCATTTACACTTTCAGCAGGTCGAACAATGTGGTGAATGCTGTTTTGCACTCTCCATGGGGTTTATATTGAGGAAGTGTGCTGGAAATCGAAAGGCATATATATCCTAAAATTTAATTTCTTTTGGAAGAAACGAATTTGTTGAATCTCCTAAATAAACGGTAGTAATAATGAGATATGAATCTCAATAATGGGAATACTTATACAGAAAGAATGTTGGCCTCATGGAAGTCAAGAAAAGAAAAATCTCGACATGATCATAAGAAAGATCTTACACAAGGCCCCGATCCAAGGCACCTAGTTCAGAGAAAATCATAAGAAAGATCTCACACAAGGCCCATATCCAGGGCACCTGGTTCAGAGAAAAGCATAAGAAAGACCACACAAAACAACCCTACCCAAGGCAGAAAGGCCCAAATTAAGGATGTAGATTCCATGGAGACAATCGCTCATTATTACTAATGTTTATTATTTTATAATTTTATTCATTGAAATATATATTTATTATATGGTAAACAAATATTAATGCTATTATTTATGTAATTAAGAAATTAAAACAACGACGGTATTAAAATATCTGCAGAGGTAAATCCTGAATAGTTGTTGGGATTTTGAATCTTTACAAGAGCGTAAATAATATTGATAGGATCGATGACTAATACATATCTGCAGTATAACCCGGTGAATTTATTTCAATCCCGACGGATAATGTAGGTTCTTGGACTGTTATAGATATTCTTAGTATTTTCCCTGTGATTACGTTGAAATCCATCATTGATTTGTTCGATTTGATAATGCCTGTCGGAACAGAAACAACTGCTTATCGGCGGTCCATCTGGCTTTCTTTTGTATGCACACAAAATAAGATGTCTTCTCCTGAAATCCACCCAAAAAGTGACGCTAATTTCAGGGTTGATGGAGCTTACTGATATCATGGTTGTTTTTTATGGAGATTTTTAGCGACGATCTGTTGCAGTAGTTCTTGTGATGTCTATATTATCGTGTTATTATTTTTAATGAAACGTTGTCGTTGCCTCGTCGTAAATAATGATTATTTATGTGAGCTCGTTATCTGATATTATTCTGTCTTTAATGCCTGATGATTTCAGCGAAGATAATTTGGACTTTGCTAGAGTACTCGTATGGTTTACTTTTGCTACATGTAGATAATGTTTTGCTATGATATTAGGTAAACCAACAGCTGCAGCTGAAATACTAATACTGCCATCACTAGCGATGCTATTGTTGATAGCAATACACCTGCGATATTTCGTCAGTTTGTTTTTGTTCAGAGGAAGATCTTCCGTAAATTTCTACTCATATACTCTAAGATCTATTGAAAACGATAGATGTTACTGGTGTACTCATAAACAACGTTATGGGTGGCATGGTTGCTTCAAATGCTTCACGGTTACTTATTGGCGGATCAGTTATTGTCTGTGTTAGTAATGTTGATTACGAGATCGAAGTTTTCAGCGCAGCACTTCGTACTGTGTCGACATATTTTAAAAGCTCTTTAAGTGGGGTCAGTTCGTATGAATCAACAATAACAATTCCACGAGGATCAATGGCGTATGCTAACCAATGAGTACCAAGACCAGAACTATTATTAGATTACTGATACCGGTTTTAATTTCACAGTGCTGGTTAGATAATTTATCGCGCATAATATCACCACCAAAATATATTTTTTCATCATCATTAATTCAATGAGAATTTCACATTGAAAGAACTAATGAACTGTTACTGAAAGTTTAAGACCTTTACCGTGCCATTAGTACTTTAGTTCCTGGTAGTATTTGACCCTTTCCATAGGGTTAAATGCTGACTCCGTGCTCCATAGGGTTGAATACTGACTCCGTGCTCCATAGGGTTGAATACTGACTGTGCTCCATAGGGTTGAATACTGACTCTGTGCTGCATAGGGTTGATTACCGACTCCGTGTTGCATAGGGTTGATAAATGGCTCCGTGCTGCATAGGGTTGAATACTGACTCCGTGTTCCAAAGGGTTAAATATTGGCTCCATGTTCCATAGGGTAAAATACTGACTCCGTGTTCCATAGGGTTGATTACTGACTCCATGTTTCTTAGGGTTGATTACCGACTCCGTGTTCCATAGAGTTGATTACTGACTCCGTGTTCTGATTACCGACTCCGTGTTCCATAGGGTTGATTACCGACTTCGTGTTCCATAAGGTTGATTACCGACTCCGCGTTCCATGGTACGTCAAAATAAACAATAGTGGAACAATAATATATGTATCATATAGGTATGGTAACAAAATGTATGTCTACAACACATTTTGGATTATTTTGTTTACTTACTCGGATCAGGACATGACGCGTCCAGACGGTATTGATAATGAGAAGGAGGGGAACATTTACATGTGTGGTTTCAGTTCGTTCAATATCCACTGATAACAAGACACTGATAACAAAGAAGAAAGATAAGATACGACCAAGAACAGTTAGATACGAAAAATAAGATACGAAAAATAAGATACGACCAAGACCATTTAGATGAGAAGAAAAATAAGATACGACGAGAACAGTTAGATAGAAGAAAGATAAGATACGACCAAGAACAGAAAGATCAGAAGAAGAAAAAATACGACCCATGACATTTAGATGAGAAGACAGATAACATACTACCAAGAACAGTTAGGTAAGAAGAAAGATAAGATACGACCAAAAACAGTTAGATCAGAAGAAAGATAATATATATCCAAGAACAGTTAGATTCTATAAAGACCGATACATTGCTGCATGCTATCAGTGTGACATTGTTGAAGTCTGTAATATTTGTGACTAAGAGAGTACACGTTACAAGGAACACAAAAGTGATTAAACACATTTTATTGTGGTATATTCGATACAGGTGGTGGGCGTGGTTACTTATGACAAATTATACTTAGTATATCCAGTGTAAGTGAAGACCGCGTGAGATATGACAGATTATACTTAGTATATCCAGTGTAAGTGAAGACCACGTGACGTATGACAAATTATACTTAGCATATCCAGTGTAAGTGAAGATCACGTGAGGTATGACAAATTATACTTAGTATATCCAGTGTAAGTGAAGACCACGTGTCTTAAGACATATTGCACTAAAGGTCGAGTGCGTGGTGGTGTATAAACTTAAATTGACATACGAATTGTATTACTATTCCGATCAAACAGTTATTCCTTTATTTGAAATGTTTGGTAAAATTCAGCTACTTAGTACAACGTCATAAAGTTGTTTGTTTTACCAAATGTCATTAACATATGAGGGAAGATAAATATGTTACCGTGTTCTCAAATAACTTCATATTTTACATCAGTGGTAGAAGATCTGATCGTTGATGTACATGTAGGTGGTCTAGACCGTTCTGGTAGCTGGAGATCCCGATACATGACCCACGTGTTTGTTTTTGGTGAGAGTGGGCGGAACCTCCGAAACTTACACGAGTAGGATCTGGAAAAAAATGAAAGTGTACATATGTTTGGACACTTATTCTACATGTTCTTTGTCTTACGAAATTTATAATGAAATTTAAGTTCACTTTGAATCTCCATATTCTCTTTGAAACAAACAATATACATAGTCCTTTTACGCTTATATTGACGTGTGTGTGTGTGTGTGTGTGTGTGTGTGTGTGTATGTGTGTGTGTGTATCTGTGTATGTGTGTGTGTGTGTGTGTGTGTGTGTGAGAGACAGTGTATGAGTACGTGCGTTCGTGCGTGCTCTGTGTGTTTGTTGTGTCGATCTTTCAATATGCACATTTTATTCGCACAGTACCGTCTTAGTAGAAAATAGCTGTGATATATTTCATGGTATTCCTAATCTGCCAAGCCAATACTGGAAGACTATTGATCCAATGCGATCAATTTTGAAAATCGATAGACTGCGAAATGGGTTAAAGTACAAGGGAAGTAACTAATATGTACTGTCTTTAACCTAACACAGTTGCACTTCTTTCTCGTGCCGGATCTGTTATTAATTACAACTGAAGTGCTGGAAGAATTTTCTTGGTTGTGATCAATACAACAAATAATAGCTAATTTAAAAATGATTAAAAAGCAAACAGAAGAGATTACAACAGTTGGAATTCAAAATACATAACTTATTTAATGTCTCGTGAATAAATGTGGCCCTAAAACCAATGCACTTTGCAAAATAATAGCTATCTTGAATATCCGGATAACTCAAATGTTATTTTCTTGAGGTCCTCGAATTTCTCCAATAGGTCAAAACTTAAACCATTAACAATACGTTTTGCATTATACAGTAAAAGAGATACAGTCGGAATACAAACATACTAGAACGTGCGGCACAAAACCTTCCAACAGTAAAGTCGTAATTTACTGTTAAGCCATTCTGAAAATAAATGCAAGTTTATTATTATTATTATTATTATTATTATTAGTAGTAGTAGTAGTAGTAGTAGTAGTAGTAGTAGTAGTAGTAGTAGTAGTAGTAGTAGTAGTAGTATATTGTTGTTGTTATTTGTGTTACTACTACTACTAGTAATTATATTAAAAGCTGCAATAGTAGGTGTATAAGAATTACAGTTATGGTTTATATATATAAATACCAAATATTTAAAGTGGGAGTAGTTTTAAGAGACGAATGGAGGCAGGCAACTGTGTATACATAACCGTTAATGATTATTGTGTATACATAACCGTTTATGATTACTATGTAACGTTTTTATCCCTTACAATGTTGTTGACGACTGCAGAAAATCATATAATTTTTTATGTTAAACCCCAAAAAACCTCTTTCAACTCTCTGAAAAGTATATAATGTTAAGCTCGTTATAAATCTATTTCACTTCTTTGAAAATTATTGATTTCAATACAGTATAGCCGTGTACTCTTAAATTATTTGTTTTAATAGCAAGGAGGAAACGAAAATAACAAAAGATACAATGATCTAGATTCAATCCGTTACTACTGCTGCAACTTACAGTTAACAAAAGCCAACCCCATACCTGAACGTTACAAAATCTATTGCATACCATCGCCATTTCTAATAAATACAATTACATGTACTATTTCTACTTCACACCATTCCTACTTCTACTTTGAACTCACAGAAGAGATGACCTCTATTAGTATAAGCAGGCTACATCATACCAAATTCAATTGATGACTTTCATTTTTTCATGTATAGATAATTTGCATTGATTGTTTGTTACTTTTAATTTATTTTATTTTATTTCATTTAATGCAAACAAACTAATACATAGCTAATATATTATTAACGTGTATGGATTCAATATCAGGATCATTATTAATAGAAATAAACATGTTTTAGTAGCAATCGACCAGAGAGCTGAGTTAGATTGTTTCACGTGGTATTATACTAGAGGGCTGAGGTAGAGATTTTAATATATTAATAGGCCAGATGGGTGAAGCACAGACAATTTAATGTAGTCATAGACCATATAATTAAGGGACATGTTTAACTGTAGTAATAGACTAGAGGGTTGAGGCAGTGATTTTGATGTAGTAATAGGCCAGTCGGTTGATATAGTGATTTTCATGTAGTAAAAGACCAGTCGGTTGAGGTAGTGATTTTGATGTAGTAATAGACCAGTCGCTTGAGATAGTTGTTTCAATGTCGGCATAGACCAGTCAGTTTAGGTAGAGATTTTAATGTAGTAATAGAACAGTCGGTTGAGGTAGAGATTTTAATGTAGGTATAGACCAGTCAGTTGAGGTAGTGATTTTGATGTAGTAATAGACTATAGGGCTGAGGTAGTAATTTTGATGTACTAATATACCAGTCGGTTGAGGTAAAGATTTTAATGTAATATACCAGTCGGTTGAGGTACAGATTAAATGATAGTAATAGAGCAGCATGTTTAGGAAGACATTTTGATGTAGTAATAGACCAGTCGTTTGCTGTAGAGAATTTAATGTAGTACTGGACCAGTCGGTTGAGGTAGTGATTTTAATGTACTTATAGACCAGTCGGTTGAGGTAGAGATTGTAATGTAGAAAACGACCAGTCGGTTGAGGTAGAGATTTTAATGTAATATACCAGTCGGATGAGGTAGAAATTAAATGATAGTAATAGACCAGCATGTTTAGGAAGACATTTTGATGTAGTAATATACCAATCGGTTGAGGTAGAGATTTTAATGTAGTAATATACAAGCAGACTTTGTTAGTGATTTTAATGTAGATAAAGTCCAGTAGGTTACGGTATAGATTTTAATGTAGTAATATACAATGTGGTTTAGTAAGAGATTTCAGTGTAGTAATAGATCAGTCAGATGAGGTAGAGATTTTCATGTAGTAATCAACCAGTCGGCTGCGGTAGATATTTTAATGTAGTAATAGATCAGCTGATTCAGGTAGAGATTTTAACGTAGGTATAGACCAATCGGCTAATGTAGAGATTGTAATGTAGAACACTACCAGTCGGTTGAGGTAGAGCTTTTAATGTAGTAGCAATATTCCAGTCGGCCGTGGTAAAGTACTGCAGTAATAGACCTGTCCGTTGAGGTCGAGATCTTAATATAGTAATACATCAGTCTCTTTGGATTGACATAACTCGACGATATTACGGAACGACGTGCTTTATTACATTCCGATTTATGTTTCTAAACTTATTCTATGTTTTTTTTTGCATTGCTGATTTAAGAAAACTAAATCCTTAAATGTATACGTACTTCACGAGTTAGGCAAAATGTAGTTCAAGTTGTCGTATTTTTCGCCATCATTCTTTTCATTACAACCAAGTTTTCAAAATTTTTGCTAACCTCTTGGTCCTCTTAGGACTCGCTGCAGCTTCGTGAGCCATCACAAGAGCTACTCAAAAAGCAGCATAGGGCAGAATTGCGTGTCGAAGACGATATCTAGGGAGGAACAAAACTAATTATAGCATTCCATATAACACACTATTTCATATATTCTGGTGGATGTCATACTGTCCCCACCGCATATGAATGTGTCGCTGTGTCTGCCACTTATCACAGCCCTACCTGTATCCTCATGAAAGCTTCAACCCTCCTCGGACTCGATCAACTCATGCTGGTCCATCACCAAGCCATTGTTGTCGCTAAACATAAAACAGATCAAAAAGGTTTCGTTATGAACTTATCCACCGTTTAACTTTCCGACCAAGGAGGATTTATTGGTCCTCTGCTTGCTGACCTTGCTGGAACCTTACTGCCAGACTAAAGTTAAGCTCCAAATGTATTTCCATGGACCGGGCAGACACTGGGTTGCCATCGTCAATGATCCTAACTCAATCGATGTCGTGTATTTCTATTCGTTTGGCTTGTCACTTCCCGAGGATGTCATGCTCAATGTCCCCACCGCCCATACAGGAGCGATCTATAAGTCGATGATTGAATCTATGGGTGGTACTGTATCTTCCACATCCAGGGCGGACATCATGGAAAATCACCCGATGAAACAGTTTTACAAATGTCCAAATAATATCTACTCCTGATAAAACCATCATGGTCACGTGGTGCCTCAAGTGTAAAGACAACTGAAACTAATGGACATATGATCAAATCGAGACATATACACTCTCGCTAAATCAGGGGTTCATGATTTACTAATCCAAAGTTAAAAAAATGAATACAAATTAAAATGTCATATTTGAATACAATATAGTATAAGTGTAAATGTAAATTGTTCTCACTTGAATACCGATGAAGTTCCATTAAATATAATTGATATTGACCTATTGATGCATTGATTGATATTGACCTATTGATGTATTGATTGATATTGATCTATTGTTGTATTGATTGATAGTGAACTAATGATGTATTGATTGATATTGACCTATTGATGTATTGATTGATATTGACCTATTGATTATTGATTGCATGTTTCTTAGTACACTATTAATGGTAAAGTCTAATTCTATTCTCATAAGCTGAGACGACGGATCAGTTCAAGTAATAATGCAGGTATCTGTTGATGGAAATTCATCACGACGGATCAGTTGAAGTAATAATGGATGAATTTGTTTTGTTGTTTTAGAGGATGATAGAGATTTTGTGGAAACCAATGAAATCGGTCCTGACCATGAACATCGAACTTCAAATTATAAATGCTTGGCTAACAGCTATAGAAGCTGTCTGTCTTAATAAAATAAATTGAGTTTACGGTTTATTTTAAGAGAGAGAGAGAGAGAGAGAGAGAGAGAGAGAGAGAGAGAGAGAGAGAGAGAGAGAGAGAATGCTAGGTAACTAAATAGTTAGAAATATAAAATGTTAGATGGATAGAAAATAGAGTAATAAGAAAAGAGGAAAGTAACGAAGTTTATTTACAGATTTTACGATTTGAAAAATCTTTTATAATAATTGTCATATCTTTAATGTCTTGTAAAGGGTATTTTTACATTGAACAAGAAAGAGAGACAGTGAGCAGGATACATCTCTGTAAAAGATGAGACTAGCTACATAGCTACCTTTATTGAAAATGATGTCATTATTAACACTATTTAAAATGATGGCTGTAATAGCATTGACAAACATAAGTGATGGGAAACAACTTATGATTTGACTGATGCAAATACACAAATGAATTTTGTTCTCTTTTCCGTAAAACCTGCTGTTTGAAATATGAATTTGTGCTCGAGATGTTCTCCTGACGAACTCTGACACGTAATGCAATTAATGTTTGTTTGCCTTACCGCTGTCAATGAATACACAAGGTTAGATGAATATATTTACACGAGCTATTTATAGCATTATGGCGTCACTTCAGCTAGATAATACCTGGAAGAAACCCTAATATATTTGTCTGGAAATAATTTATGTCGTGAATAAACTGGAACGAAATGGCGACTGCTTCACCGACAGAGGGACGATTTGCTCAAGTCTTACAGTGTCCCATTTGTCTAGAGACGCTTAGAAGACCGAAAGTTCTGCCATGCGGACATACCTACTGTAATTCGTGTCTTCAGTCACATATTAGCAGTAAGGTGATCAACAGGGGGACTCCTCAGGCATGCTTTCCTTGCCCGGTATGCAGGGCGGACACAACATTACCTGATACCACAGCGAGTATCGACCAGTGGGCAGAGCTATTTCCGGTAAACAGCATTGTATCATCTGTATTGGATGTATCAGTGGAAACGTGTGGTGAGAAATTCTGTGATTTATGTCTCAAGTGGAATAGAGAAACGTCAGCAAAATCATTTTGTAAAGATTGTAAAAGATTCATGTGCACATTATGTAATGAATACCACAATGAAACCTTTTCATGTATTTCACACGATGTTATCGATTTGAGCACAGACTATGACACTAGTATTAGGATTCCCAGTCTATCCACCATAGAAAAATGTCTTAGACATCTCAATAAAAGCATCAAAATCTTTTGTATGGATCACAGTTCGCTTTGTTGTAATACATGTGGATTTCTTGAACATAGAAAATGCGAAAGAGTCATTCCGATTGATGATATGATAAAGACTTTCGATGCGAAAGCAAAAACAAAATATTTGGAGGCCAACATACGCAATATTGGAGAGCACATGAAAGAAATAACAAGCAAGATGAAGAAAATTGCAGATGATATTCAAAATGACAAATCTGCAATTTTAAAACAAATTCGGAGTCTCAGAGCAGAACTAAATGCCAAACTACAGAAACTCGAGGATGATTTAATTGCTTCTCTTGAAGGAAATCATAAAGTTGAAGAGTTGACCCTACATAATCAAGAGGCTAGGGGACAGAGTTTAATTTCTGCGATTGGCAGTGATCTGACTCAACTTGACCTTGTGATGACCCGCGGGTCAGAGGTCCAGAGGGTCATAATGCTCCACAACATGGAGAAGAATCAAAACAGATATTTTGAAGCTATATCGGAGTATCAAGAATAATTGAAATACATCAAAATCGGGTTAGAAGTTAATAAAAACCTGGGAGATTTGATTAATGACTTAAATCACTTTGGACAAATAACGGTGACCCGATCTCAAACAAAACTGTCCCCATGTCCTCTAGTAGCAGTATCTCAGCAGAGAGCGGAGACTGTTAGTGGATTCAGTGGAACGCCGTTAAAAGACACTGGGACGATTTTACCCCAACCCCTTGTATGTATTTATAAATTACTATAACTTGTGATTCTGACTGGCCTTGTACATGTATAAATTGTATGTCTGCCTGACCCAGCTGTGATGTTTCAAATTGTTGTAAGTTAGCTAATCCCTTTACGTAAGATGGCCTTTGTTAGCTCGAGAGCGGACATCTCCGGGAGGTGTTAAGTTTATGACCGCATCAAAGAGTAGATGGCCGACGCCTAGAGAGACTGTGACAATGTCTCGACCTACAGACAGACAGTTGGATGATTGACAGTTCGAACGACTGACCGAGTCAAGAGCCATCCAATCAGGATGCGCTGAGGGGGGTGGGCACTTGATTGGAATCTGCGATAATAACTCATGTTTAGTAAGAATTCGTCAGTTCGCTACAAGAATTGAGAAGAGAGTAGAACTCCGTACGGCCAGACGAAAATTGGTGGCAGACTCAGATTTTGGAAATCAAGGGAATCTTAAGATAGCTTCAAAGGTCAGTGTGATTTTGTTTGATTTCTGCTTGACACGTCTGCGGAATTGTAGGTTCCCGTATGAATATTCATTTTACTTGTATTGTAGTATGAATAGTTAATTATGATATTAATATTTTTGCATCTTTCGTGATGTTCGTTAGTACCTTTGCTTGCAATTGATTATGATGTAAATTCGTTGCATCTTCTTCATGATATTATTATATTACACCTTATTTTGTGAGGTAAAATGTTGCTCTTCTTTTGTTAGTAATAGGTGTGCATATTATTTCGTGAATTATTACGTTTACACCCTATTGAAAGGACGATTTGTATTCGTGAAGAATTGTATTGTTTGCTAGCTGCTATAAGAATTAATATTATAATTCTTTGTGTAGGTATATTATGGTAGACTAGCACTTTGTTTACTTAATGAAATATTTTGCCATTGAGTTAACGGATTTCCGTTATTGCAATTTGAATGTGAATATTGTGGATTCGGTACGCTTGTGTAGGACATATATATAAATATATAGATAGTCATATTACTAATAGTAGTAATATTATAATACAATGATATTTGAAATATTTGTATGTATGTACTGATAGGGCTCAGTATGTAGATGTTTGAATTCTTTGTGAGATTGGGTTGTGGCGCCATTTTGTAAGCGGCGGAAGCGTATGGGAATTTCGATGTGTGCGCATGCGTGACCAAAAATGTCCCGCCTTAAACTGATGGTTCAATTTAGTGACTTAGTAGGAGGTAATATTCATCACCATATGCTAATGCATTATGGACATAGACCACAATTAATTTTACTATATGTTCTCTACATATATTTCTCAGTACTGACCTTTCCACAGTGTGACAATCAATACAAATCATATGTTAATCTAAAATACCTCAAAAGATGACTTCACGGTGAAATTCTTGTCAAGGGTTGATCGGCATTTTTTTGAGCTGCTGCACTGTAAGCAGAGCAGCATGTAAACAGAACACATATTTCACTTCCGGATCATCACCAAGGCCTTATTACTCCATGTGCACTGTCGCCAAATTACACACTGACAACCACTCTCTCTGCTCATATTCTCAAGAATAAACAATTACCTTTAAATCCATACCAAATATGCATCAATATAACTCTTCTATCACCACCAAAATGAGAGAGGAAAAAATGTTCTAAAAATAGACTGGAACTTCATTCGTGGGTACTGAACTGGAAGTATTAATTGTGGTGTGATTCCTGACAGGCCCAACTTTTTGGGGCAAATTTTAGTAAAACTATTATATTTGAATGCCACACCTATTTGAACTTTATACATGAAGTCTTTTTGAATTTCCTTGCATACAAGTCATGTGACACCTGCTGGAAAGTGTGTAGTGCTGGTGTTATACAGGGTGCACGTGCTGATCCATGTGTTCTTGAGAAACCAAAACTAAATTTGCCATATCTTCCTTATTTATAGGACTTTTTCAATGCTGTAAAAACCTAATTGTACTACAAGATAAGGTCTGTCTGAAAATATGTTTAAAGTTTATACATTTGGATCATTTAAAATTTTAATGGAAATTTAAATAAACATTTAAATTTATAAACTAAATTTTATTGAAAAATTAAATTTTCATAAAAGTTTGAAAACAGATTTTGTCAAAGTTTAGACAGAAAAGTTGATCAATCAATGGTCTTTAAAATAAATGGTGGTTTGGGTCTGTGTAACTGGGAACAATTTTCCCAGGGGTAATGAAGTAGCATGACTTATAGTTATTTTGGCAACAAACCGCAATATGCCTGTCAAGGTGCATATAGGTGTACACACTAAAGAAGCAACAATAGGTGCTATGTTCCATATTTATTGTGTCAGGTATTTAGGCAGTTATTTGAATAACTAATAGTGCACTCAGATTTAAACATCTGATGGGACCACTTCCATGTTTTATAGGAAAATTGCATTACATTTCAGTGTCGATAACTACAAAAAGCGACTATAAGATAGGAAAATAGTTTTTAGGCAGGCTTTACCTTACTGAACAATGGTGCTAATCTCTCTCATGAAGATCTAAGCCATATCCTTGTGGTGCTTTATATTAGTGTTGTGATATCATGATCACTTATGGCAGTACACTGCATATGTCCTTATAAAACCTTGCTATCACCACCTGACTACTGGAGAGCTTCCAAGCTGATCCACCACTAACACTTTGTTCCAGATACCAGCCTAGACCTGAAAAGATATAAAATGTTTCACTTATATCTAGAAAACAGTAAGATGTATGCAAATGAAGTTAAAATGTGTTAGATATAGTGATTTACAAATAACATTCAGGCTGCAAGCATAGGAAATAAATATTAAACTTGACAGAGTGACACTCAGAAATGTGAAGTAATAGTCATGTATTAAAGTAATAAATTCATCCTAAAAGTATATGAAGTTTCTATAAGCATATCTGGTCATGCACAGGTGAAATAACTAATCAGGTAGACTATGCATCACAAACTTTAAGGAAATGCGGGGACGGTGAGGTTTGATCATTGGTGGAAACATTAGTACATGCCAGTATACAGGAAAGTCAAGCGACAATGTAGTAATAAAGAATATATTACTATAAGCAATCTTATTCATGAGGGAAATAATAATTCTGGATATTGCAAGAGAATACAGCCAAATGTGGCCACACATATCAACTACAGGTACCAATACATCCTATATCATAAACTAAATGTGAAATTCTGATCCCCAAAACTTGTAAACAAGAATGGAAATTTGCATATGTGGGACATATACAATGTAATTGTTATGATCAAATGTGCGAAAATAATTCCAATGATCTGTTTGAACATTTAAAGTGTATTTTTAAGGGTGTTTGATACCAATTATTAACCTCAATGGTTCAATAGAATCAGATATCAGCTGAAAATGCAATACCGCACTCTATCCAAGTACTGAATTGAAATATGTTACCATACATGGGCATATTAATGAAGAAAATAACATTTTGGGATACATTTAGTGCACACAGCCAGAAATGTGTCTTACAGATTCACTGTAGGTACAATGTCAGCCTATATGATATACTGAATGTGAACTTTGGATCCCAAACATTCTAAAATATGTGAATATTTGTTCATGTGGGATATGTAACCATGCTAAGATCAGTTGTACACAGTTAAACTCAAAATATATGTTTGAATATATCTTATGCAATCTTTAGAGTGTCAGTTAGCAAATATTATTAGTAATTAACAATGCATAAATTAAGGTGGATCATTAGAATTCACATAACATCATACAGGCCACAATGCCGCACTTCACTAATCAATATCTTAACCAAACTGAACAATAAAATTGAATGCAGTTTGTGTTCACCTTACATCATTTTGCTGTTTTCTTACATCCAAGGGTAAATATACACGTGGGAAGTATATTTTGTATATTGTAACAGAATTGTTACCGAGTGGATGGTGGATTAAATGAACAACACAAACACAATGTGTGAAAGAAAATATAAATTTATGAAATAAATTATTAATGAAAAATAATGATGTATCAACACAATAACTCATGCGTTCAACCCACAATTACACTCACAACCATTCACAATACATGAATAAATTAAATATTAATTCACAGATACAAAGGAATCTCTTGGACTATACACAGATCCAAGGAACCTTTACAAAAGTTATATTACCGGAAGTATAAATTGCGATAACAAATACAAAACATCAAACTATAATATCTCACGTATGGATTGCAACAACTAGCACGAACATATACATGTATTTAATCAAGTTGCTAACTTTTATTGAGATTCATGTAATCCCTTGAAATACTATTGTGATTTGAAGTAACTATGTAAATATAACAATGTATTCAATTGTACTACAATTGCAACACACACATGTGTCTCGACCCTGTATAACCGTACGATTCACCACCTGTTGAATCGCCGCCCAGTTTTCCCGAATACCTATGGTTGACCAATACTTTTATCGACCGTTTGCCCTTCACGGATCCACCACAGTTATACGTACAGACAGCATACAGCATCTACTAGAACCAACGCTCCCAAATACCTAGATGCCACCCCGGATGTTTACACCTCTAGACAGCACCGACACTCAAACTTCTAGATTTCCGGATATTTACACATCACAACAGATGTAGACGGACAGACAATCCGACAGACAGACAGACAGTCAGATACCTCAATTCGATCGCACAATTAAACAGTACAATCACGGCACAATCAATCACATTCAGCTATAATTCAGAGACATTCAGAGACGTTCAGCTACAAATCAGAGATGTTCCGCAACAAATCAGCTACGATATCAACTACAATAAAGAAACCACACTAATAGTAGTTGTTTCAAAAACAATCTAAAGCTTAGATTACGCTATTGCATTTAAAGTCTAATAGTGACTAGTAATTCCAAATATTCCACGTTTAAAATCTGCATTGTAATAAAAGCATCATTACATGAAATGACAAACTGAATAAAATTCACAATAAAACGAAATATAAATTTAACACTCACCCCTTTGGCTGGAGATAGAATGACGAGCTATCTTTCCTGTGATAAGATACTTTTGGACTCGTAATTATTATCAGAAATATTCTGCCTTATATACCCTCAAATAGGTGAGCACAATTCACGGCAAAATTACCGTGCACCCCGTGATTCTAATGTTCCGGACTTCATGTGATTCGAAGTCAGGCAAATGCAAATCGTTACACGCCGCTTACCTTGGAGAAAACCATTTATTTACCCCAGGTAACGCATGTACGACGAAACAAAAAAAATGGTGAGATTAGTTTGTAATTCAAGAAAAAAAAAATTCAATTTTCGCCTAATTCTGTGACAACTGTGTATAGATAACCGTTAATGATTACTGTGTATACATAACCGTTTATGATTCCTGTGTAGTGTTATTAAAGCTATATAAATTGATTGGTTGTATGTACTGATTTGTTCTGAAAATGAAAATTTTTTACGTAATAATTTGGCATACCTACAATCCAAATATCATATTAATTTAAGAATCTAAAATTGTGGATAAAAAGATTTTCTGATGAAAATGCTATATATAAGGTAAATTTGTCGTTGAATATGCTGTTTTTCTTTCTTTGAGTAATTGTCATAGTAAAACTTTATCTTTGCTACATCAACAAAGTTTTATCTTTCTTGATGTTTTGAGCAAAGAAATTATTCGCATTTTTTCTTCTGGTATTATTTTGTAACACAAATCCTATACAAGTTTGTAACGCTTTTATCCTTTACAATGTTGTTGACGACTGCACAAAATCTTTTCATTTTTTGTGTTAAACCCCAGAAAAGCCTCTTTCAACTCTCTTAAAAGTATATAATGTTAAGCTCGTTATAAATCTATTTCACTTCTTTGAAAATTATTGATTTCAATACAGTATAGCTGTGTACTCTTAAATTATTTGTTTTTAATAGCAAGGAGGAAACGAAAATAACAAAAGATACAATGATCTAGATTCAATCCGTTACTACTGCTGCAACTTACAGTTAACAAAAGCCAACACCATACCTTAACGTTACAAAATCTATTGCATACCATCGCCATTTCTAATAAATACAATTACATGTACTATTTCTACTTCACACCATTCCTACTTCTACTTTGAACTCACAGAAGAGATGACCTCTATTAGTATAAGCAGGCTACATCATACCAAATTCAATTGATGACTTTCATTTTTTCATGTATAGATAATTTGCATTGATTGTTTGTTACTTTTAATTTATTTTATTTTATTTCATTTCATGCAAACAAACTAATACATAGCTATTATATTATATATGTGTGTGGATTCAATATCAGGATCATTATTAATAGAAATAAACATGTTTGGTAGTAATCGACCAGAGAGCTGAGGTAGAGGGTTTCACGTGGTAGTATACTAGTGGGATGAGGTAGAGATTTTAATATATTAATAGGGTGAAGCACAGACAATTTAATGTAGTCATAGACCATATAATTAAGGGAGAGGTTTGTACTGTAGTAATAGACTAGAGGGCTGAGGTAGTGATTTTGATGCAGGAATAGACCAGTCGGTTGAGGTAGTGATTTTGATGCAGTAATATACCAGTCGGTTGAGGTAGTGACTTTAATGTAGTAACAGACCAGTCGGTTGAGGTAGTGATATTGATGCAGTAATAGACCAGTCGCTTGAGGTAGAGATTTATGTAGTAATAGACCAGTCGGTTGAAGTAGTGATTTATATGTAGTAATAGACCAGTCGGTTGAGGTAGTGATATTGATCTAGTAATAGACTAGAGGGCTGAGGTAATGATTTTGATGTAGTAATAGACCTGTCAGTTGAGGTAGTGATTTTAATGTAGTAATAGACCAGTCGGTTGAGGTAGTGATTTTGATGTAGTAATAGACTAGAGGTCTGAAGTAGTGATTTTGATGTAGTAATAGACCAGTCGGTTGAGGTGGTGATTTTAATGTAGTGATAGACCAGTCGGTTGAGGTAGTGATTTATATGTAGTAATAGACCAGTCGGTTGAGGTAGAGATTATAAGATATTAATATATACCAGTCGTCTGAGGTAGAAATTTTAATGTAGGTATAGCCCAGTCAGTTGAGGTAGTGATTTTAACGTAGTAATAGACCAGTCAGTTGAGGTAGTGATTTTAACGTAGTAATAGACCAGTCAGTTGAGGTAGAGAATTTAATGTAATATACCAGTCGGTTGAGGTAGATATTAAATGATAGTAATAGACCAGCATGTTTAGGAAGACATTTTGATGTAGTAATAGACCAGTCGGTTGCTGTAGAGATTTTAATGTAGTACTGGACCAGTCGGTTGAGGTAGTGATTTTAATGTACTTATAGACCATTCGGTTGAGGTAGAGATTGCAATGTAGAAAACGACCTGTCGGTTGAGGTGGATATTTTAATGTAGTAATATACCAGTCGGTTGAGGTAGAGATTAAATTATAGTAATAGACCTGCATGTTTAGGAATACATTTTAATATAGTAATAGACCAGTCGGTTGATGAAGTGAGTTTATCTAGTAATTGACCAGTCGGCTGAGGTGGAGAGTTTAATATAGTAAGCAATCAGTTGGCTGAGCTAAATCTTATAATGTAGTAATCGACCAGTCGGCTGAGGTAAATATTTTAATGTAGTAATATACCAGTCGGTTGAAGTAGTGATTTATATGTAGTAATAGACCAGTCAGCTGAGGTGGTGATTTTAATATAGTAATATACCAGTCGGCTGAGGTAGAGATTTTGATGTAGGTATAGACCAGTCAGTTGAGGTAGAGATTTTCATGATAATAGACCAGTCGGTTGAGGTAGTCATGTTAATGTAGTAGTATACAAGCTGGCTTTGTTAGTGATTTTAATGTAGAAAAAGTCCAGTAGGTTACGGTATAGATTTTGATGAAGTAATATACAATCTAGTTTAGTAAGAGATTTTCGTGTAGAAATAGACCAGTTAGATGAAGTAGAGATTTTCATGTAGTAATCAACGAGTCGGCTGCGGTAGATATTTTAATGTAGTAATAGATCAGCTGGTTCAGGTAGAGATTTTAATGTAGGTATAGACCAATCGGCTGAGTTAGAGATTGTAATGTAGAACACTACCAGTCGGTTGAGGTAGAGATTTTAATGTAGTAAAATATACCAGTCGGCCGTGGTAGAGTACTGCATTAATAGACCTGTCCGTTGAGGTCGAGATTTTAATATAGTACTAGATCAGTCTCTTTGGATTGAAGTACATAACTCGACGAGATTACGGAACGAAGTTCTTTATTACATGTTGATTTATGTTTCTAAACTGATTCTATGCTTTTTTTTGATTTAAGAAAACTTACTCCATAATTGTATACGTACTTCACGATTTAGTCAGAATGTAGTTCAAGTTGTCGTATTTTTCGCCATCATTCATTTGATTAGAACCAAGATTTCAAAATTTGTCCTAACCACTTGGACCCTTAGGACTCGCTGAAGCTTCGTGAGTCATCACCAGAGCTACTCAAAAAACAGCCTAGGGCAGAATTAGCAGAATTGCGTGTCGAAGACGATATCTAGGGAGGAATAAAACTAACTATATTCTGGTGGATGTCATACTGTCCCCACTGCATATGATTGTATCGCTGTGCCTGCCACTGATCACAGTCCTACCTCTATCCTCATGAAAGCTTCAACCCTCCTCGGACTCGATCAACTCATGCTGGTCCATCACCAAGCCATTGTTGTCGCTAAACATAAAACAGATCGAAAAGGTTACGTTATCAACTTATCTACCGCTTAAATTTCCATCCAAAGAGGATTTATTGGTTCTCTGATTGCTGACCTTGCTGGAACCTTACTGCCAGGATTGTTCTCTATTGGTACCGGACTCCAGTTGCCAAGCAACATCCGCGAAACAAGACTTGACAAAAGAGGTATTAAGTAACTTTGATCTCGAATATCTCTTACTCTATCTCACTTTTCTAGGGGTCGTTTCCAAAGATCTGCTTCGTGAAGAGATCTCACCTGACTAAAGTTAAGCTCCAAATGTATTTCCATGGACCGGGCAGACACTGGGCTGCCATCGTCATTGATCATTGTATTGATTGATATTGACCTATTGACCTATTGATTGCATGTTTCTTAGTACACTATTAATGGTAAAGTCTAAATCTATTCTCATAAGCTGAGCTATGACTTTCAACTTTTATTAAATAGAGAATATTCGTTTAATATCTCAGACATAGTTTTACTGTTAACGTTTTGAACTGCATCTATTTTAGCTCCTCTTTCCAAACCTCTAACAGTTGTTGGAAATTCATCACGACTGATCAGTTGAAGTAATAACCGAGGTGTTTTTTTGTTGATAGAAATTCATCACGTCGGATCAGTTGAAGTAGTAACGGAGGTGTTTGTTGTTGGAAATTCATCACGATGGGTCAGTTGAAGTAATAATTGAGGTATGTGTTGTTGGAAATTCATCACGACGGATCAG
>JAQISU010000210.1:6292500-6762500 GCA_029339505.1 Unio delphinus | reverse complement strand
AGCATTCGTATTTCGTCCCTTTTTTTGTTTGTATTTTCTACCCTTTAATTTACTTCAATCTGGAATCGAATGATTTGAAAGAAACAAACCTCTACCTTAAAATGTCTACCATTAATTTGTCGGTGTACTCTAAATTGCCGGAAAAGATAAGTGTGTCGTTTGAATAGGAGATAATCAATAGAAAACTGGAATAATATGCTTGATCTTTAAATTACAATTTGATATAAACGTACATGGATCTATCTATCTATCTATCTATCTATCTATCTATCTATCTATCTATCTATCTATCTATCTATCTATCTCTCCCCCCCTCTCTCTATCTATCTATCTATCTATCTATCTATCTATCTATCTATCTATCTATCTATCTATCTATCTATCTATCTATCTATCTATCTATCTATCTATCTATCTACCAACCTACCTACCTACCCATCTATCTATCTATCTATCTATCTATCTATCTATCTATCTATCTATCTATCTATCTATCTATCTATCTATCTATCTATCTATCTATTAAAAGGAATGGGTACGAAAATAAGAATGGAGAGGAAAGAGAGCTTATAAGATAGATTTCAAATTTTTTGAGAGAGGAAATTATTTTTGCTTAAAAATTTGATATTATTATCGCAGATTGACACGTAATGCAATTAATGTTTGCCTTACCGCTGTCAATGAATATACAAGGTTAGATGAATATATTTACACGAGCTATTTATAGCATGTATGGCGTCACTTCAACTAGATAATACCTGGAAGAAACCCTAATATCTTTACCTGGAAATAATTTAGGTCGTTGAATAAACTGGAACAAAATGGCGACTACTTCACCGACAAAGGGACGATTTGCTAAAGTCTTACAGTGTCCCATTTGTCTAGAGACGCTTAGAAGACCGAAAGTTCTGCCATGCGGACATACCTACTGTAATTCGTGTCTTCAGTCACATATTAGCAGTAAGGTGATCAACAAGGGAACTCCTCAGGTATGCTTTCCTTGCCCGGTATGCAGGGCGGACACAACAGTACCTGATACCACAGCGAGTGTCGACCAATGGGCAGAGCTATTTCCGGTAAGCAGCATTGTATCATCTGTATTGGATGTATCAGTGGAAACGTGTGGTGAGAAATTCTGTGATTTGTGTCTCAAGTGGAATAGAGAAACGTCAGCAAAATCATTTTGTAAAGATTGTAAAAGATTCATGTGCACATTATGTAAAGAATACCACAATGAAACCCTTTCATGTATTTCACACGATGTTATTGATTTGAGCACAGACTATCACACTAGTATTAGGATTCCCAGTCTATCCACCATAGAAAAATGTCTTAGACATCTCAATAAAAACATCGAATTCTTTTGTATGGATCACAGTTCACTTTGTTGTAATACATGTGGATTTCTTGAACATAGAAAATGCGAAAGAGTCATTCCGATTGATGACATGATAAAGACTTTCGATGCGAAAGCCCAAACAAAATATTTGGAGGCCAACATACGCAATTTTGGAGAGCACATGAAAGAAATAACAAGCAAGATAAAGGAAAACGCCGATGATATTCAAAATGACAAATCTGCAATTTTAAAGCAAATCCAGAGTCTCAGAGCAGAACTAAATGTTAAACTACAGAAACTCGAGGACAATTTAATAGCTTCTCTTGAAGAAAATCATAAAGCTGAAGATTTGACCCTTCATAATCGAGAGGCCAGGGGACAGAGTTTAATTTCTGCAATTGGCAGTGATCTGACTCAACTTGACCTTGTGATGACCCACGGATCGGAGGTCCAGAAGGTCATAATGCTGCACAACATGGAGAAGAATCAAAACAGATATTTTAAAGCTATATCGGAGTATCAAGAAGAATTAAAATACATCAAAATTGGGTTAGAAGTTAATAAAAGCCTACAGGATTTGATTAATGACTTAAATCAATTTGGACAAATAACAGTGACCCGATCTCAAACAAAACTATCCCCATGTCCTCTAGTAACAGTATCGCAGCCGAAAGCGGAGACTGTTGGTGGATTCAGTGGAACGCCGTTCAAGGACAGAAAATCAGTGAAAGTTTCTGAGTTCAATGTGAAACTATCGGACGATAAATTATCATGTTCTATTTCGGATGTTCTAACACTTCAAAGAACGAAGCATATTTTTGTCGATTGGTTCAATAAGAAGATTAAAGTGTATGGAGACAATTGTCAGTTGCAAGAGAGTATGAAACTCCAAGGAAGTCCTTGGAATGCTTGCATCCTTCCTGACAACAACATAGCCGTGACTTTACCCCATAAAAAGACCATTCTTGTCTTTGGCACAGACGAAAAGATTCGCAGTCTCCGAGAGATCAGAACAAGGCTCCAGTGTTGGGGTATAGCAGTGATTAAGGGTCAATTAGTGATCTCCACAGGAAGTAATGAACATAGTATCCTGATATTAGATATAAATGGTTCAGAGATGAGAACTGTCCGACCGGACAATTATCAAAGTGAGAAACTGCTGTGCCCATATTATGTCAAAACTAACAAATCTGAAACAATCATATACATATCATATAATGATGGGAAAAAAATGGTTGCCTACAACACATCCTGGAATGTATTGTTTACGTACACCGATCAGGACATGAAAGGACCACGCGGTATTGATACTGATAGAGAGGGTGATATTTACCTGTGTGTTTGCAGTTCGTTCAATGTCCAACAGATATCAACGGATGGCAAGTTGATCAAGGTACTGATAACAAAGAAGGAAGAAAAGAAGAAACCACTCACAATAAAATTCTACAGAGACATGGAAAGATTCTTTGTAACATACCGTGACTGTGATGTTGTTGAAGTGTATGACATGTGTGACTAAAAGTGTTAGAATTAGAAAAAACATTCCATAGTAAGTATATTGGAGAAATCCACGGAGGACTGTGGAAAACCATTCCATTAAGTACATTGGATGTCAGTGCATACACTTACAAGGGCTTTGTATATCATCAGTCTTTCTTATGTGAAAACTACTTCTAGAGTTCATAATGTTTTGTAATGTAAAGATGATTTGTATCGTCTAAGACAATAACATGTTCTAATTCTTTCTAATATTTTTGTTTTCATTCAAGTATTGACTGCATACAACTCAAATGAAAAACACGGTGAATTTCAATTATATACATGCAGTCATAAGTAACTCTGAAAGAATATGTACGTTTTCTTAGTTTTCTTATTTTACAGATTTATAAATTAGTCAGACTGTAATGCATGTACAGGAACTAATATGTACAATTTATTTAAGAGATATATCTGAAATATCCTATTTTATTCATTCGTTAACTGCACGTGCATGGTGTATCTATTTAGTATCGGCATGTATGTTGTTTGATTGCATTACGCTAGGTACGTTACTTATTTCCTTGATAATTGCTAAAACATGTATACACTTCAACACACTTCTGTTCAGTTAACTCATAAAAATTATATGCTAAGATTACAGTAAAGAAATAGTCCTACAAAGGAAATCCTAAGATATCAAACACTTTATACGTATGTAAAAGAAAACGAATTCAGGAGAACGGGATACATTCCTTCTTATAAGGTACACAAACGTTGTCTAATCGATATTCTTTTAAAATAATTGCTTGTGTTCTTGTAGCATGTAATCAACAACTGAGTTAGCATGAACAAAACAAATGGACAAAAGCATTTTTATCTCATGTTGTTCAAGTCGATATAATTGCTACCGTTGTGGTTTCAAGTCGATAAAATCGATTCTGGCGTGGTTCAAGTTGATATAATCGATATCGATGTGGTTCAAGTCGATATCATTGATACCGGTGCGCGAACAACAAAACACACATTGACAATATTTTGTTTCTAACATACACGATAAAGTGTTAGGTTTAAACTTACAAATTAAGTCAAAACCTTCAATGGTACAGCTTTCAAAGAAGACTGGTAAAGACCGTTGAGGTTATATCACAAAGCGTTTGATATGTGCACTCACGATAGCTTGAACAATGATTCAGATATAAAAAGATGTAGACTAAATTCCACTCTTAATCGAGACAGACAAAAAATATAATTAATATATAATGATATAGTTATAAATTTAACTCGAATATAGTTTTAATTTTTCGATTTCATAAATAGCATTGAGAAGATATGTTGAAGCAGGCTATACTTACCACAAAGTCATTTTCTACAAGTAAGTGGACAACAAATTGGGTACCGACAGCTAAATCGATAAATTCAAATTTTCTGTTTTATACCATATATCCGCAGAAGCCAGACACGGAGTCAATGCTAGCAGCTAAATCGATAATTACTAAACGACTGATCCACTGTATTTCAAAATCGATATCACCCTACAAATGTTTATCGTGACAAGGGTAGGTTAATTAACCACGTTAAATTGTATTTTAATATAGATCTCTCCTTACAAATGTTTTCGTCACAGAGAGATTTTTATTCACCGCCTGAAACAGCATTTTAC
Organism: Unio delphinus; assembly: GCA_029339505.1. Classification (NCBI taxonomy): domain Eukaryota; kingdom Metazoa; phylum Mollusca; class Bivalvia; order Unionida; family Unionidae; genus Unio; species Unio delphinus. The sequence continues at coordinate 6,758,022 of JAQISU010000210.1, read as the reverse complement.
AAATTTCAAATACGATCTGACCCTAGGTTGGTAAGAATCATCTAATTGATATTTTTAATTCTAAGATGCATTGAATGAGATTTATACTTTAGGAATGAGTTATATAATGCGTACATTGATTTCATTAATAAATTCCAAGGTTGATAAATGTCGTAAGGTCACGTGGTCCAAATAAGCCATGCTTATCCCGAATGAAGCGCAACATAACATCATGTCATCCAACAAGGACATATCTACTGGTGGAAAAGTCCAGACTGTCCAAGTGTATGATTTGTTATAGCGGGGACAACTAATGGATGTTGTTTACTTGTTAGCATTTCGAAATAATAATTATTCACCGAATGCCTGGAGTCGATAATAGAAGATTACATGCAGCTGAAGAATTTGACGTAAATAATCTATAACAAAAATAATATTGGTGTACACGTAAAATTTTCCATCTTATTCTCAGAATTTAAGTAGTTTGTGGATAGCGCTTTTCTTTCTTTTAGTTCCTGTGACCTTGACATTTGATATTTTGACCATACCCCTGATCATTTGACGCCGAAATAAATGTTTAATGGCTTTTCCCCAAATGCCAGCAGCTTACAGAGTTTAGAAACGGTGTATTGTGGAGGGCTCAATCTATTGTTCGGAACAGACAGATTGACTTTCGTCCATACCGATTGAAACATTATACGATGATACAACAAGCCGTATTGTGCGTTTAAGGTGTGGTTTAGACAGCTAAAATACTTTTTGATGTTAATTAGAAGTAACTGTATAAAATAATTATAAGTTCATTAAGATTTGATAAATATTTTCTTTTGAAGTGTCCACTCTACTAATCGGTTTATTCATAATATTTCCACTCTATAAGACAAAACCTAATTTAATGATACTTCGCCCTTTCCGAACTAGTGGAATCCTCATCTAATCGTACTTTAAGATTATCCTTTGTAAAATGTTTGAAGCATATTTTATTTCTTCAAATTGTCCTATATATGTATGAAAGTCATATTGTAGCTATCAGTTTCATTAACTGCAATATTAAAAATTCATTTTATCTTTTCGTTTTGATTCTTACTTTTGGTAACAGAGATAGTTGTGCTTCTTCTTTGCAAATATAATTTTGAAACATAGACATCTCAATTGTATACTAAATTTCCTTTAATTTAGACACTGGATTTTAATTGTACACTGCGTATCATTTAATTTTAGACACATAACAATTGTATACTGGATAACAATTGTATACTGGATAACAAATTTATACTGGATATAAATTGTATACTGGATATCAATTGTATACTGGATATCATTTAAATACTGGCTATCATTTGTATACTGACCAATTGTATACTAGTTATCAATTATATACTGGATATCAACTGTATAATGGATATCAATTGTATGCTGGATATCATTTAAATGCTGGATAACAATTGTATAATGATCGATTGTATACTGGTTGTCAATTGTATACTGGGTATCTTTTAAATACTGGATAACAATTCTTTACCTGGATATCAGTTGTGTACTGGATAACATTATATACTTGATATCAATTCCAAACTGCACATCAACTCTACACTGAATATCATTTAATTAAGACACTTATCAATTGTATACTAGATATTAATATAATGGATATTAATTGTATACTGGATATTATTCAAATACTGGATAAAAATTGTATACTGGATATAAATTGTATACTAGATACAATTATATAATGGATACCAATTGTATACATATCAATTGAATACCCGATATCAATTTGTATACTGGATATCAATTGAATATTGATATCAATTGAATGCTGGATATCAAATTGAATACTGGATATCAATTGTATACTGTATTTTAATTGTATACTAAAAATAATTGTAAACTGGATATCAGTTTTTTGGGATATCAATTTAATACTGGATATCAATTGTATACTGGATATCAATTGTATAATTTTTATCAATTGCATACTGAATATCAATTGTATACTGGATATCATTTAATTTATCACATAATCAAGATCCTTAAAGAGTTATATTAAATTTTAAGAATTTTTATCCTTGTGTCAAATTATTAATTTGTAGTTTGATGGCAGTAATCGAGAGATCCGCCCCATGACTGATATTATTTTCATGTCATATAATACCCTTATACATTGAGTGATAAGACAAAACTCTAAATTAAATTGTTTGTTTTCTTCTTGCGCCATGTGTATGTTCTTCGATCTAGAATAAGTACTACATAACTGACATGTTATGATCGTCCCTCCGTTTATTTAGTCTTTTCTAAGATTTTGAGTTACAAAGATTTACATATTCTTCAAAAACAATATTGAGACGAAAAAATAAAGTTCGCATACTTCTAAAAGCACAACTGAGTGTATTGGAAATATTTAGGTGACAAGTGCTTGTGATGCAAATTGACAATCTCTGCCATATCACAACGTCACGATAATAAAATAACTACTCTCTCTATAGTTAGTACACAATTACCCGATTCTGAGTAACCACGTTATCCTTGATTTGATTGGAGAAAAGGAATATGCGAGTGTGAAGTAAATCTATTTTACTATTTACATTCGTAATTTGATTATGAATGATATCAGCAGGTGTCTATTTGAAAACTGTATGTTACTAACAGGTGTTCACTCTAAAGACATATCCATAACACACGCAAAATTACATATAGACAAACAGACATAAACATAAACACACACAGACATAAACAAAAATACATAAATACAGAAACACATACACACACACATGAACATACACAGACACATACAGACACAGACACATAAACTCACACGCAGACACACACGCAGACACACACACATACACATATAGACTCACACGTAGACACAGGAGCGCACACACACACACACATACACACACGGAAAGCTTCATTAACTTGAGGTTCACATGACTGCTGTGCATTATAAAATGCCAAATATCAGCATTAATTGTGCCTCTGACATGCTAGCAACGTTGCAAATATCACAATATGATGTTGAGTTTATCCCTGCATACATTACCAAGAGTAAATTCCAATCATCATCACCTCAGAATATGTCCCAAATATCAATTTAACCATACATACACTTACATACATATCATATCATCCATGCCATACCATAACATGCCATACCATACATATGCTACATACCATACCATACCGTACGATAACATACCATACCATACATGCCATACCATACCATACCATACCATACCATACATGCCATACCATACCATACCATACCATATCATACATGCCATACCATACCATGCCATACCATACCATACCATACCATACCATACCATACACGCATAAATACACAGCAATAGGTTCCAATGATCATCATACCAGCCTATGTCGTATTTATCTATTCGTTCTTAGCATAGTCACTTTACAGTTACAGCCGATTTAAAAAAGAAAATAATATTTGTAATATATTGTATTGCCGAGTGGCCGAGTAGATTAAAGAGATCACCGTTACGGATCACAGCCATCTTAACTCTTCTGCCTGTGTTCGATTCTCAAATTCGGCCAATGTATGTATGCGAGAAAATGTACCAGTAGCTTCTCGTGGGTCGGTGGTTCTTTGTGGGGGTTTTCCCGGGTTCATCCTCCAACATTATTATTGGCCGAAGGAAGAGTTTGCCCACTACAATGTTTAACAACCGTGTGTTATCGATAACAACGATAACGTTATTATCGTCTTTTTTCCAGCATTTTTTTATTTAAAAAAACGGTTATCGATGTCGATAACGTAGTTATTGTTGTTGTTGTCGATAATTATCGATGAAATTCAAACACGTCCAGCGATGAATTAAATGTATAATTTATATATAAGTGGCAAACATCGGAGAATCTTATTATTTTAAATTAGCTAAAGAAAGATTAGCCGCACTTAACGAATATATTCCTGTACGGAATAGACTCAAAGAAAAACTTCAACGACGACAAGAATCGTATGATATTTTTTCAACTGATACAGAACGGTTATTTAAACCGATAACTATGGCTACTGAACAAACTATAACTACAGCTACTAAAAAAATCTGCTACTCATATTGGAAAAAATTATATTGGGAGATATCCCTGAAGAACAGCGAGGAAACATTGCTTTGTTGCCAATACTCAAAGAAATATCGAAGCAATCTGAACAAACAAAGGAGTATCTCGAAACTCTTCCAACAGCTACACAATCTCAAGAGGGGGAAACTATTGTTAATCCTAGTGGAGAAGAAACATCTGAAAAAATTCAAATCATGGAAAGACTTACCGGGGATGCAATCAATGAAATACAAAATTCTGATGGAAATCAATTAGCAATATTTGCTTTTATGAATTTTGAAAATAGAAAAAATTATTTAAAACCTGAACCTGACTATTTTAATAGGAGAAACGAGGATTGGTATAAACATGTTTATCGAATAAATTGATCAAAATTAAATTTCAAAAACTAGTCTAATTTATACAGCTTATAATAGTTTAATAAAACATATGGGAATAGGTGTTCAGGATGATATTCAGTCTAGTAGTAAAATAGTTCTTCTTCACAAGGTGCAACTGGTGTAAAAAAAAGGAAAAGGTTTTACAGGTGGTGATTTAAATGTCTGTCCTGATAATATTATCAACGATGTGTCTCGCTTAGAAGATCTTATCGGAGGAAAACGAGCTGGAAATAATTCTCGTGAAATTGTCAATGAGGCTAAAAATATCTGCTAGCGATTATATTAAGGTGGTGTAATATATATATATATATATATATATATATATATATATATATATATATATATATATATATATATATATATATATATATCGGTTTATATCGAGGTCTCATCGATGGGATCGTAGAAGACTATTATTTATAGCGATTAATCATTTATGACTTTGTCATCACGATTAAATAAAAGGTCATCATATAAGATCATAATACACAACAAACGAAGCCTACGGGTTCGAGTCATAAACTCAAGAGTACCTGTATACTGAGTACGTTATGGAGACGGTTTTGGTAACATTATCAGTGGACTATTTACAAGAATTGCTCCCAAGGCGATACCACTCGCTAAACAACTTGGGTTGAAAGCAATGGGAGTTATTCGTGAAAAATGTATCGGCGCTGTTGGTGAGATCACCAGAGAAGCTTTCTCTTGGGTTAAAGATAAATTAATGAGATTAGTCCGTAAACCCAAGCCGGTCCAACCTGTCAAATTACCCGTTACCTAGGAAATGCCTGCGAGTGTCGCTAAAGTTATTAACCAATCAGTGAATAAAAACTTAGCAGAGTTAAGTGGACAACCAGATATACAACAGCAGATAAATATTGTCTCGAGTATGATAGAGGGTAGTGGTCTTCCTTTTAGGTGATCAATTATTATAAAATGTTTAAAGAGATAGATGATGTTCCGTTTAATATCGGTGAGAGTGTATTGAGAGACACTTCTCTTCGCGATTATCAGATGTATTCATATGATGCTAGATTTTCCAAATGAGCCAGGTAGAATTGAATTTCAAGTTCAGGACACTAGTAGATATTTTCTTCCTTCGTGATATTTTGACAAAACAATGTGGTGTACTTGAAAATATTATCGCGTTCGTTTCCGACCAGGGTAAAATCAAACCGGGTGTCCTCATTTTAACTATCTCAGATAAATTATCATCACTCGACAACAATTATATATCTTCGGTGAATTCACTAAAAGCACTCAATGACAAGTATGACGCCCACGTAAATCAATTTGCAGGGTTACAAAAAAGCATTACCGATGTTCAACTTCCCATTGCTAATTTCTTTGGGATTCCACCGGTGACCACGCCGAAGCCGAAGCTCTCATAAATAAAAACCGCCGTGGAAAATGTAAACAAATTACGTGAAGAATACAAAGAACATGTTGAAAAACAGTTTACACGTCTCCGCAATAAATTTGGAAGGGTTGATGATGTCCTTGATACCTTCTTTGGTAAACTGGCAGCGGTTCTCTATAAAACTCACTGAAGTTCAAACATCCATCGATGAGATAATGAAAACTCACGAGGCCATCAAAGATAATTTTCCAAATATGATTAGCACACTCGATAAAATCAAAATTCCTCATGAGAAAAATATCAACGCGGTATACACGATTCAACATTTGTGTGGACGCCACAAAATAATAAACTAGATAATGTTCGAAACGTGTATCTGTAAGATTGAAACATAGTGTATTGTCAACGCGGATGATTCTAATACCCGTGATCGGCGTTGCAACACCCGTAACGGAGATATCGTGACGGAGATATCGTCGGCGTGAGGTACAATTTGTACTTTTCATTAAAAATTAGGATGGATGGTTTTGTCCACAAGGATGGATTACATTTTCCACAAGGATGGATTACATTTTGCACAAGGATGGATCACATTTTCCACAAGGATGGATTACATTTTCGACAAGGATGGATTTATATTCCACAGTGATGGTCAGGACAGCCTGTAGATTATAAAGTTTGCATGTATATTTACCAAGGATAACCTGCATTTTATGACAATACTTTAATTTACTGTGATACATTAGGTAAACCGATGCCTACCGCTTTCTTAAGTAAAGTACAGTATTAGATCACCCTATGAAAATGCGGTGAATTTACGACTAGGTAGTGGACTTAACCAGTTATTCTGTTATGCCGAAGAGTTAGTTTAATATTCGAGAGTTGGAGATCAATTAAGAAACTAAGTAAGAAACAATTATTATATAAATAGTATAGGAGCTAGCGGGTTCTGGATTAAGAAACAATTGTTAACACCAGTCCATAGAGCCTTAAGTTTTGTCAAAACTACGTTTAAAACCACAATTTTTCCGCGTTCTGGAGATCAAAAACCCGCCGGATTTAGTGGAAAAAAATTGTTAAATAATACATTATGTTTTTATGAGTGAAATAAAAGTTACCAAAATTTTTTTTTACTGAAGCGTATAGTTTGACTATCATGCTAATAATTTATTTTGTTGGATTCTCGCATGATCTTCTCTTTCACTATCTTAGCAGAGAATGACAATTTTCAAAACAAAGAAAGCAGAAAGACTATATTGTTTTGTTTTAATTCAAATTAGGGCCTCTCAATTTGAGAGAGAGAGAGAGAGAGAGAGAGAGAGAGAGAGAGAGAGATAGAGAGAGAGTCACCCACGCAACGCAGAAATACTTACTTGCACCGAAAGATGCTCTAGACACCATACAAATATGACCATGACGTCACGCAGTAGATGTGTTATCGTTATTTCTCTACTTTATTCTGATGTGCTTCGTTACGTTAATATACAAAATACTCTAGTCACAACACACGAAAGTTGTACCGCTGGTTTCGTTAAGGTTTTGCATATTGCATAATATTAAAGTTATAGTATACCATCTTCATATCAGCCAACACTTGTTGATCTGAATGAGAATGAATGCCGTCTAATGCTGTCACATGGAGACTACTGTATAATGAAATACTTGTTATAATGAAATGCTTGTATAATGAAATACTTGTATAATGAAATACTTGTGAAATACTAGTATAATGAAATACTTGAATAATGAACTACTTGTATAATGAAATACTTGTATAATGAAGTACTTGTATAATGAAATACTTGTATAACTTGTATAATGAAGTACTAGTATAATGAAATACGAGTATAATGAAATACGAGTATAATGAAATACTTGTATAATGAAATACTTGCATAATGAAGTATTTGTATAATGAAATACTAGTATAATGAAATACTGGTATAATCAAATACTTGTATAATGAAATACTTGTAAAATGAAATACTAGTATAATGAAATACAAAACGTATAATGAAATATTTGTATAATGAAATGCAAGTATAATGAAATACTTGTATAATGAAATACTAATATAATGAAATATTTGTATAATGAAACACAACAAGTATAATGGAATACTTGTATAATGAAATACTTGTATAATGAAATACTTTTATGAAATATTTGTTTAATGAAATACTGGTATAATGAAATAATAGAATAATGAAATAATAGTATAATAAAATACTTGTATAATGAAATACTTGTATAATGAAATACTAGTATAATGAAATACTTGTATAATGAAATACTTGTATAATGAAATACTTGTATAATGAAATACTTTTATAATGAAATACCTGTATAACGAAATACTTGTATAATGAAATACTAGTATAATGAAATACTTGTATGAAATACTTGTATAATGAAATACTTTTATAATGAAATAATTGTATGAAATACTTGTAAAATGAAATACTAGTAGAATGAAATACTTGTATAATTAAATACTTGTATAATGAAATACTAGTATAATGAAATACTAGTATAATGAAAAACTTGTATAATGAAATACTAGTATAATGTAATACTTGTATAATGAAATACATGTATAACGAAATACTTGTATAATGAAATACTAGTATAATGAAATACTTGTATAATGAAATACTTGTATGAAATACTTGTATAATGAAATACTTGTATAATGAAATACTTGTATGAAATACTTGTATAATCAAATATGGTATAATGAAATAATAGAATAATGAAATAATAGTATAATAAAATACTTGTATAATGAAATACTTGTATAATTAAATACTTGTATAATGAAATACTTGCATAATGAAGTATTTGTATAATGAAATACTAGTTTAATGAAATACTGGTATAATGAAATACTTGTATAATGAAATACTTGTAAAATGAAATACTAGTATAATGAAATACCAAATGTATAATGAAATACTTGTATAATGAAATGCAAGTATAATGAAATACTTGTATAATGAAATACTAATATAATGAAATATTTGTATAATGAAACACAACATGTATAATGAAATACTTGTATAAAGAAATACTTGTATAATGAAATACTTGTATGAAATACTTGCATAATGAAATACTGGTATAATGAAATAATAGAATAAGGAAATAATATTATAATAAAATACTTGTATAATGAAATACTTGTATAATGAAACACTAGTATAATGAAATACTTGTATAATTAAATACTTGTATAATGAAATACTAGTATAATGAAATACTTGTATAATGAAATACTAGTATAATGAAATACTTGTATAATGAAATACATGTTTAACGAAATACTTGTATAATGAAATACTTGTATGAAATACTTGTATAATGAAATACTTTTATAATGAAATAATTGTATGAAATACTTGTAAAATGAAATACTAGTATGATGAAATACTTGTATAATTAAATACTTGTATGAAATACTTGTATAATCAAATATGGTATAATGAAATAATAGAATAATGAAATAATAGTATAATAAAATACTTGTATAATGAAATACTTGTATAATTAAATACTTGTATAATGAAATACTTGCATAATGAAGTATTTGTATAATGAAATACTAGTATAATGAAATACTGGTATAATGAAATACTTGTATAATGAAATACTTGTAAAATGAAATACTAGTATAATGAAATACAAAACGTATAATGAAATACTTGTATAATGAAATGCAAGTATAATGAAATACTTGTATAATAAAATGCTAATATAATGAAATATTTGTATAATGAACCACAACATGTATAATGAAATACTTGTATAATGAAATACTTGTATAATGAAATACTTGTATGAAATACTTGTATAATGAAATACTGGCATAATGAAATAATAGAATAAGGAAATAATAGTATAATAAAATACTTGTATAATGAAATACTTGTATAATGAAATACTAGTATAATGAAATACTAGTATAATGAAATACTTGTATAATGAAATACTTGTTTAATGAAATACTAGTATAATGAAATACTTGTATAATGAAATACTAGTATAATGAAATACCTGTATAATGAAATACCTGTATAACGAAATACTTGTATAATGAAATACTTGTATGTAATACTTGTATAATGAAATACTTTTATAATGAAATAATTGTATGAAATACTTGTAAAATGAAATACTAGTATAATGAAATACTTGTATAATTAAATACTTGTATAATGAAATACTAGTATAATGAAATACTAGTATAATGACATACTTGTATAATGAAATACTCTTATAATGAAATACTAGTATAATGAAATACTTGTATAATGAAATACTAGTATAATGAAATACTTGTATAATGAAATACTAGTATAATGAAATACTTGTATAATGAAATACTAGTATAATGAAATACTTGTATAATGAAATACTAGTATAATGACATACTTGTATAATGAAATACTCTTATAATGAAATACTAGTATAATGAAATACTTGTATAATGAAATACTTGTATAATGAAATACTTGTATAATGAAATACTTGTATGAAATATTTGTATAATGAAATACCTGTATAACGAAATGCTTGTATAATGAAATACTAGTATAATGAAATACTAGTATAATGAAATACTTGTGTGAAATACTTGTATAATCAAATACTTGTATAATGAAATAATAGAATAATGAAATAATAGTATAATAAAATAATTGTATAATGAAATACTTGTATAATGAAATACTTGTATAATGAAATACTAGTATAATGAAATACTTGTATAATGAAATACTAGTATAATGAAATACTTGTATAATGAAATACCTGTATAACGAAATACTGGTATAATCAAATACTAGTATAATGAAATACTTGCATAATGAAATACTTGTGTGAAATACTTGTATAATGAAATACTAGTATAATGAAATACTTGTGTGAAATACTTGTATAATGAAATACTAGTATAATGAAATATTTGTATAATGAAACACAACAAGTATAATGGAATACTTGTATAATGAAATACTTGTATAATGAAATACTTTTATGAAATATTTGTTTAATGAAATACTGGTATAATGAAATAATAGAATAATGAAATAATAGTATAATAAAATACTTGTATAATGAAATACTTGTATAATGAAATACTAGTATAATGAAATACTTGTATAATGAAATACTTGTATAATGAAATACTTGTATAATGAAATACTTTTATAATGAAATACCTGTATAACGAAATACTTGTATAATGAAATACTAGTATAATGAAATACTTGTATGAAATACTTGTATAATGAAATACTTTTATAATGAAATAATTGTATGAAATACTTGTAAAATGAAATACTAGTAGAATGAAATACTTGTATAATTAAATACTTGTATAATGAAATACTAGTATAATGAAATACTAGTATAATGAAAAACTTGTATAATGAAATACTAGTATAATGTAATACTTGTATAATGAAATACATGTATAACGAAATACTTGTATAATGAAATACTAGTATAATGAAATACTTGTATAATGAAATACTTGTATGAAATACTTGTATAATGAAATACTTGTATAATGAAATACTTGTATGAAATACTTGTATAATCAAATATGGTATAATGAAATAATAGAATAATGAAATAATAGTATAATAAAATACTTGTATAATGAAATACTTGTATAATTAAATACTTGTATAATGAAATACTTGCATAATGAAGTATTTGTATAATGAAATACTAGTTTAATGAAATACTGGTATAATGAAATACTTGTATAATGAAATACTTGTAAAATGAAATACTAGTATAATGAAATACCAAATGTATAATGAAATACTTGTATAATGAAATGCAAGTATAATGAAATACTTGTATAATGAAATACTAATATAATGAAATATTTGTATAATGAAACACAACATGTATAATGAAATACTTGTATAAAGAAATACTTGTATAATGAAATACTTGTATGAAATACTTGCATAATGAAATACTGGTATAATGAAATAATAGAATAAGGAAATAATATTATAATAAAATACTTGTATAATGAAATACTTGTATAATGAAACACTAGTATAATGAAATACTTGTATAATTAAATACTTGTATAATGAAATACTAGTATAATGAAATACTTGTATAATGAAATACTAGTATAATGAAATACTTGTATAATGAAATACATGTTTAACGAAATACTTGTATAATGAAATACTTGTATGAAATACTTGTATAATGAAATACTTTTATAATGAAATAATTGTATGAAATACTTGTAAAATGAAATACTAGTATGATGAAATACTTGTATAATTAAATACTTGTATGAAATACTTGTATAATCAAATATGGTATAATGAAATAATAGAATAATGAAATAATAGTATAATAAAATACTTGTATAATGAAATACTTGTATAATTAAATACTTGTATAATGAAATACTTGCATAATGAAGTATTTGTATAATGAAATACTAGTATAATGAAATACTGGTATAATGAAATACTTGTATAATGAAATACTTGTAAAATGAAATACTAGTATAATGAAATACAAAACGTATAATGAAATACTTGTATAATGAAATGCAAGTATAATGAAATACTTGTATAATAAAATGCTAATATAATGAAATATTTGTATAATGAACCACAACATGTATAATGAAATACTTGTATAATGAAATACTTGTATAATGAAATACTTGTATGAAATACTTGTATAATGAAATACTGGCATAATGAAATAATAGAATAAGGAAATAATAGTATAATAAAATACTTGTATAATGAAATACTTGTATAATGAAATACTAGTATAATGAAATACTAGTATAATGAAATACTTGTATAATGAAATACTTGTTTAATGAAATACTAGTATAATGAAATACTTGTATAATGAAATACTAGTATAATGAAATACCTGTATAATGAAATACCTGTATAACGAAATACTTGTATAATGAAATACTTGTATGTAATACTTGTATAATGAAATACTTTTATAATGAAATAATTGTATGAAATACTTGTAAAATGAAATACTAGTATAATGAAATACTTGTATAATTAAATACTTGTATAATGAAATACTAGTATAATGAAATACTAGTATAATGACATACTTGTATAATGAAATACTCTTATAATGAAATACTAGTATAATGAAATACTTGTATAATGAAATACTAGTATAATGAAATACTTGTATAATGAAATACTAGTATAATGAAATACTTGTATAATGAAATACTAGTATAATGAAATACTTGTATAATGAAATACTAGTATAATGACATACTTGTATAATGAAATACTCTTATAATGAAATACTAGTATAATGAAATACTTGTATAATGAAATACTAGTATAATGAAATACTTGTATAATGAAATACTTGTATGAAATATTTGTATAATGAAATACCTGTATAACGAAATGCTTGTATAATGAAATACTAGTATAATGAAATACTAGTATAATGAAATACTTGTGTGAAATACTTGTATAATCAAATACTTGTATAATGAAATAATAGAATAATGAAATAATAGTATAATAAAATAATTGTATAATGAAATACTTGTATAATGAAATACTTGTATAATGAAATACTAGTATAATGAAATACTTGTATAATGAAATACTAGTATAATGAAATACTTGTATAATGAAATACCTGTATAACGAAATGCTTGTATAATGAAATACTAGTATAATGAAATACTAGTATAATGAAATACTTGTGTGAAATACTTGTATAATGAAATACTAGTATAATGAAATACTTGTATAATGAAATACCTGTATAACGAAATGCTTGTATAATGAAATACTAGTATAATGAAATACTTGCATAATGAAATACTTGTGTGAAATACTTGTATGAAATACTAGTATAATGAAATACTTGTGTGAAATACTTGTATAATGAAATACTAGTATAATGAAATACTTGTATAATGAAATACCTGTATAACGAAATGCTTGTATAATGAAATACTAGTATAATGAAATACTTGTATAATGAAATACTTGTATAATGAAATACTTGTATGAAATACTTGTTTAATGAAATACTGGTATAATGAGATACTAGTATAATGAGATACTAGTATGATGAAATACTTGTATAATGAAATACTTGTATGAAATACTTGTATAAAGAAATACTTGTATAATGAAATACTTTTTTGAAATACTTGTATAATGAAATACTTGTATAAAGAAATACTTGTATAATGAAATATTTGTATAATGAAATATTTTTTTCTCACTATTCTGAATTAAAAGGATGTTCTAGTCAAAATGCCGCATAAAGAGTAATGAAAATACTTTCAAGGATTATGTATATTATAACAACATAACCGAGTTAAGGTCGGATTATAGCAAGGAATAATTCTGATGGTGACAAAGATATAATGTTTATAATGAATGATTAAATGATAAGGACTGTTTGATTAGAGCGCCCACACAATCCCAATATTGGATTTTTTAAAAACAAAATATGCACAAACATGATAATGTATTGCGATTTAAATGGAATGTGTATTGATATGCAGGACAAGAACAAAACAACCTTAAATGATAAAAAAATACAATGAAAAATGATTAAAAGTCACTACTCATAAACAATGGAAAAAATGATTCAAAGTGATTCCACACAAACAATGGAAAAAATGATTCAAAGTGACTCCACACAAACAATGGATAAAATGATTCAAAGTGATTCCACACAAACGACAGCAACCCAATGAATATGACATAATCCAAATTAGCACCACGGTTAACAGTCACAGTACATATACCATATACGGACATATAATAACGTAACTGTCAATCCGTCCCTCCGTCACTCCTTCAGAACTACTCTCAGCATTTACCAGTCACCAATCAATCAATCAATCAATCACCAATCATTGAGCTCTATGTATGTATGTATGTATGTATGTATGTATGTATGTATGTATGTATGTATGTATGTATGTATGTATGTATGTATGTATGTATGTATGTATGTATGTATGCATGCTCCTCTGTCTGTCTGTCTGTCTGTCTGTCTGTCTGTATGTATGTATGTATGTATGTATGTATGTATGTATGTATGTATGTATGTATGTATGTATGTATGTATGTATGTATGTACGTACGTATGTTTGTCTGTATGGTTATGGCTAAACAACAAGTCAGCATAATCCTGAATACATAGTGCCTATTATATATTTGTTAAAATGAATTAAATGAAAAATGATTAAAAGTGATTCCACACAAACAATCGAAAAAATGATTCAAAGTGATTCCAAAAAAACAATGCAAAAAATGATTCAAAGTGATTCCACACAAACAATTGAAAAAATGATTCAAAGTGATTCCACACAAACAATGCAAAAAATGATTCAAAGTGATTCCACACAAACAATTGAAAAAATGATTCAAAGTGATTCCACACAAACAATGCAAAAAATGATTCAAAGTGATTCCACACAAACAATGCAAAAAATGATTCAAAGTGATTCCACACACAATATGGAAAAAATTGATTCACGTAAACATTAACACTTACAAGATGAAATTGATATAGTTCATGAATATAACACCTTTTTACTAAAACAGCAAAATATGAAAAGGTTTCACTCAAACCGTGAAATATGAAACACTGGGATACGTATTTTACAGAGTCGAACACAAATCCGAGAGGTCTTCTCAGCCCCAACGCTCTGTTCCGGACCAACCTTCTCGACCGACAGCAACCCAATGGGTATGACACAATTCAAATTAGCATCACGGCTAACCATCACCTACAGTACATATACGGACATATAATAACGTAACTGTCAATCCGTCCCTCCGTCACTCCTTCAGCACTACTCTCAGCATTTACCAGTCACAAATCAATCAATCACCAATCACCAATCATTGAGCTCCATGTATGTATGTATGTATGTATGTATGTATGTATGTATGTATGTATGTATGTATGTATGTATGTATGTATGTATGTATGTATGTATGTATGTATGTATGTATGAATGTATGTATGTATGTATGTATGTATGTATGTATGTATGTATGTATGTATGTCTGTATGTATGTATGTATGTACGTACGTACGTATGTATGTATGTATCTATATACGTACGTATGTTTGTCTGTATGGTTATGGCTTTACAACAAGTCAGCATAATCCTGAATACATAGTGCTTATTATATGTTTGTTAAAATGTATAAAGATTAAACCGTTTAAGGTTCAATGTTACAACAAAATACTTATCAGATAAAACCATTGTTAAAAAGACATTAAATTAAAAATGTAGCCCTGCAAAAGAAACCTCAAACAATAAAGCTGTTGAGCGCTTTTCAAATGTTTATAAAATATAACATAATAAGGTAAAAAATACCTTGAGCAAGATGTAAACAGTTGAAATACAAATTCCACTCTTAATTGAAACGGTAAAATATCTAAATATATAATATTACGACTGAATGGCCTGCAACGAAGAAACCAGCGAAAACCAACACGTTTTGTAAACTTAACAAATTATTTTTTAAAACCTAGAATAGAAAGTGAAACATCAAATGTAACTTGTAGTTTAATGAAAAAATCCTTAATAGTCATTAAAGGTCTAGTTCAAGTCAAGAAGTTTCGAGTATTCCATATGAGCTCAATTGATGTTTCTAATGAAGTCCGATCTATTGTGATTATCTGCTATTAGTCTGGAACAGCTTGACTCGCTAACAGTATTGATGTATCACAGCGATATAATCCAAAATGTCTTTAACTAAATTCCCGTAATTCGAAAATAGCTTCCAAGTCCTTACGTTTATTAGCATCTTGCAATTCCAGTGAATAATTGAAACAAATAAAGTAAATTCTCATCTGAATAGCTGATTCTACCAAAACTGATGTTTTAAGGCAGAAAAATTAATTCTCAGGTAAACATCCCACATTACAAATATCTAAGACACTATTTCAGAACCAAGATAAGGGGCCATAATTATTTCCATATCATTCTAATGTGTTAACAAGGTCAGGTAATTTTAACAGCTAGACATTCCGAAATCACGTGTCCTGTGTTTCCTAGAGTGAAACACATAAGTTAACTAAAATCCCATAGAATTCGATACCAAGATGTCTTCTAAGTGAGCTAAACTCAAATCCAATAGACTTTTTACCAAAATGTCTTCTACACCTTTTAAAGTTAAAAGGCCACAAAAACATGTTACCAAACAGAGCGCAGTTGTCTTGTAGTGAATATACAAAATGGACAAAATTAGCAATTTAATGTATTTTAAATCACTAACTTTAAAATACAGTAACCTAACACGTGATATCACACTCCACAACATTACTATGGCTCTATATCGGACTTTAGTACAGTTTCGTTTTCTTTGCTTTTTCTTTCTATTTTCCTAAAGAGTAAGAGAAAAATAAATTGAACTTGGCAATACTCGAAACTTGGCAACAAAATCTATACCTGGTAATACTTGAAACTTGACAATAAAATATATACCTGGCAACACTTGAAACTTGACAACAAAATATATACCCAGCAACACTTGAAACTTGACAACAAAATATATACCTGGCAATACTTGAAACATGACAACAAAATATATACCTGTCAATACTTGAAACTTGACAATAAAACATATACCTGTCATTACTCGAAACTTGACAGCAAAATATATACCTGGCAATATTCGAAACTTGACAACACAATCTATACCAATAGCGAAGTCCATTTGTTAAAAAAGATCATGTTTGACAACCTTTATCTACATATTATTAGCAACATTTTCATTACATTCCATCTAATATGGTCAGTATAAATTTAATAAAACACCACACAACATACTTGCAAATGCTTCAGGAAACAGTTCCTACTTTTAGAATCATACCTCTCCTTAAGATGCGTCATTAATTTAAATCACCGTGTCAACTGTATTTCAAAATCGATACCATACTAGACATGTCTTCTGCACCATCGGATCAGGTGTTTAAGACTGTATGCAATGCGTTTCAACTTCCAATACTCGCAAAAATCAAGATTGATGGCGAGGTTAAGCTCATCTTCAATTTAATTAGAAAGGAATTTATTCATGTGTGGATATCTGCCAAGTAGATATGATTGTTTCCCATTGTATAGACCTTTCCGCCAGTTTGCAAAGACGGTGCAATTTCTGCTGGAGAAAGAAGAAAAGGAAAAATCTTTTTTTTTTAAACTGAACAATGTATAATGATAATGATATGTTAAATGATATGAAAGTAAAATTATGCTACAAGCCAACGAACAATTGTAAATAACTACCGGGAACAAAAGAAATCGCCACATTGGAAATGAAAATATAGCAAGTTCTTTTGCAACAGAGGTTTTCTGGTAGACATACGACAGCATTGAGAAGATTCTTTATAAATTGTATTTTGTAATGGAGAAATATACCAAATAAAATGCAAAAAGTGCGATGTACAGATAATATGCAGATCACACATCGACTGTCATTTCTTCTCAACAGCCGATCTGATGTAGGAATAGAAAACATTCCTATCACGATTTTACTGAAGTAATATCGACCGGATCAAGTAAAATTCGTTTATGTCCGCTTATTAATACAGTTTGGTATATGTATTAGGTATAACGGTACCAATTGCGCAAGTCCATGTGGGCGGTGCTTAAGGTGTAGGGTCCATTACAATCAGAAATAAACGACAACACTAGCTATGATTGGTGGATTATGTAAGAGTTGTACTTTCTGTTAGACTTAAAAAATAGTTTAGCCTCTTGGCAACATGTGAATTTATGTTAATTCCTATATAGATCATATTTTGTATTTTTTATGATTTTTTGAAAATGACTGAAAATAGGAATGTTGTGACTAGATAACTCATACCCCTGTCTAGTTCCAGCAGAGTTATCTCTCTTAAATGCAATGGAGTACCTGGTTTTGTCATCGTCAAATTGACAATCTAACATTGTTCTCTATAACAGTGTGTGAGATGTATGCTAAATTAGGATAGAAACTATATTTATCTCTCCAAATATTAGCATTGAGGTCTATGGAAAAACAATTGGTACCGTGATACCTAAAAGATAATACCAGCTTCACAGTGTATCCATAGTAACGAGTATACATATATACTACTTCTATACTGTCATAGTGTCATTTGGTTAAACAATGGATATTGAGATGTTTTTTGGTCTAATATTGACAGACTTTTACATAGAAAATGTAGAAAATAACACACATTAGCTATGGAATGGGGCTTTTATAACTATATATAAAGCATATATAGACTGATGGCTTTGTGACTGTGTAGTCAGCTCCAATATTAGCATACAGGAAAAAAAAAATAAGTTATGTAAAGTTAATATAGTTAATTTTAGCCAAATGTTGTCTATTTTATGTGTAAAAGATGAAAAATCATGGATAAAATACATTTTTTTTGTTCTTGTAAAGCATGTTATAGACCAGGATAGAGGACATTCCTGGTCCATGTGTAGGTTCATTTGTATCATAAAGATTATTCTGGTATAAGTATTTTAGGTAGTTTACTAAAGATATGGTATTCCTTCCTATTTTGATTTTAATTGTCCTGCTCTAATTGTCTTTTTTTGTAAACTTTCGTGTCTTTAAATTAACAATGCGATTCTCTAGTTAGTTACATAATCATTCTTGAGGTCTCCACTACATATATAATCATGGATTTTAGGTTCTCGCTTTATTGGTAATACATTTTTGGATAAGTTAATTGCATTGAAGTTAATACATGTGTTTTTGAACTATTACATGGATAATATATTGTAGGAAATAAAAAGTACAAACCTTATTTATACAATTCAGTTATCTCCCTTACAGCAGACATAAAATTTTAATAAATAGAAACCCACAATGTTAGTGATGTTAAATGAATATAAGAAAGAATTTGTGAAGCATCATATTAGCCCTCAGTCTTGATGCAAATTTAACAAGAAGTACTTTAATAATTTATCCCAGTAAAGTTTAGAAGTTTGAAAACTGATCCAACATGCTTTTTTTGGTTTAGATATTTTTTCTGCCTAACTGAAGCCCATTATTATTAATTTCTTATTTAGAAGAAATATGAAGTACATGCATCTATATTATCTATATTATTCACCCTTTTATATTAGCTGGGAATGAACACCATGTCACCTGATATTTGGTGCCTGTAAGGGATGTTATAGCACAGGTGCCTATTTTATTGTCCCTGCACCTATGGTCCACTGCCTCCAAATATTGTCCAAGGTAACATCATCAAGCTCTCGCTTCTCATTTTTATCATTGTTGTTTGTGTCTTCTTTAATTCCAGTATTATTAGCTACATCTCCCATTTAGATACACACTTTCCTCCTGTTTTTAAATCCATTGGACTCACTATACTCATTGTTAAACTTTAGACTTTTTCTGTATTTTAGACCCCATTTTCACTACCCAAATCCATCATAACTACTTACAAAGCTGTTATCTACTTTATTTGGTGTCAGATTGGCTTATTGGATCAATTGTATGCACTACAGAAAGGAGGGAAGCTTTCTATTTGTATGAAAAAGAGGCTGGGTAGCTTGACCTTTGTGTGAGGACTGGAGGTTAGTGACCTCTTGCATATGCAGACAGTGTAAAGTGTTCAAAGCTAATACTTTATAATTAGATTGGGCCATGTCCACCTGTCCCTGTTGTTACTTTCTGTGTTAATGAAACAAATATAAGTCCTTTATTTTAGATCAAAAGGTCTCTTTAAGAGTAGAACTGGTACATGCTAACTAGTGCATTGACCTTTGACCTTACTATTAAACAATATGACATAATGTGATTTATCCCATATCACCAAAGTGAAGTTTGACAAGTGCTAATATGAATAAAACACAACTCATAGTTAAAAGAATTCATTTTATTTCAAAAGATGAGTTTGATAGTGAAGCAAAGGTATGAAAACAAGAGTTCAAAAAGCTCGATAACATTTCTATACACAATCATATAGAACATAGCTTAGAACTTCAAAAAATTGTTTTTCACAAGTGAGACTAAGTACATTTGTTAGTTATATAGTCCCGAGCTATTTCACAGATTATTGGAAAAATCAAGGTTTGCTATAGGTATAACGGTACCAATTGCCCAAGTCCATGTGGGCGGTGCTTAAGGTGTAGGGTCCATTACAATCAGAATTAAACGACAACACTAGCTATGATTGGTGGATTATGTAAGAGTTGTACTTTCTGTTAGGCTTAAAAAATAGTTTAGCCTCTTGGCAACATGTGAATTTATGTTAATTTCTATATAGATCATATTTTGTATTTTTTATGATTTTTTGAAAATGACTGAAAATAGGAATGTTGTGACTAGATAACTCATACCCCTGTCTAGTTCCAGCACAGTTATCTCTCTTAAATGCAATGGAGTACCTGGTTTTGTCATCATCAAATTGACAATCTAACATTGTTCTCTATAACAGTGTGTGAGATGTATGCTAAATTAGGATAGAAACTATATTTATCTCTCCGAATATTAGCATTGAGGTCTATGGAAAAACAATTAGTACCGTGATACCATTACAAGAACGGAAGTAACAATAATTAAAAGAAAAGTATTGATGGTATAAGGGAAGTAACTGGCAAAACCTTATTTAATTAGGGTATAGCTGAATTGTCTTCATGTGTAACACTTTTTGAACTCTGTGTGTGAATTTGTAACGTTGCTTTAAAATGTGTTCTGTTATATCGCTACGATATCTACAGTGTAGCAGTTTATAGCGATGTCTAGCACTAGGGCATCATGTCGCAAACATGCAGTATCGAATCACGTTATCCTGAGACCAGGCCGACCAGTCCGAACATTAACATTTTAATTCTGTACCTTAAAATAAATGACTTCGTTGTACAGAAGATACTTTAGCTATAATGGTCTCATCAAGCGAAAAATTCCCCAGTACAGATAATTTACTTGCTGTACAGAGTTGTGGATCTCAGTAGATCTATTCTAGCCTTTGTCAAAATAGAATTACTACTTACCCCCTCCCCCCCCCCCCGACACACACAATTCAGTTCGTTTTACTTGGAAATGGTCGCACCGTGTCAACGGAAAACTGGTTGTTCGCTGGATCTTGAAAACTCAATGAAAGCAGCTATGAAATCTCTAAAAGTGGTACCACAGGAAGAAATTGTCTTCACAGTAAATCTATCGTAGAATAAAGAGGTAACATAATTAAGTGTGGTTCTAATTTGCAACTTTAACCGTATTAAATTATGTATTACCGTATTAAATTATGTATTACCGTATTAAATTATGTATTATTGTTATTATGACCGTCTTGTTAATAACATGTTAACTACTAATACAGAACCTAACGATATCCAACATATATCTCAAATAAGTCAGTTTGAATTGTCGTCCCCTCTCTGACGCAATTGTTTTAAGGCAGTTCATATGGATTAACTGCAAGTTGAACCTGAACAATATATTAAGCAATGTTGAATACATCCTTCAGGTATTTTTGTTGCGGGACACACTTTTTCCGTATTCCTGAAAATATGGCACCATATATATTGATGTGTTGAGTGCAGCGCAGTTATTTGAGGTACGTCATTATTTCTTTTTGTTATAAACCAAGTTATTTTTAAAAAAAACATAAACCTACTAATAATCCCAGCTTGGTATGAGATGGAAAAATATATATCCGTTTGCATTTGGCCATGCCAACGGTCAGTTTGACAAGTTTAAGGCGAATTGTTATTACTTTATATCGATTGTAAAACGATTTTTAACAACCTAAACAAAAACAGCGTAGGAATTTCATAAGCCTCGTTATTAAAGCTCATGCTAACTATGTAAAGTCCGATTCATGGGCATTTGCACAATTTAGTGCACTAGGAAAAGAAGTGCACTGTGTGATCCCATAACCACTCCACCCCCACAACACCTATCTTTTATAAGTAGCAGTAGCACAATTGATAACTCTTGCAACAAAGCAACAACAACATGAATAATGTCTAACGTTCAGAAAGTATATGTTTGAAATCTAGCAATTCGGACACGAGAAGGATAGATACACGAATGCTCAGTTTTACTTGAATTTAATTAGAAACAGTTTCTGGACGTGCTTTCCGGCAAAACGTAGTGCCATTTTATGTCAGAATTACCACATTCCATACAGTCAGACACCTACGCCCATTGGAAACTGGCCTTTTCAATTTATTCTCTAGCCAGGAGCGCGCGCGTGGTCTTATTGAATGCTAACCAAGAACTTATATATACTTTATTAGATCTACCAGTTTCCAATGCTGTTTGTTGGCGGTGTTGTTGTTGTCATTGCTGTTTGTTCTTTTTGCTGTGGTTGTCATTGGTTGTTGTTCTTTTTGTTGTTTATGTCATTGCTCTTTGTGCTTAGTAGGTAATGAGAGTCAACGATTATGTGCATAACACGTATTGTCTTTTTCTCGCTTGTTTTTTCAGTTTCTCCTTTTCTATCAGTTATGCATTACCCTTTG
The DNA here is from genome assembly GCA_029339505.1 of Unio delphinus. Taxonomy (NCBI): domain Eukaryota; kingdom Metazoa; phylum Mollusca; class Bivalvia; order Unionida; family Unionidae; genus Unio; species Unio delphinus. The sequence continues at coordinate 6,734,708 of JAQISU010000210.1, read as the reverse complement.
CTGCCACATTGTATTGCTGAATCCATATTGATATGAACGTACCTGTAAGTCTTCTCGATGTCGTCGGTGTCTTTATCATAACGTTTTATGCCGGCAGAGTTTAAAAACATTAATCTTCCCTCACATGTTTTTTTTTATTCTCAACCGTCTCTCACGCTTGACATTGTTTGTGCAAGTCCATAATAATAATAATAATAATAATAATAATAATAATAATAATAATGATAATAATAATAATAATGAGGACTAAACAAAATCAATATGATGACATGAGAAAAAATAAAAATCAATATCATGACATTAGAAAACATACAAATCAATATCATGACATTAGAAAACATAAAAAATCAATATCATGACATTAGAAAACATAAAAATCAATATCATGACATTAGAAAACATAAAAAGCAGAAAATATTTAAGGCAGTAAACATTATAAGATCTTTAAGTTCGTTCGTGCAGTTGAAAAATATGAGTTTTAAGAGTACTCTTGAAAGGGGACACTGTGTCTTTGCATCTAATTTCATTGGACAATTCTTTCCACGTTGATGTGCCCTAGTATGCAAAAGAGCGTTGTCCATATGATTTCGTTTTTATAGAGGGAATACCGAGTATACGATTGTCAGATGCGGAGCATAAGTGTCTTGCTGGTGTATACACATGAGTGAGGCCAGATAGGTATGTTGAACTAGAGTCGGTCAGTGAAACGTAGAGCAGACAACATATTTGTTGTTTGAATCTGGATCGAATGGATAGCCAGTGTAGGGTACATAGCAGTGGGGAGTTGTGCTCTGATCGTGGTACGCTAAGGATGACGAGCAGCTGTGTTTTGAGCTTTGAAGTTTCTGGAGTAGATATTGAGACGAACTAGTCAGATTAAGTTACAGTAGTCAAGTCTGGAAAGAACTAATGAACACATAAGTGTGTTAGTGGCTTTAACTGAAAGATATTTGCCAACAGAGCTGATGCGTATGCAGCCTTCATGACTTGTCATGACATGACATTAATGACTTGTTGGTGCAGTGCGAGAGTATTGTCCAGAGTAATACCTAGTTTTCGCACTGACTGTAAATTTAATGTGGGATTTGAACGAGAAAATCTTTGTGTTGCGATTTTTTGAATGGCAATTGAAGTGGATTTCCTGCAGAATTTTGAAAACTATTATTTTCGCCGAATCCCGATTTTTTTGTGTGTTATATCCCCTAATTTAAACTTTTTTTTTACAGCATTTGTGTGCATCAGTGATCACATCCAACACCTTGGATCTACGAATATGTTTTCGCTGATGCACGCGGGGATCAAATGGAATCATCACTTATACTGCGCAGAAGCAAAGGAGCTACCTCTTCATCCATGGAAACGGTTTCCTCAACCTGGATTTCATAACACATTGTCTTTTAATTTTTCTGTTATTATATATATATACGTGTGTGTGTGTGTGTGTGTGTGTGTGTGTGTGTGAATTTCATGTACTGTAGGTGGAGTTTCTTTGGAAATTGTACATAATCTAAGCACAATGCTAACTAAAACAACTGTTCTTGTACTAAAAATCGGAATTTGTCTAAATGAGTTTGTCTAAGTGAATTTGTCTAAATGAATTTGTCTAAAGTACATTGTCTTTAGCAGTTATTAAAATAGGGAAACGAATTTTGTCAGAATACACAATAACAGCTTCTGAAAGTGCAATGACTGAATTATCAAATATATAAACTGTAAGAAAACGTATTGCTTCTTAGTTTACAATTTACCTCTGAAGTCAATGAAGTGAAAATGGCCGAGCGAAGCTAGCATTTTTTTGAAAGGTGCACATATGAGATAAGGGTAAGCGTTATGCTCAATAACCCATCTTATCAATCATACACCATAATAAAAGTAATTAAAGGGTCTTTGAACAATACATATGATATTGAAGGGTTATTTAACGCAGCCATTATAACAGGAAGGCAATGTTACGTATATTTGATTTAAATCATTTATGTTGACATTTTAGGTTTAAAATTCATTAATTGGGAGATATTTTTCTATAAAATTGGGATGACCTCTACATATAAACACCAGATGTTAACCTCATTTCTGACCTTGCTTCAAAGCTCGTAAACAAGTTTTTAAAATGATTGGTTGATTCCAAGGACATCTTTTTATTTTTAGTTGTTAAGAGTAAACAATGCTAATTCTCATAAGGTGTATACGTGATTTTGTAAACGTAAATTTGTTCTAAAGGTTCGAGAAGGTCATGTGATCCCTTCCTTGTTTACGTAAAAACAGATATATAAATTATTGTTTTGCGATCGAACCGTTCAGTAGAAGATTTAGGCTGTTAGATTACTAAGTTGTGTTGTTCTGAGTTATTTTAAATTGCCTTGTATTGAAAATTATTTCAATTCGTTTGGATCAAGAGGAATTTATTGTGTTATTTATCTGGAAAATATTTCTGCTCATTGAATTTCCATAAGATTAGAACTGACTTCTTCACGTGACATCGTCTTCCATCTTTGATTGCTTCACTAAGATTCGAACTGGGAACTATTAGGACATTTTATTATCAGGACTTTTGCAATTCCACTAGTGGATTATATTGTGAATTCTTTTTGGATTAATTTTTGGTCTTGATTCTTAAAACCGTAAGTTTATTTTTCTTTTCTGAAAATTATTTGTACTCAATAAATTGTTTGTCAAGTTTTGACAAGCTTGTTATTTTCACTCTTTCAATGTTACAGTTTATTCGAGCCTAAGCACGTAACAGCAAACCTGTAAGTTCTTTTCCTTTTAAACAAATCTAACCCTGTGCAAAATACAAAACTGTACATCGTGACTTCTGTCAAGTCCGATTGCCTCAACTAAGATGGCTACCCTTATTACAAGTAGCAGCATCTGTCTATTTTGGCGGCAAGTGGTGTATCCGCTTATTAGACAAGTGGTGGTGGTCCATCCAATCTTTGTAATGATAGATTAATTTTTTTTTCTTTCGTAAGGGGTTTGTATTTTTTGGAGAAATTATTGAGTCGACCGTCGTCTTTTTCATATCAAAATGTTTGATAATTCCTTCTTAAACAATACTGGTTCCACTCCTATAATGGCTATGTATAATTATACAAACAACTATCCAATAAGCGTAGGAAGAAACATTTTCTTTTAACGATAATTTTAATTTCTTGCCTCCCTGGAATCGATTTTTCACCATTTATCGAAGGACAAGACGATGCCGTCCTAATATATGTTTATAAGTTTTCTTCAGGTATCACGGTACCAATTGTTCTCCATAGACCTCAATGCTACTGTATTGTGAAATTTCTATCCTACTTCAGCATGCATGTCACACACTGTCATAGAGAACAATGTTAGATTGTCAATTTGACAAGGATAAAACCGGATACTCCATTGCATTAAAGAGTGATAACTCTGCTGGAACTAGACATGGGTAAGAGTTATCTAGTCACAACAGACCTTTTCACCAATGTGTGTCACAAAAATACACAGTATGATCCAGGGATGAATTAACATAATCTCACATGTTGCCAGTCTTAACCTTTGTATAGCCTAACAGAACGTACAACTATTTCATAATGCACCAATCACAGCCAGAGTTGTTGTTTATTTTTGTGTTTATTTTTGAAAGATGTTCTCTACACCTTAAGCTCCGTCCACCTGGGTTTGTACAATTAGTACCGTTATACCCATAGCCAACCATATTTGTTTTCAATAATCTGTTATTTAACTTGGGATTAACTAGAATCCTTAAACACGGGGAGGGAAGTACTGACGGACACAATTCAAATACTGGATTACATACAGAGCTACTATAAGGACCTATATACTTCACAGAAGATAGCAAACGAAGACATAGAAATGTACTTACGAGATACAAGTTGTGAGAAAATTAGCTCAGAACATAGAAACAAATGTGAGGAATTTATCTCGCAAGACGAAATCATAGCGACAATAGGGAAATTATCTATAAATAAATCACCAGGGAGATATGGACTCTCATCAGAATTCTATCAAAAATTCTGTGGGGAGTTGTCGCCAGTTTTAGAATGGTTATACAATAACATCGCATTAAGGAATATAAACATGTCTAACATAGTGAGGGAGGGAATGATAACATTAATATATAAGGGGAAGGGTAATAGGGATGAAATTAAAAATTGGAGACCTATCTCACTCCTTAACATCGATTATAAAATTATAAGTAAAATATTAGCTGGAGGGTCAAAGAGTGTCTTGACCATATCATAAATACAAAAACCAAACTAGTGGGCCTAAAGGTAAGGATATACAAAACAACATTCTAAACATTAAAACTATTATAGAACACATAAATATGACTGGTAATAATAGTGATATGGTACTAATTGACCAGGAAAAAGCCTTTGACAGACTTGAGAAAAACTACCTATACAAGAAACTGAAAAAATTTGGCTTTGGAGAAAACTTTCAAGATTGGACCAAAATCCTGTATAAAGATATAAACTCAGTTGTACAGGTAAATGGGAAAAAAAAAATAGATAACGAAATTATTAAATATCTATGGGGTTTTAAAATGCACTACACCAACAAAGAAACTTTGTATAGGGAAGGGAAAAGAGGGGACCTAGGTCTCCCCCACCCGACCTTAATTAAATGCACTAACATTTTAAACAGGTTTAAGACATTAAAGTAGAGCCAAAAAATGGCTTGGTATGGGCTTCATATTTATTACTTTGGTTTCTCTATGAAGCAGAGAAACGACATATATAGGAATAATAGATTAATAAAACTTTTAGAGGTGCCAAGAAAACTAAGATCGATAAAAGAATTACTTTTTAAATATAGCTAAAGACCTTTGGGAAATTGACACCAAATCTACATACAAATGGATAATAGAACACACAATAAATAAGGACAAAATTAACGTAGAACAAAAACACATAAATATCAATTGGGATAGGTCGTGGGGAAACTAGGTCAAATTAGGATCGCTAAAGAAGAAAAATATCCTATTCTAATACATGCATGATGCGTGGTTGACAGGAGAAACCGCAGTGAGAACGCATAGTGTGGCCTAAATGTCCACTGTGTAAAAATTACAATTTCTCAAAAGTACATGTACACATTATCACCCAATGTAATGCTAACAAACAAGAAAGAAATAAGATAATTCCAACCATTAACACAAAACAAATGTACAATGTAACAAATTTATTATATTTAGATGCAAACTTCACAAGGATTTTACTACATGAAATAACTAGGTTTATAGTTAAAAATATATGATAGCATGCGGACCTATATTTAACATAGGGGAAAATATTAGATAGAAGGGAGGGACAGGGGCCTCAAGAGAGGGCAGTACTAGCAAGGAAAACACGGGGCTAATTAAATCACATGGCACTACGCCCGTGGAAGAGACCCGTGGAAGAGCTGGGAAATAAACTCACTTAGAGGATTAAGCACGATCAACACACTTCATGCACTAGATAGTTTTACCCAAGGAAAACCATATCCCCATATAAGCATGCTATCATATAAAGTCACTGGTGACTAATACCTAACAATAATCTGTATAGATTCGCATGAATTTGTACAGAAAGCCCGTTTAAAGGGAAGAAAATAATAACTAAAGGCGAAAAAATATCGAGACGGGTGATGGACAAATATAATTTTTAAAAATGTATTGATCTCGTTTCGATCCAAGTAGACCTATTATGCAAATAAGGAAATTTACAAAACATGGAACCCAAAAAAACATGGAACCCAAAAAAACATGGAACCCAAAAAAAAACGTGGAACCCAAAAAAACATGGAACCCAAAAAAACATGGAACACAAAAAACATGGAACACAAAAAAAACATGGAACACCAAAAAAGAGCAAAACATTTTTTTTCACAAAAACAAATAGGTTGGAAACAACCTAAATAACAACTTAAATTAAATACACAAGGTTTTGTACAAAATGAAAATTTATAAAGAAAATTAAAATATATATGTATAAAATTAGATGAAGACCGTTTACGGGTCCTCATATGTTTAAACAACTGGGAAATTGATCTTGGAAGGCTACCCTTACAAGACACACTGTATATATAGATGTATACATATAACAACATACAAATAGCACAACACAAATAACATACAAAGGATACAGGAAACCCCTAGCCAGGGTTAACTTTTAAAAAAAGAAGACAGAAAAACCATGATGAACCTTTGAGCTCGGGAAACCTCGTCATAGAAAACACTAAGGACCAAAATATATTCCTATTTTCATACAATCCCGATGGGACAAAAATAAGGTATGGGTAAATTAAATGGAATTTCATTAAAAAAAACATCACAAATCAGATGGCATACACCTATACCTAAAACACTTTTTCAGTATTTTTATATAGGAGGAGGGGGCATCTGTCTGGTGCCCCTCCTCCCCCCAAAAAAGGGATTGTACAAGTAACAAATGTACTTAGTCTTGCTTGTCAGAAACCATTTAAGGGGGTACCAAATTGTGTCTTATTAATGTGTATGTAGTGGCCATTGAACTATTTTAGCTGTCGTTTTCGTATTTGTGCTTTACTACCAAACTACATTTTGGAATAAAATGATTGTTTTAACTAGGAGTTGTGTTTTATTCATATCAGCACTTACTGAACTTCACATGGGTGATATAGGATATATCATATTATATCATGATGCAATATCGAAGTCAAAGGTCAATGTACCAAATAACCTCTCCGTCTTCAAAAAGTACAATTCATATAAAATAAAGGACTTTATATTTGTTTGATAGATACAGAACTTAACATCAGAGACAGGTGGACATGACCCAATTTTATTATAAAATATAAGCTTTGAACACTTTACACTGTCTGCAGATACACGAGCTCACTAACCCCCTGTCATCACACAAAGGTCAACCTATCCATCCGCGTTGTCATACAAATCGAAAGCTTTCCTCTTTTGTGAAGTGAATAAAATTGATGCAATAAGCCAATATGACACCAAATAAAGTAGATAACAGCTTTCTAAGTGGTTATGTTGGATTTGGGGTGAAATTTAGGGAATAAGATACCCAAAAAAGCCAAAGATAAACAATAAGTATAGTGAATCCAATAGTTAAAACAGAAGGAAAGTGTGTTTCTTAAAGGGAGATGTAGATTAAGTTGAAGGAGTTAAAAGCAGCTATGAGAAAAAGTTTTGATGACATTACCTTGGACAATATGTGGAGACAGTGGACCATAGGTGCAAGGACAGTTCAAAGGCACCTGTGCTATAACATCCCTTACAGTCACAAAAATTTCAGGTGAACTGGTGTTCATTCCCAGCTAATATTAAAGGGTGAATAATGTAGATAATATAGATGCATGTAATTCATATTTCTTCTAAATAAGAAATTAATAATAATGGGCTTCAGTTAGGGAGAAATATACCCAAAAAAAACCAAACATACTGTACCAGTTTTTCAGCGTGTAAAATTTGCTGTGAGAAATTACTAAATTACTTCTACTTGAATTTACATCAAAACTGAGGGCTAATATAATACTTCACAACTCTTCTCTTTTATTTCATAACCAATCACTAAAACTGTTTTTTTAAATAAAAAATTGAAATGTTATGTCTAGTGTAAGGGAGATAACTGAATGATATACATGAAGTGTGGTATTTTTATTATTCATGTAATATAGATGAGTTCATGAAATTATGTATTAGAATTAAATTATCCAAAAATACATTACTAATAAATGAGAACTTAACTTTATGGGTTTTTTATGTAGTGGAGACCTTAAGATTAGTTACGTTTGTCTTTTGAGACTGGGTGGCTGTATTATTTTACATAGTTAATGTTCTCTACAATGCCGGCATGTGGAGTGCAGCCTTCCATGAACATGATACGATCCCATGTCAATTTGGATTCTTGTGATGGGATACAAAGTTGGAAGAACAGTGTGGACTTGAATGGAATGAGTTGGCTATGTGCGACTAAAACGGTTACACTGGACAACAAATTTTTACAAAAGTCATGTTACTGAAATAAAATTAGTCAATTCTTATCAATTTTTATGTGATGAACAAGAGCAGCAGAGAGGGTGAATCCTACAACATTTTTTGTTTTTATTTTTGATTATACCCCCTCCAAATAACACTAGACCCTTCTCGCGAATAACTAGAAAAAAAATGAGTCTGAAAACATGAGATTCGCATTCGCGTTTTCGTTGATGTCGCAACGTCGTTGTCACTCACCCTCTCTGTTGCTAGAACTTTCAGTTCTGGGTTAACCGAATATTTGATCTAGTCCGATACGATATCGTGTCCTAGGGTCTGCTAAATTTATTGTCACAAATCCGTGTGGTTTTGACTGAGCGTGACTAAAGAAATTTCTAAATTGATTATGATTCATATCACCGCTGCACCAGGTCTGATGAATATTTCGTAGCGTATGAGTATCAACGCCGTTAAATACACACAACACATTGCAATTATCTCTGATCACTTTTGGTATTTGTGTGTACCGTTGAGTGACATAGATCACATCAGTGTTTTTATGCCTGCCTCGGGAAAATATTCTAGCAGGATTTTTTTGATTATCTAACATGATATCATCGTATACCACTAAATTGTTAATACTTCCATCAATTGCATCAATGCTCGGGGCTTCCTCTATATCAGTAATAAACTCAATAAAATCTTCATCGATTTGAAATTCTTTTGCTTTCTCGTTAAAATCCTTTAGCACTTCATAGCATCGCTGATCGTCTACACTCGGGGCTATTAAATACAATTTGTTCCATTTCATCCATCTCGTTATCAAATTAAGTAGCAGTTGTGTCTTTCCGCTTCCAGATGGTCCGATTATAATCATTCTAATTGAATTCGGCAACATTTCATGATGTTTAATAGGTTCCCGTCGTCGGGTAGCTGAATAATCAATTATATTCATGCCGTTATATATAAATTATGGATCTATATTGTGTGAAGTGTAAAAAACGTACTGGCACAGATGACTTGACGACGATTACAACTAAAAATAACCGATCAGCGCTTTCTGGTAAATGCGTACAATGTAGTACAAAGAAATTTAGATTTGTTTCTAAACCCAAGGAACTCAAGGAACCTTTAAAAAAAAAAACGAGGAGGTGATATCGCAGCCAAGCTAACTAAACTCCCTGGAACCCCATGGGCAAAATACCCTGGAGAAAAGCACCTTCCAGGATATAGCTACTGTGGACCGGGAACAAGACTTGATATCAGACTCAATGATCAAAATCAGCCCCGACCCGGTGAGGAACCAATAAACGCTATTGATAAGGCCTGTCACCTTCATGATGTATCTTATAAAAGCAGTAATCTGCAGCACAGGCATCTAGCATATGTGAAATTAATTCATGCGTTAAATGCTATTTCTGATAAATCTTTCAAAGAAAAATTGGCTTCCTTTTTGATAAAATCGGCTATGAAAAGTAAATTGATGTTAGGTGCTGGTAATTAATAACAACATGGAATCTATTTATTATTCCCCAAGAGGATACTGGAGGGGTAAATCAGCAATCCATAAACTCGCTAGTGCTGCAAAAGTGAAAAAAACAACTGCGGCTCATTGGTTATCCAAACAGGCACTATGGCAAATTTATCTACCACCGCCTAAACAAATTCAATTCTCGCATTTTGATGTGACCGGACCCAATGAAGTTCATCAGGCTGATCTATTATTTCTGCCACATGATCGTGGTTACAAATACGCATTAACCGTAGTTGATATTGCAAGTCGATACAAAGAAGCAGAACCGTTAAAAACAAAATCAGCCACTGAAGTGGCTTCTGCATTTGAAAGGATTTATCGAAGGAGTCCTCTGCACTGGCCAAATCTATTACAAATTGATCCTGGCAAGGAATTTCAGGGTGCAGTGTTATCAATAATGAAAAATCATAAAGTCACTATCAGACGACGACATACTGCGCTACATCGTGATCAGGCAATTGTAGAACGGTTTAATAAAACCCTTGCTGAGTGGTTATTTGGATATCAATACGAAAAAGAATTCATCCAAGAAAAAAGATCCCGTGAATGGGTTAAAAGGTTACCAGCTGTGATTACTGCACTGAATAACGAGATTACTAGAACCATCAACATGAAACCTATCAATGCGATTAAAAAGAAGTCAATACCTGAAATGGAAATTCAAAAAGATTTTAGCGTTTCCCAACCAATTCTTGGTAGTAATGTCATTGTGAGGTACTTATACGAACCAGGAGAGCTTGAGGGTGGCACAAAAAGGGCTACTGATCCTATTTGGAGTGTTACTGCACACAAGATATCTAGTATAACACGATCTACGGGTAGACTTCCAATCTATAAACTGGATTCAACTGCCCCTCAACGGGGTTTTACTAGACAACAATTACAAGTGATACCTGAGGATACTCAATTACCACCGCATGGGCTTAACTAGCACCCTTGCGTCTATTGCACTCAAGACAAGTCAACATCACATTATTTCTGACATGACCGAGATTGTTATTTTTTCTGTCAACGGTGATTTGGCGAGGATCCTTATCCGAATACTGCCAACGCATTATACAATTGCAACTCGCGCAGTGATTATTCTGTTGTTGCTTCAGAGTAATTATTAATTCAGCATCAATATCAAATTCTCGTTGTTTTTTTTTTGTCTTGTTGTTTGTAACCGGAGAGTTTTTTATCAATAATATCATTATCATCGCCAATGATTTCATTATCGCCACCAATGATTTCATCATCGCCACCAATGATTTCATCATCGAAGACAATTCTTCGAAGTTGATTTATTTTTTGTACTCTAGACACTGCGAGATAGACTAAATTCGACCATTCTATGCGATTATCTACCATCCAAACAATTGTATCTGATATAGTCAATCCCTGTGAAGAATGTATCGTCGCTGCGTATCCTAGCGTCCATGGGGATTTATTAGCACGCAATGCATCTTCAACAACATTGATATCAACCAGCACAATATCATTTAATACGAGAATCTTCTTTTCACGCCCTGACTCTGTCAGGCCTGGAATATCAACTTCGATGTTCTGTTTTCGTGTATCCGATGGCCTATAACATAACGGTACTGGAAGTGTTGCAAATTTTTGTTTATGCAATTCAAATAACTTCATCTGAAGTGTGTCCCTGACTATTTTTCTACTTGCAATGATTAAATCATTTGGTCTCCACGCTTCCCAAAACTCATTCATGGGAGTTTCCGAAATTATTGCACGGGCTATTTCACACTGGATTTTATCCGGTTGTAATCTAATTAGTTTCTTAAATTCTTTTAATTCATTATCAAGTGATCTATGATCGGTATCAATTTCTTCATAATAGTCTACAAAACCCTTTAGCCATTCATGGGGAGATGCACCGACAAATGGTGGTGGTTGGCCGTGATCACCGCACATGACGACTTTTGTATTCTTCAATAACAACCACTCAAGAAATATTTTTAGGACATCTTCTGACACTGTGTCTATTTCATCCCACATGATAATTTCAGGAATAAATTTCTCTCCCATGCGCTCAGGAGTCCATCTATCTCCCTTCCATCTAAAGAAACTATGATAAGTGCAGGCATTTACCCCTCTCTGTATCATTTCTCTTGCAAGTCTGTGAGTCGGTGTTAGTACAATCATGTTTGGATTGGAAACACGAAATAACTCAATTGCCCGGGTTGTGTTTCCTGACCCACCACAGCCGTTTAAATAAACTGTTTTATACAGGCATATTGGATCAGAAATCGGTGGTGCACTAGAAAATTCTGAACACTGATTGCTTTCTAAGTAATTATTTTCAATGGTAACATCTGCTGATGGAATATAATCATGAAGCATTTCTTTCTTAATTCTCCATGACCCCCAATTCTCGTTGCCAGTAGCCTTAAAATCAGCCATTTTGCTATTTATGTAAAATGAGTCAGTAGCAACTCTAACTGCGGTGGTAGGAAATCTATTGATCATTGAAAATAAATTAATAGAAGCATAACCAAGCATAGAAGCTCTCAAATGTGTGTACTGCGGATTGTATCCATCAGTGTAAGAAACAATTGTACCCAATTTGGTTCCATCGGACATAAATGCGTCCTTACGATTGACATATAAGCCCCTATTCGTTAAATCTTTGATTACAAAATCGTATTCAGCATTGTCTATAATCAATCGTGAAGAATATCTCGTATTATCATCTTTGCCACCTTGGGTAAATTTACCGATTATTCTTCGTCCAAGATCTTTTGCTTCATTGTTTCTGATTTCAAATAACTGTCTGGACCAATCCATGATTTGTTGTTCATTAAAATCAGGAAACAGTTTTCGCTCTTCGCTAATTATTTTTTCTAGATCAGGTTGTGGTAACCAGACTGATTTCTGTGCTCGATAGGATATAATTGCTTCACTGACAATTAATGATTTTAACATCTTGCAATCAAGCATATACCGTAATAACACTATTGGCATCCAGTGTTTTTCAGACATGTGTTTACCAATCCAAAGATAACTACACGGATGAAGTCCTTCAGCCATTTCAAATGATACTACACAAGCGAATCCGGTTAAATCGAAATGTGGCAGTGGTCCATTAATAGCAACACGGGTCATTTCGTGTGTAGGGTGTCCAAATCGTTTGAAATATTTCTCGCATTCTCCATACCCAAGAAAACTTCCTGGATAACACGCAATCATATCAACGGAAATAACGGTATCAGCGGTGTATTTTGTATTCCATAATCCTCCATGGCCGTATTCAAGACAAGACAATTTGACCTCTGATAAGAACTCACTTCGGGTTGGTTTCCATGCGTTTTTCTTTCTAGCAAAATGTGCTACAACTGATGGAAGTGTAAAACAGTTTGCTAATAATTGATCGTTGTCTCCCCCCAGAGAACTCTGGGGAGAAAACTCACTAGCTAGTTGTTTCATTTGATTATGCAGCTCTTCAGTACGGTATAATTCTCCGTTGGGCCTTACAAACTGATCAAATCTACATTCTTCGTCTGAAGTACTATGAAATAGCCACACTGACACAGGATCTTTTTTACTCAAATGGTAAATAGCATCAAATAATTTCTGCTCTGAAAAACACTCTTCGGTTTGGGATAGATATTTTACGGTTCTATCCCGTGGGAATATTGTTACTGCAGATGACCACGCGTGTTCGTTATGATGAATAATCTGTATTGGGGTTCCATTTTTATTATATTTCGATTCGTATAATACTTCACCGGTGATTGTCCTTACCGATATTGGAAATCTCAATGATGTTTCTAATTTGGCTATATCTTGAATTGTTGCCCCATGCTGTTTCACTGTCAGTTCCCATTCGGTTACTTTTTTTCGTCTTAGATCAGTTAGTTTATTTCCCCGGGACGCATTTGTGAAGTGTTCCATTATTCGTGCTGCTACACAATTGAGCCCTGTCGAATATTTCATGGGTGCTAGTTTTGCAATATCAGGTTTGTCATTGAGCGGATATATCCCGTAAACAACTGCTGTGACAGGATAAGATCTTTCGTAGTAGGGTTTGTCAAGTCCAGTCAAAATTCCTGGTTTTGAATCCTGAGTCACAGTGACAGTTTTTTTGTCCTTAAGAATAGGCTCGTATTTGTCCCTAATGATCCATTTTCCATTATCACGGATAAGGAATTTTATTCGAAAAAAATTTCTTTCTTCCCCAAGACGTGAGATTATCACTGCTGCTTTTTCATCATTCATGGTAGCGTCAACAAGACCATCAATTCGAAATGTTGACCAACAATGAGCTGCCCCATCACGCTTGAATTCATTAAAACAGTCTCTGATTTTACTAATCAAGGTTCTATCAAGAATTTTATTCTTTGGTGTATCAGAAACTCTATCAAGATTGAATTGAACACTTTTCCAAGGCTTAATTTTCGATAATCTCTCGAACTCCTCCATACTATAATTAAAACAAGTATTTAAATGAAAGATTTAAGTATAATGAATCATTGCAAATGGCTTATGATTGGATCAGTGACACCGTGTAACAAATCATGCAGAAATGAATTCTGTTGGTATCATATGCAAAGCTTTCGTCGTGGAAGCCTTGGTCCGTTACCCTGTATTCGATGTGGGGTTGGGGTCAGGGGGAAGTCGCAATTATGTCTTATGTGTGGCGGCAAACGATACAGGGAACTAAAACTCTATTATGATAAAAGAATAAAAAATACTGTCATTGACCCCAACGATGACAAAATCATAAAGACTCCTCAAGATTATATACAGAGACTTATAATTAAACCAAACAATGAATTAGAAAAATAGTGTTATTATACAAATGAACCAAGAATTCAGACCTCACCCGTGCTTGTTAATTATGAAGCATCCCGTAATGGTATTATCAGAAACCGCAGATTGAAGAATCCAGTTGGATTTGTGGTATTTGATCAGTCAGATAGATTAATATGTGAACATTTAATGTTCTCTGTAGGTGTTGAATGATAACTTAATTCTTGAATAATAGAATCAAGGATGGTTATATTGATTCCGATTCTCAGAATAATTCTTTACCATTTCAAAAGAGACAGGACAAAAAATTCGATTTTGGTATGTCTATAACACCAAGGGAGACAACTCTTAAATATAACCAATGGATATAACCAAGGGAGTTATAATTGTGATTTAGCGGCTGGGTATTGTTTTATAGGAAAAGAAATATTTTCTTTTTTTTTAGTGTTTAAGTCAAATATTCTGTCTCACGTGCGATTAATGCGTATTTCATAAACATAGGATGTGATCCGGAGATGCAGGCGTTACAGGATAACACACGTGTATACTTTCTCCCTTAGATTGTGTTAACTTGTTTTATGGGTTATTGCGATTCAGCGGCTGGGCATTGTATTGTAAGAAAAGAAATGTTTTCAAACAATTATATTCTTTGTTTTAGTGTTTAAGTCAAATATGCTGTCTCATTTAAATACTGTGAAACACCATTATTAAGTAATTCAAGAAAATAAAATAGCATACCTTGCGGATTGCTGTATTAATTCCCTTTATATACTCTCTCCCTTAGATGGTGTCGGGTTCATAAGGGAGGGAATAACAACCCCTCCCACCTACTCATATATGTTTCTACTATTATGTGTAAATATAAGTGTTTTTAAATGTCTGTATGTAGTGAATGTGGTGAAAATGTGTGTATGAGTGACGGGTGCTGGGGGGGGGGGTTGACTATCATTTGTATAATTTAATATGTAAATATTGAATAAAGATTTTAAAAAAAAGAGGATGCCGACATGGCACCTATAAAAGATGTACAAATGCCCCTAGAGAGCGGCTACATCTATAAAAATTACATTACAGTATGACGTGGGTTATTTCCCCCTAAATTGTGATTCAGCGGCTTGGGCTATAATTAATTAGAAAAGAAATCAAATATAAAATGTTTTCAAACGATTATATTCCTTTTTTTTAGTGCTTTATGCAAATATTCTGTCTCATTTAAATACTGTGAAGCACCATTAACAAGTAATTCAAGAAAATAAAATAACACACTCTGTGGATTGACGCTGCTGTATTAGTCACCTTATATACTAAATGAAAGGTTTAAAGCTGGGGCTTTCAAAGGCCAATCCGACCAGTCAAAAAATAACCCACGCCATTGACACGTGTGCGTGGTTGACTTTTCTCAATCATGCAACCGGGTTTAATTTCATGGGTTGCTTTGATTGGTCGGATTGGCCTTTGAAAATCAGCCCCGTCGTTTCATGTTTGTGATGTCTGTGCCGTCCCATCATCATTACATCATCATTGAATTATAATCCACCCTTAATTAAGTTAATTAAGTATATGTATACCTACAATCTGAATGGAGATATATACGGTATTTGTGCTGTCCTTAATTAAGTTAATTAAGTATATGTATACCTACAATTTGCCACAACACTCGAGTGGAGATATATACGGTATTTGTGCTGTCCTTAATTAAGTATATGTTGTGACGTCACCCCAAGCATATCTTCTGGGCGGTCTAAGATGGCGTTGCCACGTTAGGCCTCCCTTCCGGAGATGTATGTTTCGGGTTTCCTTTGGGCTTACTTGGATGTGAAGGCAACCAAGGAGTTCCAAAGATGTGTTGTCGTATATATGTAACCTCTAGGTCATTTCACGTAAACATACCCTCTTGTGATTCTAACCCGTTATTTGACGAGTTAGATTCACTCTTAGGGGAATATGTTTCCGGTGAATGTAAATATAAATGACCTAAAATAAATAACATCCATGGATGTAATTAGCTCTCCGTCACATTTGGGTAGCCCCGTATGGTGTTCAAAAATGAATTACCGGCCAAATAGTGTCAAATCGAGATCGAAGAAATCTCAGAAAAAAAATGGAAATACTCATAGAAAGAACCCTATGAAAGACACAGTGGCCTATATCAAGGGAGCCGAATGACTGATAACCGCTCATCATGGTTGTTATTTATTTTTGTCTGCATTTATATTTATATATACAGACTGAATTTTTAAAATATTAACGGCTCTTTTATTTTTGAAAAATGAATTAGAAATATGTATTATCATATATGATTTCTGATAATATGAATAGCATCATAGTTGAAATTGCAAAATTGAAAAATCAGAATATTAAATTGTCAGATGGGTTAAATCCTTATCAAATCAAGTCGGATTTTCAGGATATAGAATACGGAGTTAGCACTAACAAGTATATGTTACCAAAGAAATATGCACTCATCAAAAAAATTCAAAATTCTATTCGAGACTCTCTTGCATTTTCCAGTGAAGTAGATGTGTTTGTTCCGTTATATACTATCGTGGAAGGAATACGAAAAGAATTGGGTAACGAATATGAATTGAAAAAGGAAGTTAATTCTAAAATTAGAAACTTACGAGCGTTAATTCAAGAAAATGAACTATTTTGATTGACCGACCCTCAAAAGATTTTGTCAGACAGTAAAATCTCCTTGAGATTTTCATTTTTTTGTCATTTTTTGATTGAATCAGTGAAAATATTTCACACTGCGAAAATAAAATAGAATCCTAACTTTTAAGAACTTTTCCCTATGGAAATCGACTACTTGACCCTACGAGGTTTTTTTGATGAAAATCGATGAAAAATGACTAAACATCACTGAAAACAGGCAAAAATTGATGAAAAATGGCTAAAAATCATCAAAAATGAGTTTTAACAGCTTTTCCTTATGGAAAATCCCATGTAAAATCGACTACTTGACTGTAAAATCTCTTTGAGATTTTCAACTGAAAACCACCAAAATGGCACCAAAACAGGCAAAATCAATGGATAAAAAATAAAAATATTTCACAGCAATAAAAAATTGGACCGTTAGGATGGAATCATCGATGGGAAAAATTGTTTTACAATTGAAAAATGGTTTCTGATTTCAAATAATGGTCAATGAAGCATTAACGACCCAATTGGCTCGTGAGCGACTAGATGCAATTAAGAAATTTATACCAATTCGCGACTCTGTAAGAAATAAACTGCAACAACGACAGAGTTTACAAACTGATTTTGCTCTGGGGTCTGAAGAGTTGTTTAAACCAGTAACCACAGCAACGAAAGGGGTAGAGCGTGCTTTACTGGGAGATGGTCCCGAGACGGGAAAATCTGTTATTGGTGAGCTTGAAAAACTAGCAGCGAAAACTGAACAAACTGAAAAAACTGATCCGAAAAAAACGACTGTTTCTCTGTTGAATAAATTTACTGATCATGCTAAAATATTAATAAAAAAACCTATTTTATTGAAATCAAAGGATTATCAAGCCTTTGGTAATTTTGCTGCTCAAAGCTATAATTCAAAAAAAGATTTTTTAAAGGACGAGTATAAAAATGATAGAATATCAAGTAATGATTGGTTCGATTATTTGTATAAACTAAATAAAGGGATTGGTCGTTTGAATAAGGATGAGATAGGATACAAGGAATTTAAAAAGGGAATTAGTAATTATAAAAGAAAACAAATAGAAGAACGACAACGAGAAATAGAAGAACGGCAAGAACTGAAACGTCAAACACCAACACGTAGACAAACAAGAAGACAAAAAAAACAACAACTACCACCTGATGATGATGATGATTTAGAAGAACGACGTCAAACACCAACACGGAGACAAAAAAAACAAGAAGACCCTAATGATGATTATTTACAAGAAACGGGTTTAGAAAAACTAGATGAAGCAGCTGGTTATAGCGGAAGTGGACTGCAAAATCCAAGAATTGGAAACACTTGTCCTGATAGTGTTATCAATGATATATCACGATTAGATGTTCTTGTAGGAGGATTCCGAGCTGGAAATAACTCTCCAGAAATAATTAATGAAGCAGCTGATATCTGTAGACGGTTATTTGCCGGCGGTATCATGGATATCAAAACATATCGAGATTTCATTGACGAGTTAGCAAATGGGTATCATAGTGATTAAATAACAATTGAAAACACTATTGTTTTTATAATAATGATCATCCATTACAATCATGATAAACCAACCCTCGTCTATGTAGTTAATTCACGGTTTCCAGTTTATAAAGCATACTATGGAGATGGCCTCGGCAATACCATTTTAGGATTCTTTTCAAGAATGGACCCAAAAGTGATGCCGTTAGCTAAACAATTATCAATGAAAGCCATTGATGTTATTCGTGATAAGGGTATTAGTACTGTTGGAGATCTTGCCGGGAAAGCGTTTTCAACTGCGAAGGATAAAATAACATCATTAGTGAGGCGAAAAAAGAAACCGTTACCGTCTACAGAAGAAATGCCTGCAAGTGTTAGTAAAATAATAAATAACGCAGTAGATGAAAAATTAGCGTCGATGGTAAATCAAGGAGACCAAAGCAATATTGCAAACATGATAGCGGGAAGTGGCTTTAAAAAACTACGTCGATGAAATCCTATGGATTTTCACGCTAGCGTTTTTCACGATGAAAATGGAAAATCGTTTACGATTTTACTATTTAGACTCTGATAAATAGAATAAAATGTTCAAAAGGTCACCTGATCCAGCATTTGATATGGATGCCCCAGTTGGCAAGAATGATTCTGTACGCGATTTTCAATTTTATTCTTATCACGCAGTACAACCAGATCTCCGATCGCGAATTGAACTTCAAGTTCATGATACCAGTAAATATTTTCTACCGTGTGAGGCATTTATTGAAGTAGAAGGAGAACTTGTAACAAATGATGCTGCACATAATGATCCACCATATGACATTAACTCAAATGTCCGAGTTGGTTTTGTTAATAACGGCATCATGGCGTTATTTGAAAGCGCTAGATATCTCATTGATGGAAAAGAAATTGAATCCATTGACCGTGAAGTTGATATGGCCACAACAATCATAGGGTTAGCAAGATATTCTGATGATTATACAAGATCAGCGGGTCCATCTATGATGTTTGCAAAGGATACCTCTGATAACGCTGATCACCTTCAATTCATTAAAGTGTTAACGGCAAGAGATAATGCAGAAGCCGATCAACAGGAAGCAGCTAATCCAGAACGTCGAACTAGACCCGGAGCTGCGTTTGATATTCTCGGAGGCGTTAATGGTAATCTCAATTTAGGATTTGCAACACGTGTAGCAACGTTGCATGGGCAGCGTCGACGATTTTCATGTGCGATTCCACTACATCACATATTTGGATTCTGTAGAAACGTCCGAAAAGTTATTTATGGAGCCAAACACACAATAGCACTTGTACGAAAAGGTACTGATGATGATGCAATCTGGCGTAATGCTGGGGTTGCTCCCGGTAAAGTCATTTTAACAAAACTATCATTGTGGATGCCAGTGTTAACTCCATCAATCACCGAAGAACAACGACTACTATCATTTATGGACCAAGGAGGAAAGTCGTTGTTAAGTTGGTTATCAGTGACCACGGATATTAAACTGGGTAATGTTGATGGTACATTAACATGGCACCTGGCATCAAAACAAGGGGTTTCAGCTCCACGTCATATATTTATTGCATTACAGAATGCTGCGCGAGTTGGTAATCAAGAACGAAGTCATATGATATTTGATCAGTTAGGTGTTAATGAAGTCTCGCTGAGAATAAACGGACAGCAGGAACCATCCGAGGATATACAACTTGATTACGGTCAGAATCATATTGCACGCGTGTATCATAACCTGTTGTCATTTATGGCACGTGATCTAAATGTGGATACCGGTTTGCAAATATCACAATTGGATTTTAAAAGCCTCTATCCGATTTATTACTTTTCATTGGAACATCTTGATTTGATGAGACAATCTGTCGTTGATATACACTTTAGAGCCTGTGTAACCCGTCCGACTGGTGCACCAGTTGCTGGGGTACATCCTATCCTTATCCCGAATTATAGAGCGGTTGCTGTCATTCTCAGTGATAAATCAATGTTACTTGAAGGTGTTGGTGGAAGAATGAGAGTGGTAGATGCCCCAGTAGAAAACATGTAATTGAAAATCCGAAGGATATTTCCATTGAATCGTTTTACGATTTAGAATCAATCTATTATGTATAATGTCATATAGTGTTATTAGTGTTACGTTAACTCCTGGTCAAATCAAAAAATTGCAATCAGAATCGGCTAAAAAATGTGGAACCACAATCACGTTGAAACCTAATCAAATGACTGGTGGTGCAAATAAATTATCGCTGACAACTCGTCAAGTGAAACATTTCAATGATGCTTTCAAGGATAAAAAAGGTGTTCAGATTACTCTTTCTGCGGCTGCTATCAAAAATATGATTAAAACAGGCGGTATATTTCCATTGTTAGCTGCAATACCAGCATTGATTGCAGCAGCAGCCCCAGCGGTGGCTAAAGCAGCGGCGTTAGGAGCCGTTGGTACTGCAGCAGGAATGGCGTTGAAAAAGGCAGCTGGACAAGGATATAAAAAAAAGAGACGATCCGTTCACGGATTGGGTCTAAGACTACCAGGAACCCCGTATTCGTGGTACAGCGGAAAGGGTCTAAGACTACCAGGAACCCCGTATTCATGGTACAGCGGGAGATCCGTTCACGGATCAGGCCTGAGACTACCAGGAACGGTTTATTAATTCAGAAATCTTCGATGGTTCCCAAATCTTCGATGGTTCCCATGTCCAATTTTGATTTAATGGATGCTGCTAAAAAACTAGTGATTAAAAATTTCAGAGGTGTTTTTATGAAAGATCAATTACCACATCAACCAAACAAAACTGAAACAGGTATTATTAATCTCGATAACAGCACCGGACCTGGAACTCACTGGGTTGCATACGCTATTGATCCACGTGGGATTGTCTATTTTGATTCATATGGATTAGCCCCACCAAAAGAATTTATGCGTTACATAAAACAATTTCCAATGAAGACTTGGTATTCTACGCTACCAACACAACAAATCAATGACCCACCAATATGCGGCAGTGAAGTATTAAATGTCCTTGACGCTATTTCAGCATCTAGAAAACCACCTCATATTGTCGTAAATGACTACACCAGCAATCGCTTTTTAGAGAGAGAAAGAGTTTTACAATAACATGATTGATATTTGGGGGAGATCTTTGAAACCCAAACCTGATGGCACTGCACCCCCTGATTCTGTCAAGGATGTAAAAAAAATAATCAAAGATGAAATAGCTGAGACGTTGAACTTAACAAGTGTTGATCCTAATGAAATAGTTGTATTTCAAGACAAACAGGGTAAATTGAAATCCAGTGATGTGTCGTTGGATGATATTTTAGTTAAACAACGAAACGCAATCGAGGATACTATCGCGTTATTTTCCGATCAGGGTAAACTCAAACCAGGTGTACTTTTTCGACGATTACAGATCGATTTAAAACTCTCAACGATTCTGCGTTAGAACTAGCAACACTTCAATCTAAAACCGAAGAACACATAAAACAGTTTACCGCATTTCGTAGAAATATCATTGATAAATTTATTGGAACTACATTCGATAAAATTGAACTAAAACTCCCTGATATTAAAAAATCCATCGATGAGACGAAAACTTTCATCGAAGCCGTCAAAGGTGATTTTTCGAGGATGATAACAGTCATTGAAAAAACAAAAATTCCTCATGAGAAAACCAACAACATAGTATATACAATCCAACACGGATCATTTGTGTGGATACCTACAAACAATAAATTAGATATCACTGCAACCGTCAAGGGTATTTATCGATTAACACTGGTTACAACGGTTCAATTTAATATATCATCGTCGAGTTCATCCGGGGTCAATAATACGATTTCAACGATCATCGACAAGAATACAACTGAAAAGTTTACAATTACATCTACTGATAAAGATTTGGCTAGAGCTCTGGTATCATGGTATGTGGAATTCGTAGCGGATTTAAGTAAATAAATTGAAAGGATTTCATAATTGGTGGCAGGCATATTGCTCCGTTCAATGTGAATATTTCAACGGTGATTGCGCTCAATTTAGTATGTGATGTGATCGAAGGAAGCTATCAAATAAATTTAGAACGATCAAATCAAGCTCAGCAGGGATATATTTTGTATTCATTTGCACCAACAGCTCCTCCAGGGTTTTTAATAATTGAGTCCCCGGTGAATCCAGTCTATATGCGATGTCATAATAATTCATTAACCAGAATTAATTTCAAACTCACTGACCAGTCTAATAATCTGATTGATTTACAAGAGGAGGTTTTACAAATTAGTCTGTTTGTGAAATCCTAAGGGGATTTTCGTCGTAGTAAGGACTAGATCAAATATTCGGTTAAAATCACCGTAAACCTTAGCAGCAGAGAGGGTGAGTGACAACGACGTTGCGACATCAACGAAAACGCGAATGCGAATCCCATGTTCACTGTCATTTTTTTTCTAGTTATTTCGCGAGAAGGGTCTAGTGTTATTTGGAGGGTATAATCAAAAATAAAAACAAAAAATGTTGTAGGATTCACCCTCTCTGCTGCTACAAGAATATGACAGTCAAATTGCAAAATTGGCTCTAGTTTTTTTGTAATCTGCAAGAAATTAATGTTTACATAACGAAATGCATTCCAATAGTAAAAGGTCAACTGTAATAGCCTACCTATAAAAAATCAAGTCATTGACTACATCTTAGGTTTCTTCGCCTGTCTCTTGTACAGCTGTTCGGGAGCATCTCTGAGGAGTGTCCAGCAGTAGTCAGCCAGCATCGTAGTGGACCATTTTCCTTGGTATCTTTGTTCCATTGTTGCGATATCTTGATGAAAACGTTCGCCGTGTTCATCACTAACAATACCACAGTTGCTAGGAAAGAAATCCAAATGGGAATGAAGGAAGTGAATCTTTAGAGACATATTGCAGCCAAGTTTCTTATACTTCATCAACATGTCTTCTACTAGTCTTCTGCCCTAACATTTCCGAGGAAGTTTGTAGAAACTAGACGAAAAGCATTCCATGCTTGTTTCGCGTCACCTTCCAGCAAGTTGTTGAACCGGTCATCTTTGAAAAGCTCTCGAATCTAAGGACCCACAAAAACTCCTTCTTTAATCTTTGCTTCGCTGAGTCGAGAGAATTTTTCATGCAGATATCGGAATGCTGGCAAAGTCCGGTCAATGGCTTTCACGAAGTTCTTCATCAAACCTAGTTTGATGTGAAGGGGTGGTAGCAAGATTTTCTGAGCCTCAACCAGAGCTGGGTGTTGGATATTCTTCTCTCCAATGGCTACATTCTGCCTGTGAGTCCATTCCTTCCTCATGTAGTGCATTTCCCTTGCTCGGCTATCCCACTCGCATAAGAAACACATGTATTTTGTATATCCTTGCTGCAGTCCCATTAAAAGGGCAACTACCTTCAAATCACCACAGAGGTGCCAGCTGTACTTGTTATACTCAATGGAATTCAGTAGCTGCCTTAAGTTATCGTATGTCTCTTTCATGTGGACAGCATACGCTACTGGAATAGATGGAAGAATGTTTCCATTGTGCAAAAGCACAGCCTTGAGACTCAGTTTCGAAGAGTCCACAAATAGTCTCCATTCTTGTGGGTCATGAGTGATTTTTAAAGCATTCATGAGGCCCTCAATATCGGAACAGAATATCAGATTACTTTCCTTTCTGAAGAAAGGCTCCAATTACTGGTGGCGCTTTCGATAAGCAGTAATTGTGACATCTTCTAGAAGATTCCATTGTTGGAGTCTTGATCCTAGCAATTCTGCCTTGTTCTTTGATAAGTCCAAATCACGAATCAGGTCATTTAGTTCTTCCTGTGTTATTCTGTGTGGGGTTGATGATGCACCACAGTGAAAATCTTAATCACTGCATGCTGATGGACCAGGAGAAGAACAGGTCGACTCACCTTTGTCTTCGTCAGATGAATCAAGAGAATATTCTGCTGGAGGTTCTGGAATAGGAAGTCCCTCACCATGTGGAACTGGTCTCAATGCAGAGGGAATGTTTGGGTAGACTGTTCTCGACTTCTTTCGCTTCGTTATTCCGCCGGAAAGAGGAGGAACCAAGCAGAAGTAACAGTCATTTAGGTGGTTACTTGGCTCTCTCCACACCATTGGGACTGCATTGATGACCTTTTGCAATTCAACCACTGTGAAAGCTGTGTTGTACATGTAGCACAGCATATATGCGGAGCCCAAGGCTTGTCTTGGTCACCAACCTTGCATCCGAAGTAAAGATGATATGCCTTCTTCACTTGAGAATTGATACTTTTCTTCTGGTTGGCAAATGTCACTTCCCCACAAATATAGCAAAAATTGTCCGCGGTATTAACACACTTTCGAGGCATTACTGTTCTTTATTGTACGTAAATGGATAAAATAATAAGTTTTATGTAACAGTAGCTTGAACTGTCTCGCACAACGTCTAAAATATTTTAAATGTTGAATCTATCTGATTGGGCTTTATATAGTACACTGCTTACGTCAGCTTCAGCAGCCGCCTGGCATTAGTATAATAGGCCTACACATGGATAGTACACAGCTGACGTCAACTTACATCAGCAGCCGCATGGCATTAGTCTTGCATTGCATCAGAAAATGATGCAATCAACTGTGGATGATGTGAGCATGATGGTATTATGCAATGCTACATCATTATTCCGGATGTTGCTGCAGTCCTACTGGAGAAATTTACACAGTGAAACATAGAAAATGAGGTATATGAATATCTTCAAAACGAGAGCCAATAAAAAAATTTCACGGTTATATTCGTGTTCGGCACACCAAAATACTACAGATTAGGGCCTTTTCAAGTCAGTAATGATTTCACTGTTGACCAGTGTTATCACTCAGTGATGTTGGACCTTATGTAATAATTATGCAATAATTTTTTATAACGAGTGCAATGTTCCCTACATCTTAAGCTCCGCCCACCTGGGGGTTGTACAATTGGTACCATCATGCCGTCAGTGGAACGCTTGATTTCAACACACGTCTACAACATTGGGACAGGATATCTATGATCTACTTGGAAGCAATCCATATAATGATATATTGGAGGATTTACTGTGGTAAACACATTACACATGTCTTGAGTAAACGAGTCGTTATTGAACGACAACGGTCAAAATAAAACAGCTCAGCTTTTTTATTGTTGTGGGACCTTTTGCCGAACTGGATCCGAGTGATAATATGATGAATGACACAACTATCGCTGAACACTGAGCGAGTTATTAGCCGACTGAGTGCGTCAATAGTCTTGAAGACGGACAAAGAAAACTACCGCAAAGTGTAAATTACTGGACCACGATTTCGAAGGCAATTATGAATTAAATCGGTACAAATTTTTTAAAAATTGGTTGCCATGGGTTTAAAATCAATTACTGCATAGCGATTGTGAACAAAATCATGAAGAAAGACGTAACGACATTTAAACAAATCGGTTGGATTATGTTTCAAATAAATTAAAAATTTATACGGTTATGGAAACTTTCAATCGTTATAGTTGTCCGACCAATGGATGCCTAGATTTTTGTCTCTGGAACTTTTGAGAAACTACCCGGTAGTATTCGGTATGACTGATCGTAAAATATGCTTTGCTTTATGTTTGGAGTGTACATGTATTTTGCGTGACATAAATGAGAATGCTGAAATGGTATGGCCATGTCACTAGAACCAACAGTCTTTCCACAACAATACTGCAGGGCAACAGATGGGTGGCAGAAGGAGAGGTAGACAGAAAAAATAGGACTGACAACATCACATAATGGACCAGGAAAAGTTTTGCAGAGACACAGGCATTGGCACATGATAGTGAAGGGAACTGGTCCGATGATCAGCAGCACAGTGACTCAACGACCACACTAGATCAAGAGCCTGATGATAATGATGATGAGCTGTCAATTCGTATATAATAAACTCACAGGATCCGTATGTAATAAACTCAGTTTGGTTGGCTTTTATTTCAATCGTTTTTAGTCCACTAAGAGTAATATTTATCATTTCTCGACTTCTCTTTCCCACCGGTGTTTATACTCTTCAAAATTACCCCCTCCTTCCTCTAGATTTGCAAAGGTAGCCGAAACTTCTGTTAGAGATTATTGTATTTAGAGATAATCATTCCTGACCAATTCTTTCGTACACTTGGCCAATCATTCCTGACCAATTCTTTCGTACACTTGGCCAATCATTCCTGACCAATTCTTTCGTACACTTGGTCAATCATTCCTGACCAATTCTTTCATACACTTGGCCAATCATTCCTGACCAATTCTTTCGTACACTTGGCCAATCATTCCTGACCAATTCTTTCGTACACTTGACGCTTATCAGTTGCTACCAACACAGCGAACAGTCGGACTATTTTATTGGTGACGCAAGGACTGTACAATTTACACTTATCAAGAAACTGTTATAATTGTAACAAGATAACCGGGAGGGATTTTCCGATTCACATCAGAACACTTTTGACATTGTATTTAATGTTTAATAATGAACGACTTCAATGAGTAATTACGTTATGAATACGTGCGTGTATATTTAATCCAAATAGTTAATTATTAACATAATAACGCACAAATGTAATACAGAAACATACAAACAAATTATTCCACAGAAGACATACAGAAGGCGTGAATGACTCACAGTGACTAAACAATGGAAATAAGCTAATAGTTTACTCACCTAATAAATAATATAGAATTTTACCCGTCTGTAAAATGAATTCACTCATTAGTGAAATTATGCAAATGAAAAGAACATATATAGCTTATATTTACAGTCAGGAAAGATAACAATGGGTTTTATGAACCACAAAATGTAGCTCACGGCTTCAATATTACATGCAAGGAGATACACTCCGTTGTCAGAAAACTTTACTTCAGCTCCTCGACTGCTAAAGTTTAGCTTCACAGCTGCTACAAATAATTCCTGTTGGTTGACTTAATAGCTTGCATCACGTAGACAACGATTCCTCCTATACTTGGAACTCTCGGGTCTCTAGTCACTGGACATCACAGGACACTACAGATACTGGACAGCTGAAAACATATCCAATATCGTATTCTATATACCTGTATATGACACGGGCATAAAAACGAAATAACGTTATACACGGTTAAGTTTTACTGTATACATTACCAGCAAAATAATTACAGAACATCAAGTTCAGAAATAAAAATAACTCTGCTTTATAAGAATCCTTCTGTATTAACATTTCATAAAAAATGAAGCCTTAAATTATTAACATAAATCCTACTGTATGTCGTAAACACAAAATGAAAATATGTGCATTATTATGCGTAAACCAAAGCTACAAACCATGCAGATATTGACGTGGTAGTACAATAGTGTTAACGTATATACGAGAACTTATTTAAACTTACATACCTCTATAGCTGGTGATGTGCGAATCATAAACGTTAATCGCCGACTGACAAGACGTTTCGTAATGTAAAGAGCTTTAGATGGGTGAGGCATTTATACACATGTATTGTCTGTGCAATTATGGCATTTGGTTGATCTAATCAAACCACTTCACACGTGTTGCATAGGATGAAACGAACTCGCCGTTTTGAAATACGAAAGAATACACATTATTCACCCTCATGTATCGTTGTACGCCAAAAACGAAACTCTAGTACAAGAATTTAAAAAATAAAATGGTTTATTCAATTCTGTGACAATAATTGCAGAGCAAATTCCCTTTCTAACAAAGCTCTGGAGTTTCTTATTTCTTGTGAGTACGTGTCCTGTCGAATGCACCTTCACATGCATTGATTATATAGATAGACTGATTGATCGATTGATTGACAGACCGATTGATTTGTTTGTTGTTTTTTATATATGGTTGAACGCCGTTTTTAGCACAATATATATGGCGGCCAGTATTAATGGTGGAGGAAGAACCCGGAAACCCAACAGAACAATCGACCTACGAGAAGCTACTGGCAAGCTCTCGCATAACTACATTAGCCGAATCTTAGACCCCACGCAGACAGAGGTGAGATGGCAGTGATCCGTAACGGAAAGCGCTTTGGACCACTCGGCCACTCAGGGCCCCTAAATAGCTTTAATGTCATCTCAGAGCTGTTTGAATCATATGTTAAGGGCATTCAGTTTTCTTGAAACCATGAAGAAAACAAACAACATTTACCATGATCTATTGGTACAGTGTGTGCTGGTAAATCTTGGTATATGCTTCTTGCTGTTACATGTAGATATGAATTTTGAAAGCATATTGTTTTTCTATTTATCTTCATAATTTCATTATCTGATAGAATAATCTACTGGTTTCATCGACTTTGAGTGATCAAAGCGGGGCTTTACATTTCGAGAGCATAACAATATCTCTCCCTTATACAGAATGCTTCCTATTGCAATCAAACATGGATGGCGACATTGCAAGTTTCAGCAATAAATCCATAAAGAAGAATATATAAGAATATTGTCAAAATATAGTAAGATGAAATAAGAAAATTAGAAAATAATTCTTTCCAGATAATCATTAGGTTTAGAAAAGGATGTATAATATGGGTTTACTGTGTAATTATGTAGTGAGTCCTATTTGGTATTTAATAAACATTCTGCCTGATTGTTTTTTGTTTCGTAATCCGTGACTTGTACTTAATAATATATCAAAGCCAAAACAATGAGTGCAATAAACTACTTTTTGTATGTTTCGTTTTGATGACAAGAACAAGGAAGACAGTACTTGTTAACTGTCAGACAAACATAACTCCATCTAATAATGTTAGATCTTTATACGTATTAGCATATATATTCGTGTAAAAGTCGAATCCAGCTGTAAACAGCGTAAACCGAGATATGCCGTCACATGATGCGCTATCATTCTAATGTCTATGCAGTTTGTTGGGTCTAACATGCAACATAGACCCTGATCAGCACATCATACGACAGCAAATCAGAGACTATTTATTGAAGTTTATTTATCTGGCATGGATATACGGTATCTAGTATCCCTTTCAGCTAAAGTATTTATCATCGTCCATGAGTCATGTTAAATCCAGCGAAGTGGAAAACATGTGAAGTACAGTCTTCGTTAATGCATTATACTTAGTTTTGTAACAGCATCGTGAACCCAAATCTCCTGTCAGATAAGATATCCTCTGTCAACGTTTGCTAATGTCAAAATTGACTCAAAAGTCACAAGAGTGAGAGAGAATTTAAGACATAAAAGGCATTTTAGATTTGTACAAAGGATGCCGACCCGCTTTCGCGGTTACTAAAACAATTAAGAATGAGAAAAACACTGAAGGACATTTTTAACAAATAAGTCCAATAGTATTTGACGCAATTTGAAGGAAAACATCATTGCGTGAAGCACTTTCAAATTACTGCGAATTGCATACCTATGCATTCCAATATCTAATATATACGAATTCTCGCCAAGGATATCACGGGTCTCTGCACTGGTGTGTCACTTGGAAAGGTATTGACTTTTGTTTTCGTCATGATGTAGTCAAACATTTCCGAGCCTAATTTGCACTGTTTCGCATAATGAAGCTTCCGTTTTCATTTTTCTTATGATTGGACAATAATTATCAATATCATCGTTATAACCAGAAACATCATCATTATCATCGGCATAACCAGCAATAATCGTTTTCATCGTCATAACCAGCAACCATTATCATCGTCATAACCAGCAATCAATATGATCATCATAACCAGCAAGCATTATCATCGTCATAACTATCAACAACATCATTATTATCGTCATAACCAGCAACATAATCATTATCGTCGGCATAACAGAAATCGTCATCATTATCATCGTCATCGTCCATCAACATCATTATCTTCCTGATGCAAAATATCAGTAACGTCAGTGAC
Organism: Unio delphinus; assembly: GCA_029339505.1. Classification (NCBI taxonomy): domain Eukaryota; kingdom Metazoa; phylum Mollusca; class Bivalvia; order Unionida; family Unionidae; genus Unio; species Unio delphinus. Next base: position 6,704,475 of record JAQISU010000210.1, on the reverse strand, counting down.
TGAACTTTTACGTTTCTGAGATCTTTATGTTTTAGGGGAAAATTTGGCCCCAGATAGCTTTAAAAATGTACTCTTGCTCCGATTTGAAAGCCCTAAATACGTCATACTGTGTTGGAATTTTTTATTTTGAGATGAAGGCAGAAAACTATATCTTTGTTCGAGCATCAAATAGTCGGTCCTTAATTCTCGGTACTTGTTACAAATAGAGTGTACATGTTTCTTTTATAGAGTGTACATGTTTCCTTTATAGAGTGTACATGTTTCCTTTATAAAATGTACATGTTTCCTTTATAAAGTGTACATGTTTCCTTTATAAAATGTACATGTTTCCTTTATAAAATGTACATGTTTCCTTTATAAAACAAAAGTTCCAAAAGTTTATTTCCGACTTAAGACCATATGCAATACAAACGAGCAGTACACACAAAATGCGCCATAAGAAAAGAATATATAAAAGTTACTTATAGTCCAGTTTTCAATAGCTAATTTTATGTGCCACTATAAAATATATAAAATGTAGTATTAATCCAGTCTTCAATGGTTTGCAAATACATAATTAGAAAATATGTATTCTTTTAAAAACTCACTATTTATCCAGTCTTCTATGGTTTGCATATACATCACCAGAGAGATGTAAAGATTACTATTAGTCTCGTCTTCAACAGTTCTTATCATCACGAGAGATACAATTATTGTGATTATGTTAAGGTTACATTTTAAAATGTAAACATACCGATGCATCAATTCAGCAATCATACCACATTATTCTGAATTAGAAAGTCTGATAAAGAAACAGTTGGATTCAACTTTGGGATACTCTCAGATATCTGGAAAGAAACAAACTTCTAATATATAATTAATTATACATATTGAAAGGTAAATAAAGCCATCTAATATCTTCATATATGTTCTACTAATAAATAAGAAGAACTTGTTTCGACCTACCTTTGCGCGTATAATTCTTACTGCAATATGGATTCCGGTCAGATATTTTCCATAATATTGTCCCTGCATTTGTTTTTAATTACTGAACTTACCACTGTGTCCGAAAAAAATAAAATCACATTGTACTGAAAAAGACTTTCGAAGATAATTTCAATGTGAAATTCGTGTCATAGGTTCTCCTGTATTCTTTTTGAGATGCTAGACTAAACAATGTACCGTGTTACAATGGTGTTACATACTTCTGCATCAATGTTTCCTTACTTCCTGTGCACTGTCACTGAAATACATGTATACAGCCACACTATAATGTTCAAATTCTAAAGCATAAACAATAATTACCTTTAAGTCAATACCAATTATGCGTAAATTAAACTCTTGAATCAAAATGAGAGACTAACACTGCTCTAAAACAGACTCAGGCTACGTTCCTGGGAACTGAACCGGAAGTAATAACTGACCATAACGAAGAAACATAACAATTCACAAGAAATCCTGCGCGTGCTCAACATTTAGCACTGGGCGAAGAAAGCTGCGGGGAATCTTGTATGTTTCAACAAACACTGCAATACTAGTTAATCTTATTCAAAGTGTGTGTGTGTGTGTGTGTGTGTGTGTGTGTGTGTGTGTGTTTTCGCGTAATAAAGACATTCCAACGAAAGTAGTGTCCTTTTTAAAGAATAAAAAGATCCCCCAAATCAGCATGTTTCCAAGAACAACAAAATACTAAAAAAGATAATGTTTTATAAGCAATATCAGGCAGATAGGCTTTTTTCTTTATAATGCCAATACCACACGGTTTATGAAAGAATTCGTTGATGTCCTTACGGAATGAACTCTGATCTCACACCAACACAACATGCAGTGGGAAAGGTCATGAGAATTTCGGATAACTGACCTATATTCCATGCAACGAGGGACACACAAGTAATATTTACCATATGCCCTTGTATCAGCGGAATTGATCATTAGGAGATATTAGACCAGTGAAATTGACAACGAGGAAACATTACCATTGCCAATAGACATTGGATCAGTAGATTTGCTGTAGGGGGCAGGGTCTAGTTTTTATGTACAAATTTAATGTCGCATGCACCTGCCTAATATAAAAATTCATTAAAAATATAATATGCGAGTGAGGTCAAAAAGGTACATATTTCTGGATAGGTATTATGTAGTGCAACATAATCATATCACACACATGACCTGACAAGTCTACTGAAGTTCTTAGAATAAAATATTTATGTACCCCAACCCCTATTTTATACATGCATTTTTCACATCCGAAGACCATTTTTGACAGCATGTGGTGCTCACAGTGCAAACGCAAGGCCTTTTCCTAGATGAAAATTTTGAAAAACGTTGTCTACTAAATAGCTTGATGCAATTCATAATAGTTGTCATCCATGCCGTTTTTGAGATATTCTACTTGCCTTGAACCCACGTGTCTACTGCTATGGGAGGCTAGCTCTTCTTCCTAGCCGACTATTGGTATTTCACAATCAACATACTGCAGAGTAACTATGGAAAGTGTACATGTCTGACATCAATTTCAAGAACAACACAAGCCTGAAACACCTAGTTCACAAATTTATCCATATCTTTAATTATTACACAATAGTAGCTCAAAAACTCACACCATACCCTTAAGTTAAGAAATTTGCCAGGGGCCAATTTACGAAACTGGACCCTGCCACCTTAAGCATTTTGCAAAAAATAATTTCTGTCAAAAATTTTGTACATATCACTTACCTAGACATTATCTAACAAAATGGTATCAAGGAAATTATTTTGTATGCTAAAGTAAAAATGTTATTAATCTTTTAGAAAAGTGACTACATTGCGGCAAAATGCATTGCATTGTAATACTTTGTGCTAGGGTTGCTGTCTTGAAAAGAATTAAACTTGTGTGCAATGGAATATTCCCTGTCCTTTTTGCCATCGTATAGTCAGGAAGATACCAGAATTACATGATGATGTTGACTGAATGCTAAGAATGGATTTTATAGTTGCAAATAGTGACTGAATATGAGATACACTCTTTGTTATTAGCGATAGAACTTCTCTATTGTTCAAGCAATTATTTGTTGAAATTTTTCTTTTAAAAAGTGCCACTTAAGAAAAATGTTACCAGACATTTACATTTATAATGTACTTTAATAATAATTATAGCTTGAGACATACACATCAACATTCCTGACCTGGTATTGTTCTAGTGATGCTAACATAAACAGCATTGGGGGGGGGGAATACACCTATGTCTTGCTAATTGGGACAGATATAAACAAATATTATTCTATGTTGGGACATTGATATGAGGAACCTTACTGAACTTACATCAACATATCAGATAAATTCAGTGACAACAGGCCTTTGAAATGAACCATTCTCAAGCCCAAAATACAAAATGAATACACAGTCCATACAGTTAACCCAAATATTCTCAGAATCCTATCCACTCACAGCTGACTTTAGCAATTGCAAGGATATAGAGAATGAGAGGAAATAGAAAGAAAAGCTACAAGAAAAATATTAACAAGAAGAAAATTCAGTACAAAAAGGGACATGTTGTAACTTCTATTACTTTAAATAAGGACCTACCAGAAAATACAAGTCATGATGAAGCCAAGTCAGTTTTTCATAATCAATCTTTAGTGTGTTTGGATCATAATGAATACATGCTTCAAACTTAAATTCTTCTACCAATATGACTGTGACAACAGATCCTAACATCATTCCATGCAAATTGAGACCTACAAAAAGGAAAACAACTGACATTATTACTCATTCTGTACTCAGTAAAAAAAGTGGCTACCAGTATGCCAGAAGAAAACTGTGTTGTCAACATCAATAAACTTTCAGAACTAATCAGGGTATTTCTGCCACATCAATGTAAGAATGCTTTTCCAGTTGTTACGGTACACAAAAGACAGGGTCTGTGCATTACTGTTTGTGTGCAATGCAATAACTGTAAGTTTAAATCCAATATGGTGGAACTGTTCACAAAAGTACTAAAACTTTAATTCTTTTTCCTCCAAACATTGTCCGCAATATGCCATATCCATCACTATTTGCAACACCGTTCCATTGATGACATTCACCATTTATAACAGTATGTCTATTTATGTTTTCTTGAAAGTGCATTTGCTCCTGTGGAGTGAAATGACTTAGAAGAATGTGTGATGTCATGTCATGTAATGTTTTTGTGTGTCTGCAATGAAATATGAATAACTTTCATTTAAATAGGAGTACAGAGCTTGTTACCTACATGAAAATCAAGTAAACACATTTTAAACCCCCATTTTCTCTCAAAGCAACTTAGTTAAGCTCAAAATATGCTAACTTGTCCTGATACCAATAGGTATAATTTATAGGTGCAAAAAGAAATTACCTCCCTTGAATGTCCTATAGAGCTGAGAGATTCAAAATAAGGAGACAAATAGAGGTACTATGATAAGACTAATGTATAAGAATTAATTGCATATGAATAAAGAACAAGAAAATAAGACAAAATGTGGTTCATTGCACAATTTTTTTTATAGCATTTTTCCCTTAAGGGGGCAGGGTCTAGTTTTTATGTACAAATTTAATGTCGCATGCACCTGCCTAATATAAAAATTCATTAAAAATATAATATGCGAGTGAGGTCAAAAAGGTACATATTTCTGGATAGGTATTATGTAGTGCAACATAATCATATCACACACATGACCTGACAAGTCTACTGAAGTTCTTAGAATAAAATATTTATGTACCCCAACCCCTATTTTATACATGCATTTTTCACATCCGAAGACCATTTTTGACAGCATGTGGTGCTCACAGTGCAAACGCAAGGCCTTTTCCTAGATGAAAATTTTGAAAAACGTTGTCTACTAAATAGCTTGATGCAATTCATAATAGTTGTCATCCATGCCGTTTTTGAGATATTCTACTTGCCTTGAACCCACGTGTCTACTGCTATGGGAGGCTAGCTCTTCTTCCTAGCCGACTATTGGTATTTCACAATCAACATACTGCAGAGTAACTATGGAAAGTGTACATGTCTGACATCAATTTCAAGAACAACACAAGCCTGAAACACCTAGTTCACAAATTTATCCATATCTTTAATTATTACACAATAGTAGCTCAAAAACTCACACCATACCCTTAAGTTAAGAAATTTGCCAGGGGCCAATTTACGAAACTGGACCCTGCCACCGTAAGCTAGATGTAATTAGTATCCTAATTGTGACAAAGCCAGCCATTTATAGGCAGGGGTTTGAAACCTATACTTGCTTATATGTACTTTTGTCAGTATTGGGGGTGTTATTAATCTTTGTTTTGCGTAATTGTTTGGTTTGCTTGATATGATAAAGAAACCTTGAATGCCCAGCTTCCAATATCCATCGGTGGAGACCTTGGAAATTACAAAAGTGCATTGCATGTGCCTTAAACAAACAAATACTCCAGAGAATAATGCTAAAACAACACGTGTACGTAATTACGCGCATATCGTAAAAACCATTTTGCAGTAGAAAATTGTTCTTCGAAATTAGTTATCAGTACATGTCTAGAAAATGAAAAATTATTGTATGATAATATATATATATATATATATATATATATATATATATATATATATATATATATATATATATATTGGTGTTTCGGGGGTTTAGTGAGTGATGAATTAGCACCATTAACCTACACTGCATATGAAATATTATCAGTCGTCAGTTTCCAGCACATATGTTTATCCTCATTCTAGATGAGAGGTGACGCTGCTCGAAGACGTATATCACCATGCACGAGCTGGAAAACTCGTCATGCCACGCATTTTGATAGCTGACATCTGTGGTAGTATGATAGATAATAGAGTTACTACTTAAGAACTTTCTTGAACAAACCAAGATTTTAAAACTATATCACTATCATTTGTGGAATATTTTGAAAACCCTGCACAATAAAATCATTGACCCTATCACCAGAGATGTGTTTTAAAACTATACAGGACATTTCGACATAAATTATATGTTCTTGAAAAGAATTCCAAATATAAATTATGTACGTTTGTGCCAGTATTGATTACATTTACAGTTTGAACGTATTGAACAACGTTTATGTTACCATGCCAACCGACTATTCTTTGCATCTCATAGTCATACTTCTTAGTGAACATCAATCTTTTCATACGATTTAGTCATCTCCTTGAATACCGTATTGTATGTAATAAGTACACGACCCTGTCTGGTATTAACAACCGTATGCATGAAGCAGTGCCCTTTAAAAATGTAATTGATGTAGGTGCATGTAACTTGATAAGCAGCATTTTTTTATGTTAGCATTCAGTCAATCAGAATAAGCCTAATTCGTGATTTTTCTCGCACCAACAAATTAACATTTTAATCAGTTTCTTTGACATTTTGTCACTTCAATGAAATCTCATATCGGTTTTTAATTCATTCAGCCTCACAGATTGACGGAACTGCGTTTTTATTTTTAATTTTCATGATGTACATACTGAAATCAAAAACCAAACTCACATTAAGATCTTTTTATACATATCTTGAGGGTTGTTTTGGTAAAAAAAAAAAAAATGAAGGCTTTGCCAAGAAATGAAATAATACTAGTTTATACGAGATTTCTTGTACTGTGTCATCTACCGTATATACTTGCATGTTGTAGCAATACTCTAGAGACAAGACAGGACTTTATTATCAAACGCAAACACAGTAAAAACACATTAAAGCCAAATTTACCAAAGAAAATGGCTATGAAATTCGTAATAATCAATTAAAAAATTCAAGTGAGCACATTTTCATCACAGTGTGTCAGACGAAAATTCAAATGCACACACAAAACATTGACCTAATTCAAATCCACACTCAAAACATTGACTTAATTCAAAAGCACACACAAAACATTGACCTAATTTAAATGTATACACAAAACATTGACCTAATTCAAATGCACACACAAAACATTTACCTAATTCAAATGCACACACGAAACATTAACCTAATTTAAAAGCTCACACAAAACATTGACCTAATTCAAATACACGCACAAAACATTGACCGAATTAAAATGCACACACTAAACATTTACCAAATATATATGCACATACTAAACATTGGCCGAACTCAAAAGCACATACAAAACATTGATCAAATTCAAATACACACACTAAACATTGGCCGAATTCAAATGCACACACTAAACATTGATCGAATTCACACACACTAAACATTTACCAAATATATATGCACATACTAAACATTGGCCGAACTCAAAAGCACATACAAAATATTGACCTAATTCAAATGCACACACTAAACATTGGCCGAATTCAAATGCACACACAAAAGGTTGACCAAATTCAAATGCAAACACAAAACATTGACCTAATTCAAATGCACACACTAAACATTGACCTAATTGAAATGCACACACAAAACATTGACCTAATTCAAATGCACATACTAAACATTGGCCGAATTCAAATGCACACGCTAAACATTGTCCGAATTCAAATGCACACACTAAATATTGACCGAATTCAAATGCACATACTAAACATTGACCTAATTCAAATGCACACACTAAACATTGACCAAATTGTCAACAACTTTCTTGGCAATGACATCCATCTAACTTTAATGTCAGCAAATGTAAGAACAAAAAATTACTGGTCAGCAATAGATAAGTATTCTCCAAACCCAAAATATTTTAGACTCCTGTCAGATAAATATCCGGTATTGATTTTTTTTGAGGATGTTATTTAGGAAAAACACGTGTGTAGATTCGTGCTCTACGCATGCTCAAATTCTCTCTAATGGTATCATGAAACTTCTTTTAAAAATGATAATACATTTTAAAAAAAAAAACAAATTTTACCAGAAAAGTTGCACAAAGTATATTTACCTAACGCATTTACAACAGAACATGGTAGCGGTAACAAATTCTATAAGATCAATGATTCTTCCTGACCAAACGCAAGACCAGAGTTGGATCATTGTGGCGGTGAACCCTGCAACTACGCCCCCCCCCCCCCACCGCCCTTATATGCACGGCATTTGGAATAATAATAACGATACTACTACTACTACTACTACTACTACTACTACTACTACTACTAATAATAATAATAATAATAATAATAACAACAATAATAATAATAATAATAATAATAATAATAATAATAATAATAATAATAATAATGGGGGCTTTGTATGGCGTCTAATCTTTAGAAGCGCTAAGAGCTTTAGAACATATATAATGATATGACTGGCAAAAACAAAAAAAAAAAAACCCACATGAAATTAGAAAACAAAACATGCGGACAATATTTAAAGTATGAAACATTATTAGGTCTTTAAGTTTGTTCTTACAGTCGAGAAAGGCGCGTTTACGAGCACTCTTGAAAGATATCACTGTGTCTTTGTTTCTAATTACTTGGACAATTAATTCCACGTTGCTGGACCCTGGTATGCAAAAGAATCTTGTGTAGGGTTTAAAGCCATTTTCAGCACACGATAGGCTATCCTTTCGGCCAGTATTATTGATGGAGGAAGAAGCCGGGAAAACCCATGGAAAGAACCACCGACCCACGAGAAGCTACTGGAAAGCTTTCTCACATAGCTACATTAGCCGAATCATAGACTAAAACCCAAACAGAGAGAGGTGAGATGGCAGTAATGGAAAACGATTTAGACCACTCGGCCACTCGGTGGCCCTAGTAATGCCTTTCATAATAGATTTAAATGCCCATAAAAATGACACTAATTATTAATTATGTGCATCGGCTTGAATTGCACTTTAAAGGGCAGTATGTATGATTAATAATAGATTGAGGCAGTCAGATTAAAAGTAGATCTCACTCTGTCTTAGGTTGAACAGTGGAGACAATTTTAATTTTGGAGGTATAGGCTACTCCAGATCCGGGACATGAGAGATATTGACAGTAGCAGGTTATTTAACTGGATGTCAAAATTACCGTATAAAGTATCCAAATTTCGCCTTACTTCAAGAGGTACGTTTTGGGTTACGATTTGTGCTTTATTAAATAATTATAAAAGTGTGAACAAATTTATATTATTATTATCAGCCACAAAGACTATATTCATTCAACTGGTAAAGCACCTCGAATTATCCCAAATGAGAGCTTTAAAACAGGATAACTTCAAGATGTACGTCGATTGTGGTCTATACGGCATATTCTCCACTCTAAAACTTGGAACACGTTTCTCTCTCTCGATACTACTATTCAACCATGATGCATCTATATACATGTCTCTTGGCGATTTTGTGTTCATTCTATGTGGCAAAAACTGCAAGGGAAGATGAGATTCAACAGAATATCAAAGAATTTATTCAAAAGGGACTTGAATGTCATAATAATCCAGCATTGGCGATTTCTGTGGTAAAGGACGGGGAAATCATTTTCGCAGAGGGATTCGGTTTGAAGAATATTTCGGATCCATCCTCTTTAGTGACAAATAGAACATTGTTTGGGATTGCGTCTCTTTCAAAAGCATTTGCAGCAACATTGTTGATGAAATTACTCGATGGAAATAAAAAGTAAGTAAGATGATTCATGTGGCAGACAAGAGTTAATAAGCTCTGTATACAATTTCTATCTTAAAGGTTTTAATATAATGTACGTATTTATTTATTTAATACTTTAGTATTTTAATTAGCAATTTATAACAACTGTCTTATATTCGTATTCTTATCTTAAAGCGATCAGTTAACGGTAAGCATAAGATGGGTGGGAGTGGGATTTATAATAGAAATGTGTAAACTTTCACGACTTTACTGTGCTAATTAACCCCAAACAAAACCCATGCAAGCACCGTGATATTAAACTTTCACGACTTTACTGTGCTAATTAACCCCAAACAAAATCCATGCAAACACCGTGATATTAAACTTTCACGACTTTACTGTGCTAATTAACCCCAAACAAAATCCATGCAAACACCGTGATATTAAACTTTCACGACTTTACTGTGCTAATTAACCCCAAACAAAACCCATGCAAACACCGTGATATTAAACTTTCACGACTTTACTGTGCTAATTAACCCCAAACAAAACCCATGCAAAAACCGTGATATTAAACTTTCACGACTTTACTGTGCTAATTAACCCCAAACAAAACCCATGCAAACACCGTGATATTAAACTTTCACGACTTTACTGTGCTAATTAACCCCAAACAAAACCCATGCAAACACCGTGATATTAAACTTTCACGACTTTACTGTGCTAATTAACCCCAAACAAAACCCATGCAAACACCGTGATATTAAACTTTCACGACTTTACTGTGCTAATTAACCCCAAACAAAACCCATGCAAACACCGTGATATTAAACTTTCACGACTTTACTGTGCTAATTAACCCCAAACAAAATCCATGCAAACACCGTGATATTAAACTTTCACGACTTTACTGTGCTAATTAACCCCAAACAAAATCCATGCAAACACCGTGATATTAAACTTTCACGACTTTACTGTGCTAATTAACCCCAAACAAAATCCATGAAAACACCGTGATATTAAACTTTCACGACTTTAAATTTCTGGGTGATCAAACCAAATATTTGTCAGTTTAGATTCATCCCTGGTGACAGTTTATGTACATGGAAAACCAGACAAGCCATGACATTTTCTGATCAACATGTTTTTTAAAGATGTTTTCGATGGTACACTAAAATGTCTGTAAAAGCATAGTAATTTCATCAATTAAAGAAGTCTCTATTTCTGTTCACTTACAATTGAGAGAGAGAGAGAGAGAGAGAGAGAGAGAGAGAGAGAGAGAGAGAGAGAGAGAACACCCAGAGTAAATGAGGGCAATTGATGATAAGGTCGCTATGCATACGTGTTTGCTACGCATGAGTGCATTTACCACCGATTTTATTGCATGTCTTAATGTCTGCTTAGTCGTGAATATGAACTGGTTGTTGTTCTTCTTTGGTTTAATACCACTTTTCAGCACAAAATTGGCTATACATGGCGGCCAGTATAAATGGTGGAGTTAGAACCCGGAGAAATCTCGGAAAGAATCACCAACCCACTAAAAGCTGCTAGTATGATAAGTGGATTTGTTTTCTTTTTTTAATTTCTTTTTTCTTCTTCAGAGTTATTAAGTTAATATAATACACATTTACTTAAGATTTAAACATGAAAGATGGTTTTAATAATAAACGTATAGCACAACTCTCGGTTAGCTACGCCATTTACATGTACGCAAGCCATTAATCTACCGGCTGGAAATCCTCTAAGTTTGTCACTTCGTAATCGTAATCGTAATCGAGAGAGAGAGAGAGAGAGAGAGAGAGAGAGAGAGAGAGATTATGCGTAAGAAACAAAAACAAGACTTTCACTACGTCACAGTAAGTATAACAGGTAACTGAGGAATTCACGGTATCGTGCTGACATATATCATTTAAAAACACTAAATAAATCCCAAGGAAAGTGCACAATTATCGTTGCAACGAACCATACTCTTATACATTACGTTATGTAATTTTTATTTCAAGGTTTTAATCCAGCACAAAGTTCTTTTCTCTCACTACACATTTCTGCGTAGTTTGTCCGTTATGCATGAGAGGGGTGGGGTGAACAGAACTCAGAAAGGATTTTTTAAATTAAAATATGTACGATATTAAAATTCATTTAGACAACAAGAATTAATAATACCTTTTATGTTATTTTCATACGTCACTAATGATAAATGTGTGGCAATTCATCATTGAACTAGAATCAACTGCAGACGGTCAAGATAATGTTTATATATTAATATTATTGCGCGCTAGATAGATAGATAGATAGATAGATAGATAGATAGATAGATAGATAAGGTAGTTAAACAATTTAACTATTAACTACATTTCATTTACATCGTTTCTATTTCGGTTTTCATGTTGACTGCAAGTGTCACTTTAAATAATTCTACGTTTCCACATTGTTGGCCCTGTTTGAGTATTCGCCTGTTTAAAGAAGGTGACCCAGTTAGGTATCTCGTTCATATTTTGCTAGAGGTTCATAAACTTAATTTGTAAGATGAATTTTTTCCGTACAACGAGTTGCTGATAATCTGATTCTTTTGAATATTACACGTTTGGGAACTTGGTATACTACAGTTTGTTGCTGTGCGGTTTGAATTTTCTTTGTTGTGGGTGTGAAAGTTCACAGCATCATTACATTGATGGCCGATGTCTCAGGTAATTGGAGCATGTCTGTTATTTGTCACTATTGTTTGAGTAGCTGTTTACAGACTGTACATTTTTTGCCTGAAATTTGTTAATTTCTTTCTATCTGTAATATTTGCTTTTCCTTTCATTTTTTACTTCATCATGCATCCAGAGTTTGATAATTCCAACGACTGGTTTCCTAATCCAGTTTGGATTACTCACTGAGATTGGCATAGTGTTTGTCGCAGTATAGAAAGGATTTTTACGCTGACAAAAGTCTGCTGGTCTTAGCGCAGCATACCGTTAGTATATTATAACAAGTGGATCTCTCTTTGTTGTTTTAGTTTTCATACATCTTAGGATTAATATCCCTATGTCCTTGACATTGTCTCCTGTTTTTATTTTTGTCTGCCTTTCATCGTGTTCAAGATATTAGAGGTCATTCACATCTTTCTTTAATGTAACATTCTCCTATTTCAGACTATAATGTTCAGTCAAACCTGAATGCACAATTTTTGAATCACAATGTGTTAACAATGGCTTCTGGTGTGTCCATCCTCATTACATGTTTGCTATAGAAGACGTTTCTTAGTCTGTGATCGATTGAATCCGATTGGGTTCACTTTCGTTTCCTTTCGGTTTTGAATCTTTTTGCTTAGCCCGACGAGCTAATTTGTTAATGAAAAATTTGCATCTGTTCCTTTCATGATTGTATTTGCATATTTTTTGATTTTAATATGGCGATCAATGAAACTGATGATGCTTCTTAAGCTGTTTGGTTCAAACTCAGATTTATCTTTTCTCGTAACACTGAGTATATAACCAGCCAGGTGCTGATCCAATTCAGATAGGTGCATCTCATTACATTTCTGAATTAATGTTTTGACTGCAATAATCCTTTCACGGACCTTACATCAAACAGTGTCCCTTTTAACGTGTTTGCATTCTTCTTACTATAAATTTCAGTACATCATGGTGTACAAATCGGTCTTCCTTTGCAAGCTCATATCTGGACGCAGAATGATCATTTTCATTTTCATGATTACCGAGGAAATTTTAAACTCCAGAGAGATAAGGGGAATCGGGCGCTACCTTCGGTTGCAGGCTCGAGACAGGCTGCAATCTAGGCTGGCCACGCTAGAGATGACCTTAGGATGACCTTAGACAAATTTTAGTCTTCACTGAGAAGTGAACTTCTCAAGAGCCATACTAGCTATTAAGTTCGACTCACGAGGTACTGCCTGACATTAGGATGGTCGACAAGTAGCTGAACTTGCTGAATGAAGTTGGCCCAATCCCTTCAAAGAAAGCATACTATCAGCCCAGTTTATCACATAGGGGTGCACGACCGAGTCAAAATTCTTCTTTGTGTCAAACCTGGGGTCAGACTTTAGCAAAAAGAAACCTTTGGTATTGAAACTAAGGGTCAAATTAAAAATGTGGGGGTCTCTAGAGCAAATGAGGGTAAAGAGAAAACCTGCACCAGCCTATGGTAGAACGGTCACGAGAGATAAATTGTGGAGAGAGATTTAGACATAAGGATCCAAAAAATAGGCGAGATTAGAATCTTAAATCAACACTCTTGCTAAACAGCTGCAAGAACAGTCGTTACTCCTCATAACCGACTGGAACTAACGAAAGGCATAACAGTAACAGACAGGCCCGACACGACGGCGATAACAACCGATGCCACTATGTCAATAGGGGCCACAACAGCTACCAAATAAATCTGGGAAACGGTAACAGAGATAACTGCAACCGAGGTCGTAGCTATGCTAGGAGAAATACCCCGGTTGGGGCAATGGCCAAGTCAACCCCAATTCACACCACCCGCCCGGCGGAGCTAGTCTGCATAGACGTTTTGTCTCCTGAGCGATCTAAGGGAGGTTTTGAGAAAATCTTGGCGATAACTGATCGGGTCTCCTGTTATGCTCAGTCCGTTTCTTGCCGATATGTGATGTCTCATTTAGGGTTGAAACGATAACACTCGCTTGTCGATTGTGGGATTTATTGTGAGATGAAATGGTACGAAGAAAACCTAAAACAATACAAAGTGCATAATTAGAAAGCAAGATAAATGCGATCCAAAATATATCGGACGAAAATACAATGCACAACACACAGCCCACACACCAGAATGTATCATTGTATGATAGAAAAATGCAAATGATACCAAAGGGTTTACTTTTTCCAAGTTATATTATTTCGCAAGTAAGAGAAGTGCTCTTCATCGTCCGTCATTGTCCGTCTCAAGAACTAGAGTAGGACTGTCAGAAGCTTTTGTGTTAGTATGGCGTGGAATTGATTTTAATTCTCGTGAAGCACGATAATCATGCACCGCGATCGCTCACTCACTCATGATAGACACGTACATTTGTACACTACCTGAGACCTGGGTCATGAATTACAACTCTAATCTACTAGTCGTTGATGTCAACTCCTATACAGTCACTCAGATCTGCCAGACTATAGTGTCAACTAAGATCTATGTTTCACCCGACCGTATATATTTCTGTGTGTGTGTGTGTGTGTGTGTGTGTGTGTGTGTGTGTGTGTGTAACAAAATACACCCAACAGCCAAGCATAATAAAATTTATCTCCGTATTCAAAAATAGATATGATCTCTTCAATTAGGGAATATTGAATTCCAACATTAATACAAGGCAAAGTAGATGTTGCTTTATGAAAGCATGATGAAAATGATGAAGTCTTATGGACTCGGTTGAGGAGCCAGTTTGAATATGGTTTTACACGAAAGCCGAGTGACACATTGGCCTAATAACAAATTACATACATACATACATACATACATACATACATACATACATACATACATACATACATACATACATACAATTCCTGTACGATTCGGCTAACTTCGCTATCAAGAAATTTAGAAATCAAAAACACTCATTGGAGAACTTAATCTCAGGTGACTTGAACACAAAACTGCGTGCTACGATTACAACAAAAAAAGGAATCCAAGAAAATACATATTTTTCGTAACACAGAGTGCCATCGCGAAGCAATCCTTATATGTACAATATCGCCACTACCACTACCACTACCACTGCTATCAGTACTACTATTACCGCCACTAGCATTACTACTACCACTCATAATTTTATCACTATAATCAATGCCTCAACAACGACCAAACATTTACTACTATTATTATTACTATTACCGCTATCAAATACCACCACTGCTGGTAGCACCACCACATCCGATCAAATCTCCACCATTTTCATTACCACCACCACCGCTACCACTGTTGCTGTTATTACTTTTCCACAGGTTTTCCTTGTCCAGTAAAGTATCTGACGTTTTGGGGAAGGATGATTTGTTTTATGGCAAACTTCGAAGCCAGTACGCTTCCCTGGAAGATTTGCTGGCACACCGATTGGGCGTCCCTAGCAACAACAATATCAGGCTGGACGATTCGCTGACCAGAGAAAATCTTGTCGGGTAAGTAAAGACAAACACATTATTTGAGAATTATAAAAAAGAAAACCCACCCTCCGAAAACAATCAACAAAACTAAATCACAACGCGCAGCGTAAACTGTAGACCCAAAACAGTTTGCTTGATTATTCTTTTGTTGTTTCGAGAAAAAAAATCAGAAATTTAGAGTAAATATTGTAGTAATATATTGACAATTTTAGAATAATGCTACACTTCTATTAATAAAATTTGTCATCTGTTGTTACAGTTATCTTACTGGAAACACGCATGCGTATAGAACTTCTGGTCTCATATTTCTGCACACACAGAAGAGGGTGGAATAGTATAAAAATGAGAAATATGGGGTGGGGTAGTACGCATTCTAAGTCCTTAATCATTGCATATACTTAGTCTCTTCTTTTTCTGTCTAATTAAAAGGACAACATTCAGCCCTTAAATAATCCTGAAACGCCACAAAGACCAGTGCATAAATAGGAATGCGGCAAGGCCCTCACACGCAAACATGCGAAAATAACGATACTCTAATGTGTTTGAAGGCTTGTTCAAATGTAACATTCAGTTTAACTTTATTTTTTTTAAACGTGGGGCACGTCAGAAAGTAAATCGTAAATCTTGTGGACTGAATGGAAGAACCTATATAAACATCAATCCAAATATGTCCTTATTTAGTTCATTTATATCACGCAATTTTTGACACCGGACACTTCTATAAGTAATTAACATTATCTTTCCATTGTATAAAAAAGGTTGGTCAGATGATCCTAATTATAACAGAAATTTATATCTTGAGTCAAATTTTTACCAGAATTTTAAACAAACGTGGTGCAATATAATACTGTAATATTGGCACCAGACAAGGCTGCGTATTAATCCCTCTTCTGTTTAATCAATTTATAAATGATTTAGTAACAAATCGCCGGCAAATTGTCATAATATTATATACATTACACAAGAGCTATGACATACACACAATCTTGTATGCAAATGACGTTGCAAATTGTATTGAGACAGACGATTTGTACAATGGAAAATTAATATTTTGAGACATTTGCGAAAATTGTGGAATGGGTCTTAAGTTACATAAAATTAAAATTACTTTATTTAGAAACGGTGGATTTTTCAAGAGCAACTAAATATCGTATAATACAGGCAAACAAACCAAAATCGTATCCGGGTATAAATAGGACTCGGGTAAAATTACAGGTGTTTCGAAAGTTAAAGACGTACTATTCAGGTATGGATAAAGACTTACTATTCAGGTATGGATAAAGACGTACTATTCAGATATGGATAATGCTACATTTGGCTCGTACAGGATGTAGACGATGAAATATAGTTTTTTCGTTGAATTTAGGACCACATCTTAAAATCAATTTAAATCAGGATTTGAATTCTGTCCAAAAAAAGTTACACAGGGCATATTACTGTAGTAAATTTTATGATGCCTTTTATATTCAGTTGTATAAACCCATTAATTTACTTACCCATGTACGAAATGCGTTAACTAGACTCCGCTGTTCCTCCCATAATTTAGTTATAGAGGAAGGACTATTCTGTGGTATGTCGAAGAACCATGTCATAATATCTCAACTCGCACAATACGTCCTTTCTTAAAAAAAAAAAGAAATCCTGCAGAATACATCAAATATACACGTAATTAAATGATTTTCCTCTTTTTTCAAGCTCGAAGATCACAACCATGTACATATTTCTAGTTTTCTTTGTATTTCCATCCATCCATCTCCCCATCCATCCATCTCCCCATCCATCCATTTTTACGGCACAGCAGCAAAAATATACTATTTAGTGCCAAGAGAATTAGACAATAGTTCCTTGCTCAAGTACGCAACATGAAAGCTAACCCAGACTTGTCAGGTAATAGGATTCGAACCCGCACCATTTCGATTCATGAGTCCTGTGCACTAACCACTGAACCACCACGGCTCTTTTTGTACACGGCGAAAATGTGTATCAAAACAGAACGTATAAACTTTATTCATGTAATATTCCTCTCGGGTTCTTAGTCCACCTTAAATATTGGCCGCCAAGTATAGCCTATCGTGTGCTGAACAATGGCGTTAAACCCCACAACAACAACAACGACAACAACAACATGTACTATTCTCACTTGCTGGTGCTGTATGAGACAGCACACATTATATTTAATGAGGCGTAATACATTCTGATTGTGGAGGACAGGTTTTAGGTGGAATGAAAATGAATATACTGTTGATGAAGAAACCACTACGATAAATGTACGGTAATTAAAACACCTTAGATTAGTGGGAGGCATTTTGAATCATATTTATCATGATTAAAAGCGTCTAACTGATTTGGCGCTTATAATCTGTTTCACAACTTGTTGTCCCTAACTTTGGATCATACCTCCTCGTATTTAAAATAAAATTTGCATGACTATCTTGCATATTTAACTCTGTCAATCTATGTCGATTTGGATTGAGCGTAGCATTGGCATTCGCTAGTCTAAGGTAATATGTAGAAATCCGAGCATGTACGGTACTATAATTTACGCTGGTACAATGTAATATGTAGAATTCATAGTAAATATCTATAATTTGCATAGTGACATTTAGCCAAATACCTAAGAAACAGTACGATTGGAGAGGTAGAGTTTGATCATTGTAAAATCAGGGCGTCAATAAGATGAGAAAATAAGCCATAAAATCACTAACATTCCTTACAGGGTCGAATATTTATAGGATACACACAAGTTTTAGCTACTTAATCACGTATTTTCCAAATTATATTAAAGTTGTCTTCAACTCAGTGATGTTGATGACCTCCCCCCACCCCCACCCCCAAAAGAGCAAGAAATAGCTGACTCTGGAATAGCAGCTTTTTTGCCAGTGTATATATCACAAACCTGAATTGAACATGTGACCTAAATGGAACAAAGCGACAGCTTTACTGGTGTGCTATTCATATAAAATCATTTAAGTCACGTTTTTCTTATCGTTTCAGGCGACTTAAGTATCTCAAGCCCATTGGCGGGTTCCGTACCAGTTTCTACTACAACAACCTGATGTACGGACTGATCACCTATATCACGGAAAGGCTTGGCGGTCGGAAATGGGAGGATATGGTCATGACAGAGTTGTTCCAACCTCTAGGAATGACGTCATCCAATTTTGTCACGACTGTCGAATGGGAGAAAGTTGACTTTGCTGTCGGTTATCTTGACAAAGATGGACACCTTTATGAAGTGCCCCATGAATATTCAAGGTTTTTAGACAATTTTCTTTCCTCCTTCTCACTCATCTTTCTTCTCGTTACAAGAGTATATTTCACGATGTAATATTTTTTAATTTTCTTGTTACTGCTACTACTAATACAACCACTACAACTACTACCACTACCATTACTACTACCACTACTACAACTACAACTACTACTACAACCACTACCACTACCACTACTACTACAACTACAACTACAAATACCACTACTACTACAACTAGTACTACAGTTACTACTACTTATTTGTCTGTGTTATCTCTGCCAACATTCTACATATTCACAACTATTTTCCAAGATGAAGATCTTGAAAAGTAGAATGTCTTTGAGTGGAGTGATTTTTAAACTTAATGCCTGATAGCAGTAGTATGTGTGTTAATTGTGGAAAGATTTCCTACCATATTTACCCTACATCACCCCACCCCTTCCGTCTCTCTTTATGCATTTGAATAAAACATTAATGGGATGATTAGAAGCATACGCAAGAGCATAGACCGGTCAAAAGTGATGACTATAAGCATAGGCCGGTCAGAAGTGATGACTAGAAGCATAGACCGGTCAAAATTGATCATACTCTGTAGGCATTGAAACTGTATTTAAAAAAACAACCACTGAACAACAGGACCAGTAACCTGTGCACTAACTTTACCCACAACATGCCAGTGGATGCGGATTGCTTTCTCCTTCTTACTACCCATTGAAAAAGACGACGAGGTTCGCTTACATTTCGCAAAAAGAACTATATTTTGAAATATCTTACAATTACGTACCTATATCACGGTCACACAAATGCGTTTAAAGGAACACAAACATACATCCTTGTAAAACCTAGGAAATGGGGACATACTTGTATAATTATCCAAATAGGGACGTCCCCAACAGGACGTCAATATCATAACAAATTTCTGGAGAGCAAGATGGGTTTCAATTTGGTTTGGATATATGCATGTGTTTGTGTTTCGACTAATTAGGAATGAGAAAAGCTACATCTTTCGCTGGGAGGGGCTAACCCTTGAGGCAGAATAATGCTTCATTCTTTTTAGTATAAGTGCACAGACCTGTCAGTGAGCTGCTAATTCTGGCGAGAGACTTTTGTCCAGTAAAGCAGGAAGCTTTGTTGAGGGGGAACTCAAGACCACTCCGAGTATTCACTCGTAAAAAGAAGGGAATTGAACTTGGTAAACAAGCTTCTCAAAGAAGGCTCCCAGGGTGTCGTTAAGTCTGTGATGAGATATTACAGGGTGTACAAAGTGACGACACCGAGAGAATAAGAAGGAAGCCGTGGAGACTTAAGTGTGTACAGAAGAGGCACAGTGTATAGAAGGAGGAAGAAGAAGAAAGGGATGAAGGGAAATTGGATGAGTACTTGGAAAAACTCACTGAACAGAGAATTTCGCACAATAGGAGAGTAATTTCTATAGGACGAAGTCAAGAGTAAGGGGCGTATGGTCAACTCGGCCATTATTGTATTATGATATTTTATGAGATGATGGTTGGAATGTTCAATTGATCGATCTCATAAACACATACTGGGAACTCAGGAAGATAGTAAGAGAGAAAGGATGAGTTCCTAGATAAAGGATGTCACATGATGATGGAAATGTCTTGTAGAAAATTACGGAATCGTAGCTGGAATATGAGACTCTTGCTGTTACGGAAAACTTTATGAAGATGTTAGTCCACTAATGTCGTTTTTTCCAAGAATCTTTTCCATAACTTTTCAAAACAAATAATCACTCGAAACGGTGTAGATAGGCTAGATCTTGGGGACATTGGCTCTGCGAGAGGTTCCAGAGATTGTTATGTAATGAAAGTTGTTGTACGGCTACATCTTTGAGAGAGAGAGAGAGAAAGAGAGAAAGCTCTCTTAACCTCGTGCCGTCACAATGTTAAAACAGCTACATCTGCATAATTATTTTGCCTGTAATAAGAAGACAAAACATCTATTTCCTTTGTCGGTACGGAACTGACCTTTATTTAATTAAACAACACAAATATATTGACTACATTCTAGAAACACATCTAAAAACTTTACAATAAAAGTTCATGCAATACATATTATATTTTCCTTTTCCCAGCTTTCTAACTTCATTTATTCGTATAACTTCTGCATTTTAGAATATTATACAATTAGTTAATTCTCAATCAATTTCAAGGTAGCCAAAAGTATAAAAATGTAATGACCATAATTAATGTAACAATTAATTTAAAGAAATGCATTTTACTTATTTTAAAATAGAATATTGATTTAGAATATATTGCTAGATAATATTCTTTCTTACTTAAAGAATACTTTATTTCAATATTAAATCTAACATGAAGTTGGTAGCAATCTTAACCTTACAATAAAAAGTACATAAATATAATTAAATATAAATTATTTAGAACATTTAAACATTCCGTTACAATATATTATAAATAAAAGTATTAAGTGAATAATGTTGCTAACATAACAATGTTACTATTAAAATAACAAACATTACAAATACTTATTTCTAAAGAAGTTACGAATATACAATTATTTTACCTGTAATAAGAAGACAAAACATCTATTTCCTCTGTCGGTACGGAACTGACCTGACCCTTAAATGCGTGGTCTTTTATATGCATCCTGTGTCAGGTTAACGTACCCTTGGAAATAGATGTTTATTCTCTCATCAAGTAAAAGTCAGTTTTTCCTGGTCCAAACCAGCTTAATTTGACGTCATCTGACATAAGGTACAACTCAGATTTGTAGTTCGTTTGGCATTAGTTACGTCCGAACATGATAATCCCTAAATATTCTAAATCAGCAACATGTTTAATATATTTAAGCCAGCAGCAATGTCCGTCAATCTTTAGATAAGAACCATTTTTGTAGAAACGACTGTCCATCATTAGTTAAAAACATTCTGTATTTACGTTAACACGGAAGCCTGCTCTATGCTTTACCGATAAGACTTGGGGGTTCACTGACTTTCAGTAAGATTTCTTGCTAATGCCTGGTTTTACAAAATATATATCTGACTGATAAACTTAAGAGCTGACTGACTTTTGTTTTATAACCTATTTTCACTCGATAATGTATATTCGTATAGCTAATGATTTGCGTTGCCAACTTATGCTTCGTATATCAACTATTTTCCTTCAATTAATATATAGTTGTGCTTTGGAAATAAATGAAATTAATCTTAACACACTTTTAGAACTTACCTAATATAAATGAATAAAACATTACTCTAATACAATTTAAAGAAAATATCAATCTTATTAATTTTACTGAAAATTGAATCCTAACAGATATATTGAGCTGAAGATTTATGTCCATGAACTTCTTGCATTCGTATACTTTATAAATTGTTATTTATTCAACCTTTAGTTGTTATAAGTATTTCGAGAGTCGAAATTGCCTACCGGGATCTCGTGAGTCATTAAATTTTAATGCACACCTTCTGCAGTATTATTTATAATACCGTAGTGGATCAGCATTATTTATAATACCGTAGTGGATCAGTATTATTTATAATACCGTAGTGGATCAGTATTTTTATACTACCGTAGTGGATCAGTATTATTTATAATACCGTAGTGGATCAGTATTATTTGTATTACCATAGTGGATCAGTATTATTTATAATACCGTAGTGGATCAGTATTATTTATAATACCGTATAATACAGTAGTGGATCAGTATTATTTATAATACCGTAGTGGATCAGTATTTTTATACTACCGTAGTGGATCAGTATTATTTATAATACCGTAGTGGATCAGTATTATTTATATTACCTTTGTGGATCAGTATTATTTATAATACCGTAGTGGATCAGTATTATTTTTAATACAGCAGTGGATAAATATTATTTATAATACCGTAGTGGATCAGTATTTTTATAATACCGTAGTTGATCAGTATTATTTATAATACCGTAGTGGATCAGTATTATTTATAATACCGTAGTGGATCAGTATTTTTATAATACCATAGTGGATCAGTATTATTTATAATACCGTAGTGGATCAGTATTATTTATAATACCGTAGTGGATCAGTATTTTTATAATACTATAGTGGATCAGTATTATTTATAATACCGAAGTGGATCAGTATTATTTATAATACCGTAGTGGATCAGTATTATTTATAATACCGTATAATACAGTAGTGGATCAGTATTATTTATAATACCGTAGTGGATCAGTATTTTTATACTACCTTTGTGAATCAGTATTATTTATAATACCGTAGTGGATCAGTATTATTTATAATACAGCAGTGGATAAATATTATTTATAATACCGTAGTGGATCAGTATTTTTATAATACCGTAGTTGATCAGTATTATTTATAATACCGTAGTGGATCAGTATTATTTATAATACCGTAGTGGATCAGTATTTTTATAATACCATAGTGGATCAGTATTATTTATAATACCGAAGTGGATCAGTATTATTTATAATACCGTAGTGGATCAGTATTTTTATAATACCGTAGTGGATCAGTATTATTTATAATACCGTAGTGGATCAGTATTATTTATAATACCGTAGTGGATCAGTATTATTTATAATACCGTAGTGGATCAGTATTATTTATAATACCGTAGTGTATCAGTATTATTTATAATACCGTAGTGGATCAGTATTATTTATAATACTGTAGTGGATCAGTATTATTTTTAATACCGTAGTGGATCAGTATTATTTATAATACCGTAGTGGATCAGTATTATTTATAATACCGTAGTGGATCAGTATTATTTATAATACCGTAGTGGATCAGTATTATTTTTAATACTGTATTGGAGCAGTATTATTTATAATACCGTAGTGGATCAATATTATTTATAATACCGTAGTGGATCAGAATTATTTATAATACAGTAGCGGAGTTGTGTTACTTATTTCAAGGATTACTAAGTAAGGATTTCGCAATCCATCGTTATCGCATTCCCACCCCCCACCCCCCCCAAAAAATAATCTCGTATAGAGGTATGTTCCCAGTAGTTTGGCGTGTATGCTCACCGATGTCCCGTTTCGCACCATTTTCGCCTCTCCCCCCCCCCCTCCGGGTTTACCATGACAGCACATTATCACTCTCTCGCTCTCTCTTGTTGCAGGTTATGGGGACTTCTGTGTGGGTCAGGATGCGTGCTAAGTAACGCCCTGGACATGGCGAAATGGATGATGTTTCACCTTTCTGGAGGGCGGAATACGGAAGGAGCCTGGGTGCTTAGAGAGGGGGTATTGGGTGAGGCCCACAAGAAGCATCAGCCCATACCAACTTCCACAATCAGTTCATATCTGACTCGCCCCGTCGCCCCTGTCACCTTCAGCGAAGACAACTATGGACTTGGCTGGAAAATAGGATACTACCGGGGTAAAATGCAGTAGAAATTATTCAAGCTTTGTCATAAGATCTCTTACTGAACGTATAGAAAATAAGTAGATACTAATACTAACTACTACTACTACTACTACTACTACTACTAATGATGACTATGTTGTGGTTTATGATGATATGGATGATGTGTTTAAAAGATTTGGTTGTGATTCTCTCCTGAAACATTTCAACATATATCTAGAGAAGCAATATTCTCAAAACATTGGTGGCTGGTTAACTGGAATGTCTTTTGTTGTATCTATATATCTCACTGGCATACTCATCAATTCACTGTTTTTTATTTATTATTATATTGAAATGCAGATACATGTACTGAACTAGATCAAATATGGCAGTGCTACAGATCATCACGAATTTAATTAGAAGACATGAACTGTCCGGGCGAATCAAGACTTAAGGGAGACAAATGGAATAAAACGTCTACAGCTTTGGTTAGTTCGCCAATGGATAATGTGGATGCGATGAAGTTAAAGGGAAAATTCTATGTATTTGATACAGGATCTGAATGGATTCTTGGATCAAATGACGACACAACACAATATAATGAAAGAATAAATTTTAATGGAATAGATTAATACAAATTATATATACTACAAATACCTTTACACTCTAAAACATAAGTCTCATTCAATTACTATATCGGTATATATAGTCTCATTCCATTACTATATTGAGGGCCACGAGTGGCCGAGTGGTCTAATGCGCTTTCTGTTACGGATCACTGCCGTATCACCTCTGCGTGGGTTGGAGTCTAAGATTCGGCTAATGTAGTTATGTGAGAAAGATTGCCAGTAGCTTCTCGTGGATCGGTGGTTCTTTCCGGGAGTTTTCTCGGGTTCTTCATCCACCAATAATATTGGCCACTATATATATCCTATCGTGTGCTGAAAAAATGGCGTTAAACCCTAAAACAACAACAAAATAACAATTACTATATTCAAACATTCAAAAATAGGAAGAAGAAAAAAACAACAGTTCATATACAAATGTATGACGGTAAGATTCAAATAATCTCACACAATCTCGTACAATGAATGTGAAATTCAGATAACCCCGTGGAATGAAAATAAGACTAAAATAATCTTCTGTAATCAAAATAAGATTGAAATAATCTAATGTAATAAAAATGACCTAAATTATACTCAACTAAAACAATCAATTGGAGCAAACAAGACTCGGTCATTGTACAATCGTGTGATTCATACATATTTGTTAAAACTTGCAAATGTCCACTGACAAAACACACAGTTAACCCGAATTCATGGGTTGGCCCTCACTTGTATCGGCCGCTCACGCTCTTCATGGATCCCCCATGCCCAAGTTTACAAATTTGCGGTTTCGTCTTTGTCTTGATGGTTACATTATCTTTCATAGCCATATCGACGCACAGACGGTTAGACAGCCTGTTAAACCAGCATACATACGTAGAGACAGCACACAGTTCTTGTGAATCGTGTTAACACACTTGTATCGGCAACGCACACATTTCATGGATTTACCATGAGCACAGATATACGTATAGATAGCTTCAGACAGACACAATTAAACCAAACTGGTCATAATACCAAGTACGGAATTAGAATCTATAGCAGCTTGTAACAGATAGTATGTGTAAGTAGTACAGGCATCATTTCACGATACGATATTAATTGTTATTTATCAATCATTTCGGGACCGTATTTATTACTCAAGTTTGAGTTGATTGTATTTATCAACCGTTTCATAATTGTATTAGCAGCAGAGGAGGTGAACAGACTTTCTCTAATTGGGGTATATTTTAAGCAAAAATATTCTAAGTCTCCATTTGCCAAACTGAGACTTAACAATTTTAGAGCTCTGTTTGTCAAACGGAGCCTTCCTCAAGGGTAAAAAAAAAAAGACGCCATTTAGTTGACGTTCACCTCCTCGGCTGCTAATGCGCTAACTAAATATTTGATCAAGTCCTTAAGATTTCACAAACAAACTAATTTGTAAAACCTCACCTCGTAAATCAATCAGATTATTAGATTGGTCAGTGAGTTTGAAATTAATTCTCGTTAACAAATTATTATGACATCGCATATAGACTAGATTAGTTGGGTCTTCAATAATTAGAAATCCTGGAGGAGCCGTTGGTGCAAATGAATATAAAATATATCCTTGCTGAGCTTGATTTGATTGTTCGAGATTTATTTGATAATTTCCTTCGATAACGTCACATACTAAATTGAGCGCAATCACCGTTGAAATATTCACATTGTTCGGAGCAATATGTCTACCGCCGCCTTCTGGATCATTATCAAATTTCAGAATATTTTCTGTAGGATTCTTCGATTTTTTCCAATTATCGTGGATTCTTTTGAACCCAATATTAATAGCATCGTCAAGTTGTTTCTTTAGTTTATCCGGATTATACCCAGGGATTTTAGATGTTTGAATATTCTCTTTTGGGATATTGAATTCTTCCGCAAACACTTCTTTATAAATTTCACTCATTAATACTTGTTGAATAATTTGCGTATGAAATGTTTCCATATCGTTGATGATTTTGTTACCTGTTTGTACTACACTAATAAACTCGTTTTTGGTGAGAGAGCCGGATTTGATGGATATTAACAATAATGAAAAATCATTATTCATCGCTGTTAAGTTTTCTTTGATTAGGTGGGTGTAAAATATCATATTATTTTTATTGTCGTATCCTATAAATTTGGGAGAAAAATCTTGATAACTCTTGACTTCATTGATGGGTTTTATTTTGTCGGTGATATAATCGGATTTTTTAGGTTCAGGTGGTATAATAATATTTTCTGAGTCATCCGGTGGTGGTAGTTCAGGCCATCCTAACACTGATCTTATAGAACTTTGATAAATATCTACAACATACCCAGGGGAATTAATCTCGATCGCAGATGATAACGTCGGCTCGTGAACCGTTATAGCGATTTTTGATTCTTTTCCAGTGAGAGATTTTATTCTGCGTTGAAATTCAGCATTGATCTGTTCGATTTGATATGACCCAGTTGGTAACGAGACAACCTGCCAATCTGGAGTTCCGTCTTCACGATTTTTCCACGCGAATACCAAGGAATTATTTGGTTGTTGACCACCAAATGCTACCGATCTAATATTAGGCCAGCTATGATATACTCGTAGTTTTGCTAATGCGATCTCGCTCACGGGAACAGGAATTGGAAAATTAACACTAAATTCGGGATGTGTTGAGGTTATTGATATCGTGCTTGTTTTCACTGGTGTTGTATTTGTTACTATTTGTTGAAGTAGTTCTTGCGACGACATTATTATTATTATTCTGCTCTAATTTCAGCATTGTTGATTTATACAATTGAGCCATAGTTGAAAATTCACTATCTGATATTGTTGTGTCATCCAACGACGATGATATCAACGAGGATAATTGCGAGTAACCGGAAGATGCAATATGATATTTAATTAAATAATCATGTAGTTTACTCTGGCTACACGATGATAGTTTTTTTGTGATCCCAGTTAATATACCAGCAATTGTAGCCACTGCGGAAATAGCGATTGGAACTACGACCGGAGCAATCATTGTAACCGAAGATAGTATTATTCCAGCAGCAGTGATTACTCCTGACACCGAGTACACTGTGATATCAACTGTGGTTATTCTTCGTTTGTATTTTTTGATTTTTATTTGATATTCTTCACAGAGAGAACTGAGTTTAGTTTGATATTCTCTGACTTGATCATAGCGATACTGATTCGATGATGGAGTCATTTTATTTTAAAGGTGCTAGCATTTTCAATTACAAATTACTTTGTAATTTTGAATCGTGAAAGAATTTTTAAATTAATTTAATTGTTTACTTAAATCCACTACGAATTCTACGTACCACGTTACTGAAACCCTGGCTAGATTTCTATCTGTAGTCGTTATCGTGAATAGTTCAGTTGTTCCTTTGTCGATGATCGTTGATATCGTATTATTGACTCCAGATGAACTACTTGATGATATATCAAACTGAGTCGGTGATATTATTGTTAATCGATAAATACCCTTTACGGTTGCGGTGATATCTAGTTTGTTGTTTATGGGAGTCCACGTATATGATCCGTGTTGAATCGTGTGTACTACGTTGTTGACGATAGATTTATCATGAGGAATTTTTACTTTTTCAACAACGCTTATCATCCTCGTTGCATCATCCTTTATTGCGCTGTTGAATGTTTTAAGTTCATCGATGGATTTTTTAATATCGGGAAGTGTTATTTCAATTTTATCAAATGGGCTCCCAATAAACTTGTCCATGAGGTTTTTACGAAACGTCATAAATAATTTCGTGTGTTTTTCATATTCGGATTGAAGACTTGTTAGTTCTAACATAGAATCTTTTATTAAGGTGAGTTTTGGTGTGGTTACTGGTGGATTTCCAAAAAATTCTAGTATGGGTTTGTCAATTTTGTTAATTGTATTTCTTTGTGTTTCACTAAACTGGTCAAATACAATTATATGATCATCATACTTATCATTAAGCGATTTTAATGAATTCACTGTGTTATCATATGTTGCTAATTTATCCGTAATCGTTGAAACAAGTACACCTGGTTTGAGTTTACCCCCATCAGAAAATAACGCGATAGTATCCTCTGCTGCGTCTCGTCGTTTAACCAAAATATCATTAAGAGAGATATTACTACTTTTCAACTTACCCTGACGATCTTGAAATACAACTATTTCACCAGGATCAATATTTGCTAGGTTTAATATTTCAGCTATTTCATCTTCGATTAGTTTTTTAATATCCTTGTTATCAACAGTTTCAACTCCACTATCAGGTTTCTTCAGCGATGATAAAGGTCGTCCCCAAATATCAATCATTATTATAGAAATCTTTTTATCATTTAAATCCTATGGATTTCTAATCCGAGAAACGCTAGCGTTTCTACCGCTAGTATACTCATTTACTACTATATGAGGTGGTTTCGAAAATCTTTTGGATATAGCATCAAGTACGTTTAATACTTCATTACCACATATTGGTGGATCAAGCATTGTTTGTGTTGGTAACGTAGAATACCAAGTCTTCATTGGAAAATCTTTTATATAACGCATAAATTCTTTCGGCGGCGCTAATCCATATGAGTCAAAATAAATAATCCCACGTGGATCAATCGCGTATGCAACCCAGTGAGTTCCAGGTCCGGAGCTGTTATCTAAATTAATAATACCGGTTTCAACATCATTTGGTTGTGTCGGTAACTGATCTCTCATAAAAACCCCTCTGAAATTTTTTATTTTTAATTTTTTAGCGGTATCAATTAAATCAAAATTGGACATAGGAACTATATCGTTCCTGGAATTCGAAGACCCTTTCCGCTGTACCATGAACTCGGGGTTCCTGGTAGTCTTAGACCCTTTCCTTTTTTTTTATACCCTTTTCCAGTTGCCTTTTTCAATGCCATTCCTGCTGCGGTACCAATAGCTCCTAACGCTGCTGCCTTCGCTACCGCTGGGGCTGCTGCGGCAATCAACCCTGGAATCAACCCTAACAACGGGAATATACCACCAGTCTTTTCCATATTTTTAATCGCGCTCGTAGAAAGAGTAACCTGAACTCCTTTTTTTTCTTTCAGCGCTTTATTAAAATGATTAGTTTGAGTTTTCGTCAGCGATAGTTTATTTCCTCCGCCATTCATTTGATTAGGTTTCAGCATTATTAGTTCCGCTCGCAGATTTGTAAGCTTCCTCATCTAATTCCCCTGATAGAAAAGCGTTCTTACGGGTTACAAATTTCCCTTTTTTTATTAAATCAGATATTATGAAATTGTATTCTTCATCGTCTATGATTAATCTAGAAGAGTATTTTGCATTATCAAATCTTCCACCTTGAGTGAATTTATCAACTATGTCAAGACCTTAGTTTTCAACCGTATCAGGATCATAGCTGTCACTGAAGGAAAAAGTGTTGTATGCACAGAAAATTACTTCTAAAAATAAACTAGCAAGCTTTGCATTGGGCAAGGTTTCACCGCGAACGCTTTTTTGCAATATCTTGACTGACATCCATCTTGCTTATTTTTATAATGTGAACAGACTCAAGGAGTGGATAAATATATTTTTATTTTTATTTCGATGAGAGAATGAACTAAGCGTATAATGTGCTATCGTTTTGAGCACGAGGTGAAGAGTTAACGCCTATTTAATTTTCTGGAAATGGACTGACGTTTTCAACAAGCTGTCCATTCTTAATGCCATTTCCCCCATGATTTCCCACGATTTCATGTATTTTTCTTTTTCAGGTTATCCATTACTGACCCACACCGGATCCACCGACGGGTACCGTGCACTGTTGACGCTTTACCCTAACCAGAAGCTGGGCATTTTCACAGCTATGACTGGGGACGATTCTAGCTATATATTCCGCTCTAATCTCCACAACTACATCAGTGATCTCTACTTACACGAAGAACCATGGTTGAATGTATCCACGATCTGTTCGTTTCCAGAACCTTGGTTTAAGAAGAAACCTTCAACACCGAGAATACCCATTGACAAAAATATTCAACCCCTCCGAGCTAATGAGTCTTATGTAGGTGTGTATAGCAACGAAGCCTACGGAGATATCAAAATCCATATTGGTGAGAACAATCAATTAATGGCGACCTATGGGTATGCTAGATTTTTGCTGTTTGCTAAAAAAACAAGTGACCTATTTTACGCGGAAGGATCGGGACTTTTGAAAGATCTGAAAGATTTCACGACATTCAGGTTTTTAGACAAAAGTAATTCAAGCAATTTGATGAACACTCTGGAAATTCCAAGTTTCGAATCACAGGATCCTCCAGCTTTCACTAGAAGGAAAGCAGTCGCCATATCTATTTCAAGAACAAACCGCATGGATAATTGCATCGCGCCTGCGTATGTGACAGTATTAATATTGTTAGTAACTGTGATATGGTCGACAGCATGGATCATACAATAACGATCTGGACGTTCGAGTCAGGGAACGACACGCAGGTCGCACATGAGACAAAGATACAAAACACGGAACCAAGGGTAGTCTCAAGAAAATTTTCAATGAGATGGCACTTAGATTAACACTGTCACTTCATAATGAAATCATGCCCAAGTTGTACATACATCTCCCATTGCTGATGACAAATTAGTTTGCTGAATATTGAATTAATGTATAGCAAAGGTGTTATAAAAGAATAATAAAGATAATAATAAATACAGTACACAATTATTTATGTTTGCGCTCCATTAAGAAACCAAAAGTAAACAACACTACGTTTGATGCTCAAAACTCCATTACATATCTACTCTGTAACTCCCTGTCACTGGACTACTCTTTATTACAATACCTTATTGTCCCTGGATCATAGTGATATTTCAGAGATGAACCAATAGTTTAATTGAAAATCGTACGATTTATGTATCACCCAATAGTTTAATTGAAAATCGTACGATTTATGTATCACCCAATAGTTCAATTGAAAATCGTACGATTTATGTATCACCCAATAGTTTAATTGAAAATCGTACGATTTATGTATCACCCAATAGTTTCATTGAAAATCGTACGATTTATGTATCGAAGATGATTACTGATAAACTGGTTTTACATAAAGTCCAATTTCTTTAACTACTTTTGCTCATGCACACTGATATCGTACTACTGAAAGTTTACAAAGATGAAAAAATGTTATCGGTTCTGTTAAACCATCAAATAAATGGATAGTGTGAATACTAGATATTAATAGTGTAGATATTACAACTTGATTGTGGAAGAATACAATTATTATTATTTCATTCTTACAGATTATTGTGTCTCTATTTTCTCCACCAAAAATAATGGACTGATAACCTATGCACATACTTACCTGTTATTTGTGCATCAAATAGTGTTCACCTTCCTCCAGCGCGTGTGCGCGCGCGTGTGTGAGAGTGTGTGTGTGTTGTCATTTTGGGCTTAACGCCATTTTTAGCTCCGTACATAGTGGTCAGAACTTGGGAGAAAACTACCGGAAGAATCTATTCTCAGTAGGCAATGTCTATTCAATGCCAATCTATAGTCCAATCACATTCCTAAGTCCATCCAGAGGCATAGTCTTTTCAATGCAATGTCTTTTAAATGGTAATGTGTTTTCAATGCTAATGTGTTTTCAATGGCAATGCTTTTACAATGCCGATATCTTTACAATGCTAATGTCGTTTCAATGTTAATGTCTTTTCAATGCTAATGTCTTTTCAATAGCAATGTCTTTTCAATGCTAATGTCTTTACAATGTCTTTTCATTGCTAATGTCTTTTCATTGTTAATGTCTTTTCAATGACAATGTCTTTTCAATGGCAATGTCTTTACAGTGCTAATGTCTTTTCAATGTTAATGTCTTTACAATGACAATGTCTTTTCATTGCTAATGTCTTTTCAATGACAATGTATTTTCAAAAGCAATGTCTTTTCAATGACAATGTCTTTTCAGTGTTAATGTCTTTTCAGTGTTAATGTCTGTACAATGGCAATGTCTTTTCAATGACAATGTCTTTTCAATGCCAATGTGGCTACACTAAATAGTTTAATATTTTACTCAGCATGGCAAAATGGAGATAAAACGGAATGTGTTATTATGAGCTTTTCTTTATTTGGTAATAAATAATGCAAACCTATCCCATTCGGTCATAGAAAATGTGTTTTTTGCAATTTCATTCAGAAATATAGAAACAGAAAACAATAAACACAAAGAATGCAAAGACCCTAAAATTAAATATTACCTCCGTATTTGTAAAAATGGTTTTCATTGTGGGAAAGGTTTTTGACGAAAAAGACTCAGACTGTTTACATATTAAAGCTGACAAAACAAAATATACTGAGAAAACGAGATTACAATGTGTATTTCGTGGTCAAAACAATTTGCGTCTGGAGATCATGAAACTTTCGGTATATAATACAGTGCTATGCTGATCTGGGAGAAATCAATTCATGTAATTATTAAGTCATCATTTCTAATTCCTTTCCTGTGCTACGGAAGTGAGGAGTGTGCTCCAGAGATGTTCTGCCCAGAGCTGTAGAGTTCCACTAGATGTCCGAGTGATGAACGCCACGAGATGTGCAGAATGATGGACTGACCACAGGCTCATGATATCAACGATGGAGATCTGGATTCATCCTAACAAGTAGCATACAATGTTCTAAAGACTTTATGTTGCCATATTGAACCAGAGGAATGTAATAGAAAACAGTTGTCGAATAACGGTGCAACCAACTGAATGATCTCGAAAAGATCTCTGAGAACGTCCAGGTAAGCTGTGTATCATTCCTAGACTGTGTATCATTCTTAGACTTTGTATCATTCATAGACTGTGTGTAATGAATTACATCTCAGTCCCACTATTCCGCTACAAATAATCATCAAGTTGATGAGAATGATGATGCCATAGAGTCTTCTTAATGAGAAACATCGGCTACAGACGGCTTTCTTAAAAGGCACCAATTCATCATCTAAGATGGCTGCCTTCATCAACATCAGTATGTCTGTCCAATGCAAGCACATAATTGCAAAGCTCGTGACAGAGAAATAAGGCAATAAAGCCGATGAGATTCAGTCCTGCGCAGACAGGAAAGACATTTTGAACTTATAAGATGCTTTATAGACATCTTGATCAAAGAAGAAAATGTTTGTTCGAATCATGCGGTGAGATCGTCCCTCATTTACTGACGTCACCAAAATTGTTCTTTGACTGCATAACCCGCTGATAAATATCGTTGCCAGGCGCTCCTGTGATAGTAGTTGTGTTCGTTGCATTATTAGTAAGGCTCTCTCAATTACTCAATGCGCAGGCGTAAATACTCACGCGGGTTACTATTATAAAAAGCATATCATTATAAAACATGCGTACAAAAATTAACAACTGACAATAAATCAAATTGAAATATTAGAAGCGAAAAGATTTGAATGTGAATATATACAAGACAAATTGAAAAGAGGAAAGCGAACACTTGAACGGAACCTTCCATCATTGATGTATGAATATACACCTATCACAGAGATACGATCAAATGTTTTCAAATCTTTCATCGTGAAGCAGAAAAATGTAAGACCTTGACTAGTAAGAACTAGATCAATAACGCACCCATCTTCACGCTTATGTTTAGAGAAAACTATGGTTAATATTATAATCTTTTAGCAGGGTTCTAATATAAGAGTTTGAAAAGGTTAAACTGACACAGTGCTTTGACGATATTATCCAAAATGAAACGGAAACATATCTGACGGTTCGGAGGAGTTTCAACTGCCTGTTCAGAAACCAGACGATATTTGATAAACTTATCATTTCAGCTTTAGTCACGGAGGGTAGCAGTGTCTGTTGTAGGGGTCCTTTGTGCTTAAAAGGCGTCAAATTTATCTTATCAATGTCAATCCGATATCACACTGGCGTTGACATCAATATGGAAAGCAATCCGTGTGGTGTGGCATCGCATGTGAAAATAAAATTATAAAACGGTTTTTTAAATTCATGTCTCCAATCTGTGTCAGTCTACCCCGCTGAACGCATATGACATATTAGCGTTGTCCCTGATGACGCTGGCCTTCTGAGAGTATCGTATCAGATAAATCAAGTCAGTGTTTTGCGTTAACATTTGAAAACATCACTGATGGATTATTTTCTTTGTCAAGCGACGTTGTTGTACAATTGAAAGTTGTTAAAACCGTTGTCTATGTCGTCGATTACAGTTGAAACCATCAATGTCATAGCTTTTGATTTTCTTGACGCCACTGTTGTAGTCTCGCAGGACTTTGTAACATGGTTGGTCATCTGCAATTCGTACAACCAGATATAACGAACCCCATCGTAGCGATATTTAACGACCACTGAATCTTAGCACTTCTAACTGGCCCTATGATTATCGTAGAGGCACTATTGGGTAGGGCCTCTGTGTGCTTAACCGTCTGTGTTTTGTCGCTGAAAGGTCAACAATATGAAACTTGTCTTTGACATTATTTGCGTCGCAAGACTTACACGGACACATTAGACGCGTAGTCACCACGAAACAAAAACGGTGTGCAACCAAAGGGTTCTGTGAACGATGTGGCACTAGTAACAAATATTATGACAAGAAAATACTACGTTGAGTGACGATTGTGCATCATCATTTTCGGAGGCTAATAGATCGCTGCCATGGGCGAAATACCCGGGAGAAAACATTTACCGTGGTATAATTTCTGTTCCATTGGACTATACTGGATATTCGACTAGATCCACAAGATGTTCCAGTCAATGGTGAAACTCCAGCGAAAGAGATAGATCACGCAGGTTACCGACACGATATTGCATTCCGTAATCGTGATCTAACTCGGAGACTCATAACTGATCGTGAGTTCATTGACACGTTAGATAACATTAGTTCACCAACACCAAGACAACGCCTTGTATGATCGGTAATAACAACCGTAATGCATTCAAAGTTGTCAGTGGGCCGAAATGAAGTGTTAACAATGGAGTTTAAATATTCTCAGAATGGAATCAGCACAGTTTGCAAGATCTGACCATTCTACGTGATCGTCAATAATCCAAAAACGTTATGGGTTCTTTATGATTAACCCTTGTGATAAATGAACAGTGACTGCGTATCTAAGACATAATGGACAACACTTATCGCGTTCTACCTCACACAACGGTACACTGACTATATCGGTACACTGACTATATCGGTACACTGACTATAACGGTACACTGACTATATCGGTACACTGACTATATCGGTACACTGACTATA
The DNA here is from genome assembly GCA_029339505.1 of Unio delphinus. Classification (NCBI taxonomy): domain Eukaryota; kingdom Metazoa; phylum Mollusca; class Bivalvia; order Unionida; family Unionidae; genus Unio; species Unio delphinus. The sequence continues at coordinate 6,668,495 of JAQISU010000210.1, read as the reverse complement.
TCGGTACATATTAGCTTGAGAGTTGTTTACGTGTCAGGTATTGGTACGCTGATGATTCGCATCATAGTATCCACCTGTCTGTTTAAGAGTGGAACATAGTCCTGCGAATATATTTCTTTGAAACATTTCAACAATTCATGCTGAAGAATGTCACGAACTTATTTTAGTGTGTCCACGATGGCGTCACTTGGAGACCAGGTCCGGTACGGTTTGAAACACACATTAACTTTGTGTCGTTGGAAAACGCGCTTCCGGAATTCAGATCCCTCTTTTAAATAATGTAGGGTGATGTTACTTTTCGAAACTATTCTCCCAGTTGGTCTACTTTCCATAAGGATAAATCGGATACGAGAGCCATTTTTGGACCTATCTGCGATATTAAGTGTCAATGACAGAGTATACGTACCATCACGGCTATATTGGTAAACGGAATGGACACTTAATGAACATAAAAAAAAACAAATTCAACCTCGTCTGAAGTATCATGGCATATTCATGTTCTTTCCCCTTGTCATATTGTAACTTGGAACTCAGTAAAAATCCTAGATTGAAAATAAGCCTGGTTTGAGCGGGAATTAAGGATTCGATCTAATTCCGTGCACAAAAGCGACGTGGAACGTGACTCGGCCGGGGATCGAACCCAAGAACTCCCACTGTCGAGGCGGACGCTCTAACCACTAGGCTACAGGAACGTTCGTCGATCAGTTTATCTAAATGCATCCTTTGATGGCAGATACCATTTAAATTGTTAGTTATAAGGTTGATGCGCTTGATTTGCTAGGTATGGTTATCATAAGGTATTATGATTGCGCAAGTGACTTGAAGAAGAATGGAACATATGCCAAACCCTTTTCTCGCCGTTCGATCAGTCAGCTAGGTTGGTTCTATTTGTAATTGATCAATACGTCATCTGTTGTGTAAGTGTTTGAAGTTTTAATTGTAATTTAGGTCAGGTTGTTTTTAAAATCAGGTGTTTTGGCTGAACGAGCAGCAGAGGGGGTGAATCGGACAACCTTTTTCGGATATTTTTGATTATACCCTTAAAACGCCAAATAGAGCCTTCTTGCGAAATCTCATGTTTTAACCAGAAAAAAAAAATAAGTCTCCATTTGACAAATAGACCCTTAGTGATTGTTGTCTGAAAACATGAGATTTCGCAGGTGATACTTTATTCGCGTTTTCGTTGATTAATCATAAATGTCGCAATGATGTTGTGACTCACCCCCTCTGCTGCTAATGGTTTACGGTGAAAATCGTCCGATTTACCCTCTCTGCTGCTAATGTATTACGGTGATTTCAACCGAATATTTTATAAAGTCCGATACGATATCGTGTCCCAGACCTTGTCTGGGGGGAAATCCTTTGAAATTGCAAAGCAATTTACGATGAAAATCCTTAGGCCGAAAATCTTTTCAGGATCAAAGTCTTTACGATTTCACAAACAGACTAATTTGTAGAACCTCCTCTTGTAAATCAATCAGATTATTAGACTGGTCAGTGAGTTTGAAATTAATTCTGGTTAATGAATTATTATGACATCGCATATACACTGGATTCACCGGAGACTCAATAATTAGAAACCCTGGAGGAGCTGTTGGTGCAAATGAATACAAAATATATCCTTGCTGAGCTTGATTTGATCGTTCTAAATTTATTTGATGGCTTCCTTCGATAACATCACACACTAAATTGATCGCTATCACCGATGAAATATTCACATTGAACGGAGCAATATGCCTGCCGCCACCATCTAGGTCATTATTGTGTGTCAGGATAGTTGTTTGTGGTTGTGATGGTGTTTTTTTCCACGTATCATGAATTATTTTTAAACCAACATCGATGGCATCACTGAGATGTTTTGTTAGTTGTGGTACGTTATATCCTGGTAGTTTGAATGCTGGAATATCTTCTATGCGGATCTTATAGTCTGTTGCAAATAAATCTCTTGTTTTAGGATTGCTGTCACCTAATACCTCTTGAATGATTTGCGCATTAAATGTTTCCATGTCATTGATGATTTTGTTACATGTTTCTACAACGCTGATAAATTCATCTCGGGTGAGAGTGCCGGATCTAAGGGATATAAACAACAACGAAATATCGCTAATCATCGCTCCGAAATTTACAGTGATGTCATCCGGTCGAAGATAGTGGTAGATCTTCTTAGTGGGAGGATCTACCAATTCAATAAAAAAATACAATTTGTCATAATCGCTATAGCTTTTTACTGGATTATCAGATTTTATCCTGTCGGTGATATAATCGGTTTTTTTTGGTTCTGGTAAATCAACGGTTTTTCCCCCGGGTGGGATTTCAGGCCATCCTAGTACGGTTCTAATAGAACTCTGATATATATCTACGACATATCCTTCTGTGCTTATTTCAATGGCAGATGATAGTGTTGGCTCATGAACTGTTATAGCTATTTTTGATTCTTTTCCAGTAATCGATTTTATTCTACGCGGGAATTCATTATTGATTTGTTCGATTTGGTATGACCTTGTTGGTATGGAAACAACGTTCCAGTCTGGAGTACCGTCGTCTTTATTCTTATTTGCAAATACCAGTGAATTATTCGGTTGTTGACCACCAAATGATTTTGACCTAATATTTGGCCAACTGTGGTATACTCGTAATTTTGCTAACGCTATCTCCTTCACTGGGACCGGAGAGGGGAAATTCACACTGAATTCTGGATTCGTTGATGTTATTGAGATCATGCTTGTTTGTACTGGGTTTGTGTTCTCCACTATTTGTTAAAGTAATTCCATCTGTGTTGTCATTGTTATTATACTCATGATGTATTTCTAATTTTGACATCGCAGAATCATAAATACTGACAATCGCTGAAAACTCACTCTCTGATATAATTGTATCATCGAGAGATGACGATATCAATGAGGATAATTGCGAGTATGCAGTGGACACAACATGAAATTGAATTATGTAGTCTTGTAGTTTCCGTTGGCTGCATGATGATATTTTTTTTGTGATTATTGAAATTATTCCATCGATTGTTGTTGCCGCAGAAATGCAAATTGGAACAGCTATCGGGGCCATCATTGTTACTGAAGACAGTATAATACCTGCTCCGGTGATTACACCACTCACAGCGTACACAGTAACATCAATTGCGGTAATTCTCCTGCGATATTTTTTAATTTTCATTGCATACTCCTCAGACAGGGTTTTGAGTCTAGTTTGAAATTCTCTGACCTGATCATAGCGATATTGCGATGATGAAATCATTTTTATTTTAAATACGCTAGCGTTTTCAATTGAAACCGTTAGTGAAATTGCTTTGCAATTTTCAACTTAAATCCGCTACGAATTCCACATACCATGTTGTTGAGACCCTAACCAAATTTTTATCAGTAGATGTTATCGTGAACTTTTCAGTTGTATTCTTGTCGATGATCGTTGAAATCGTATTATTGACCCCAGATGAACTGGACGATGAAATATTAAATTGAGTCAATGGTGTCACTAGTGTTAATCGATAAATACCCTGGACGGTTGCAGTGATATCTAATTTGTTGTTTGTAGGTGTCCACGCAAATGATCCGTGTTGGATCGTGTATACTACGTTATTGGTTTTCTCATGAGGGATTTTTGCTTTTTCAATAATTGTTATCATCCTCGAAAAATCATTTTTGATGGCCTCGGTGAAGATTTTCGTCTCATCGATGGATTTTTTAATATCAGGGAGTTTTATTTCAATTTTATCGAATGTAGTTCCAATAAATTTATCAATGATATTTCTACGAAATGAGGTAAACTGTTTTATGTGTTCTTCGGTTTTAGATTGAAGTGTTGCTAGTTCCAACGCAGAATCGTTGAGAGTTTTAAATCGATCTGTAATCGTCGAAAAAAGTACACCCGGTTTGAGTTTACCCTGATCGGAAAATAACGCGATAGTATCCTCGATTGCGTGTCGTTGTTTAACTAAAATATCATAAAGAGAAATATTACTAGTTTTCAATTTACCCTGTTTGTCCTGAAATACAACTATTTCATTCGGGTCAACACTTGTTAAATTTAACGTCTCAGCGATTTCATCTTTAATTTTTTTTATATCACCGGTTGCAGTGTCATCGGGTTTGGGTTTCAAAGATCTCCCCCAAATATCGATCATGATATTTTATACACCTCTCTCTAAAATCGTTTCGATTTCCAGCGATTACTAGTGTATTCATTTACGACAATGTGTGGTGATTTTCTAGATGCTGAAATAGCGTCAAGGACATTTAATACTTCACTGCCGCATGTTGGTGGGTCATTGATTTGTTGTGTTGGTAGCGTAGAATACCAAGTCTTCATTGGAAATTGTTTTATGTAACGCATAAACTCTTTTGGTGGGGCTAATCCATATGAATCAAAATAGACAATCCCACGTGGATCAATAGCGTATGCAACCCAGTGAGTTCCGGGTCCGGTGCTGTTGTCTAAATTAATAATACCGGTTTCAACGCTGTTTGGTTGATGTGGTAATTGATCTTTCATAAAGACACCTCTGAAATTTTTAATCGCTAGTTTTTTAGCAGCATCCATTAAATCAAAATTGGACATAGATTCCTCAATTAATAAACCGTTCCTGGGATTCTCAGGCCTGATCCGTGAACGGATCTTCCGCTGTACCATGAATACGGGGTTCCTGGTAGTCTTAGACCCTTTCCCTTTTTTTTATACCCCTTTCCCGTTGCTTTCTTTAGTGCCATTCCTGCTGCAGTACCAACGGCTCCTAACGCTGCCGCTTTAGCCACCGCTGGGGCTGCTGCTGCAATCAATGCTGGTATTGCAGCTAACAATGGAAATATACCGCCTGTTTTAATCATATTTTTGATAGCAGCCGCAGAAAGAGTAATCTGAACACCTTTTTTTGCTACAAGTGCATCATTGAAATGTTTTACTTGACGAGTTGTCAGCGATAATTTATTTGCACCACCAGTCATTTGATTAGGTTTCAACGTGATTGTGGTTCCACCTTTTTTAGCCGATTCTGATTGCAATTTTTTTAATTGACCGGGTGTCAAAGACACATTGATATTACTATATGACATTATACATAATAGATTGATTCTAAATCGTTTACAATTTCAATGAAAAATCGAGAAAATCAATCAAAGATTTTCTACTGGGGCATCTACCACTCTCATTCTTCCTCCTACACCTTCAAGTAGCATTGATTTATCACTGAGAATGACAGCAACCGCTCTATAATTAGCAATACCACCAGGACGGGTTACACGGGCTCAAAAGTGTATATCAACAACAGATTGTCTCATCAAATCAAGATGTTCCAATGAAAAGTAATAAATCGGATAGAGGCTTTTGAAATCCAATTGTGATATTTGCAAACCAGTATCCACATTTAGATCACGTGCCATAAATGACAACAGGTTATGATAGACACGTGCAATATGGTTGTGAGTGTAATCAAGTTGTACATCTTCAGATGGTTCCTGTTGTCCGTTTATTCTCAGTGAGACCTCTCTAACACCTAACTGATCAAATATCATATGACTTCGTTGTTGATTACCAACTCGTGCATTATTCTGTAACGCCACAAATATATGACGTGGAACTGAAACACCTTGTTTTGATGCCAGATGCCAAGTAAATATATCATCAACATTATCTAGTTTAATATCAGTGGTCACTGATAACCAACTCAACAATGATTTTCCTCCTTGGTCCATAAATGATAACAATTTTTCTTCTGCTGTGATTGATGGATTTAACACTGGCATCCACAATGCTAGTTTTGTTAAAATGACTTTACCATCAGCAACACCAGCATCATGCCATATTGCATCATTATCAGTACCCTTTCGTACAAGCGCTACTGTGTGTTTAGCTCCATAAATAACTTTTCGGACGTTTCTACAGAATCCGAATATATGATGCAGTGGAATTGCACATGAAAATTGTCGACGCTGTCCTTGCAACGTTAATACGCGTGTTGCTAACCCTAGGTTGTAGTTAGTAATATTATTTATGACATCAAAATCACCAGCTGGTCTTGTATATCCGGCTGGTGCTGGATTAGCTGAAGAAGCATGTGTTGCTTTGACTCTAGAATACTGGTTGTGTTCAGGGTGATCAGTAATATCCTTAGAAAACATCATAGATGGACCCGCTGATCTTGTATAATCATCAGAATATCTCGCTAACCCTATGATTGTTGTGGCCACATCAACATCACGATCAATGGATTCAATTTCTTTTCCATCAATGAGATATTTAGCGCTTTCAAATAACGCCATAATACCGTTATTAACAAAACCGACTTTGATAGTTGGGTTATTGTCATATGGAGGATCATTATGAGCAGCATCATTTGTTACAAGTTCTCCTTCTACTTCAATAAACGCTTCACACGGCAAAAAGTATTTACTGGTATCATGAACTTGAAGTTCAATTCGCGATCGGAGATCGGGTTGTATTGCATCATAAGAATAAAATTGAAAATCGCGTACAGAATCATTCTTGCCAACTGGGGCATCCATATCAAACGCTGGATCAGGTGACCTTTTGAACATTTTATTCTATTTATCAGAGTCTAAATCGTGAAATCATAAAAAGATTTTCATCGTGAAAAACGCTAGCGTGAAAATCCGTAGGATTTCATCGACGTGGTTTTTTAAAGCCACTTCCCGCTATCATGTTTGCTATCATGTTATTTTGGTCACTTGGAGTCACCAATGATGCTAGTTTTTCATCTACTGCGTTATTTATTATTTTACTAACACTTGCAGGCATTTCTGCTGTAGATGGCAATGGTACCGGTTTCTTTTTTCGTCTCACTAATGATGTTATTTTATTCTTCGCGGCTGAAAACGCTTCTCCGGTAAGATCTGCAACAGCACCAATACCCTTATCACGAATAACATCAATGGCTTTCATTGATAATTGTTTAGCTAACGGCATCACTTTTTATAGCCATTCTTGCAAATAACCCAGCAATGGTATTACCTAAACCATCTCCGTAGTATGCTCTATAAACAGGCAATCGTGAATTAACTACATAGACGAGGGTTGGTTTATCATGATTGTAGTGTATGATCATTATGATAAAAACACTATAGTTTTCAATTGTTATTTATCTAATCAGTGATTTTTCAATTCAGTCGCTGTGATAGCCATTTGCTAACTCGTCAATGAAATCTCGATATGTTTTGATATCCATGATACCACCTTGAAATAACCGTCTACAGATATCAGCTGCTTCATTAATTATTTCTGGTGAGTTATTTCCAGCTCGGAACCCTCCTACAAGAACATCTAATCGTGATATATCATTGATAACACTATCAGGACATACCCTACTTGGGGTTCCTAATCCACTTCCGCTATAACCAGTTGCTTCATCATCATCAAGTTCTTCTTGTTTTGTTTGGCGTTGTAAATGATGATCAAAATTTCTCTTGAATTCTCGATATTTCGTCTTCCTTCTATCTATACTCCCAGTATTTATTTCATACACTATATCGGCCCATTCATTATGTGACATTCTATAATCCGTATAATTGTCCGTGAAAAACTGCTCTTGTGAATCATAGCTGTTAGCAGCAAATTCACTTAAATTGCCCTCCTTCTCATTGAGAATTAGTTGTTTAGCTTTATCGGTAAATAGATCCGCTAATTTCGTTGATTTAAGTAGTCTACTTAATATATCCTGAGGAAGTGTTTTTGTTTGTTTAGTCTCTTTTGCTATTTTTTCTAACACAGGGAGAAAGGTTTTTCCCTGTTCAGATATTGTTGACACTACCTCCTTCGTTGCTGTGGTTACTGGTTTAAACAACTCTTTAGATTCCTCAGCAAAGTCAGTCTGAAGACTCTGTCGTTGTTGCAGTTTATTTCTTACAGAGTCACGAATTGGTACAAATCTCTTAATTGCATCTAATCGTTCACGAGCCAATCGGGTCGTTAATGCTTCATTGACCATTATTTGAAATCGCAAACCATTTTTCAATTGCAAAACAATTTCCCCCATCGATGATTCCACCCTAACGGTCCAATATTTTATTGCCGTGAAATATTTTTATTTTTATTGCTGTGAAATATTTTTATTTTTATTGCTGTGAAATATTTTTATTTTTTATTCACTGATTTCACTGATTTTTTGACAGTTTTGGTGGTTTTTCACTGATTTTTTGACAGTTTTGGTGGTTTTTCACTGATTTTTGACAGTTTTGGTGGTTATTCTCAAAGAAATTTTACGGTCAAGTAGTCGATTTTGCATGGGATTTTCCGTAGAGAAAAGCTGTTAGGATTGATTTTCATCGATTTTGAGCCAATTTTTGATGATTTTCAGTCATTTTTGATGATATTTAGTCATTTTTTGATGATTTTTATCAAAAAACCACGTAGGGTCAAGTAGTCGATTTCGCATGGGATTTTCCGTAAAGAAAAGCTGTTAGGATTGATTTTGATGGTTTTTCAGTTGAGTGGTCGATTTTCCGTAAAGACATGATTGTTGCAACAGAATCTAGTGCCATTGAAATATTTTTACTACTGAAATAATTTAATTTGTAGTGCCATTGAAATATTTTTACTACTGAAATAATTTTATTTGTAGTGCCATTGAAATATTTCTACTACTGAAATAATTTTATTTGTAGTGCCTCTGAAATGTTTTTACTTTTTTGCCTGTTTATCACTGATTTCACTGATTTTGTGTTATTTTTGTACCATTTTGTGTCATTTTGGTGGTTTTTTCAGTTGAGATTTTACAGTCAAATGGTCGATTTTGCATGGGATTTTCCGTAGAGAAAAGCTGTTAGGATTGATTTTCATCGATTTTGAGCCAATTTTTGATGATTTTTGCCTGTTTTCAGCGACTTTTGGTCATTTTTCATCGATTTTTATCAAAAAACCACGTAGGGTCAAGTAGTCGATTTTGCATGGGATTTTCCGTAGAGAAAAGCTGTTAGAATTTTATTCAGTGTGAAATAGTTTTTGATAATTTCAATCAAAATATGAAAATCCCATTGAGATTTTACGGTCACAATCAAAAAATGATAAGGGTCGGGCAATCAATTTTCTTGAATTAGTGCTCGTAGGTTTCTAATTTTAGAGTTGACTTCTTTTTTCAATTCGTATTCGTTACCTAATTCTTTTCGTATCCCCTCTACGATAGTATACAACGGGACGAACACACTGATGTCACTGGAAAATGAAAGAGAGTCTCTAATAGAATTCTGAATTCTTTTGATGAGTGCATATTTCTTTGGTATCATATATTTATTGTTGTTAACTCCGTATTCTATATCCTGAAAATCAGACACAATTTGATCAGGATTTAATCCATCTGATAGTTTGATATCCTGATTTTTCAATTTTGCTATTTCAACTATGATGCTATTCATGTTTTCAGAATTCATTATTCTATAACATGGCATATCTCTAATTGAAAAATATGACGCATTAGACATAACTAAATTGAACTTTTTGCCCGCTCTTTTTGAAATAGCCGTCTTGGTTATTCCCGATGCAACTTTTTGTACTGACGGTTTACAAATATTGAAGTGCCTACCGGCTTCGTTCATAGATGAAAATACTTTTTCTTCATTAGTTGTTGTATTCAAAGATTTTACTGGTCTCGCTTTTTTTGAGCATTTTCCAGTCCTTCCTCGGTTGGAATTCTCACTCTGTGTGACAGCTTCTAAATTTGATAAAGAATTGTTCTTCGGATTAGAATCCTTGTGATCGATAACAGAATCACCCTCGATCAATCCATAAAAGCATTCAAATACGAAACGATGATTGAGATAAGTTTTCGTTTCTTTTCCCTCCCTGACAGTAAACCTCAAATACCCTTGATTACTCACAGCACCGACCGGTTTCTTTAGTCTACGGTTTCTTACAACACCATCATTGGATCCTTCATAATTTGTAATCAAGGGATGCTGTCTGAATTCTTGGTTCATTCGTATACATAATACTATTGTTTGTCTAATTCATTGTTTGGTTCAATAATGAACCTTTCAATGTAGTCTTGAGGGGTTCTTATGATTTTGTCAAGGACGTTGTCAGCGTCAGGGTCAAAATTTCTGATTGATTGTCCATTTTTTATTCTTTTATCATAATAACGCTTCAATTCCCTGTATCGCTTACCACCGCAATTTAGACATAATCGTGATTTTCCCCTGACCCCAACCCCACATCGAATACAGGGTAACGGACCAAGGCTTCCACGACGAAAGCTTTGCATATGATACCCACAGAACTCATTTCTGCATGATTTGTTACACGGGATTACTGATTCAATCATAAGCCATTTGCAGTGATTCATTATACATAAATCTTTCATTTAAATGCTTGTTTTAATTATAGTATGGAGGAGTTCGAGAGATTATCGAAAATTAAGCCCAGGAAAAGTGTTCAATTCAATCTTGATAGAGTTTCTGATACACCAAAGAATAAAATTCTTGATAGAACCTTGATTAGTAAAATCAGAGACTGTTTTAATGAATCCAAGCGTGATGGGACAGCTCATTGTTGGTCAACATTTCGAATACAAGGCCGTGTTGACGCTACCATGAATGATGAAAAAGCAGCAGTGATAATCTCACGTCTTGGGGAAGAAAGAAATTTTTTTCGAATAAAATTCCTTATCCGTGATAATGGAAAATGGATCATTAGTGATAAATTTGAACCCATTCTTAAGGATAAAAAAACTGTCACTGTGAATCAGGATTCAAAACCAGGAATTTTGACTGGAATTGATAAACCCTACTACGAAAGATCTTATCCTGTCACAGCAGTTGTTTACGGGATATATCCGCTCAATGACAAACCTGATATTGCAAAACTAGCACCCATGAAATATTCGACAGGGCTCAATTGTGTAGCAACACGAATAATGGAACACTTCACAAATGCGTCCCGGGGAAATAAACTAACTGATCTAAGACGAAAAAAAATAACCGAATGGGAACTGACAGTGAAACAGCATGGGGCAACAATTCAGGATATAGCTAAATTAGAAACATCATTGAGATTTCCAATATCAGTAACGACAATCACTGGTGAAGTATTATACGAATCGAAATATAAATCAAAAGGAGCCCCAATACAGATTATTGATCATAACGAACATGCGTGGTCATCTGCAGTAACAATATTCCCACGGGATAGAACCGTAAAATATCTGTTTTCAACAGAAGAGTTTTTTTCAGAGCAGAAATTATTTGATGCTATTTACCATTTGAGTAAAAACTATCCTGTGTCAATGTGGCTATTTCATAGTACTTCAGACGAGGAATGTAGATTTGATCAGTTTGTAAGGCCCAACGGAGAATTGTACCGTACTGAAGAGCTGCATAATCAAATGAAACAACTAGCTAGTGAGTTTTCTGGGGAGGGGGAAGACAACGATCAATTATTAGCAAACTGTTTTACAGTACCATCAATTGCAGCACATTTTGCTAGAAAGAAAAACGCGTGGAAACCAACAAGAAGTGAGTTTTTATCAGATGTCAGATTGTCCTGTCTTGAATACAGCCATGGAGGATTATGGAATACAAAATACAACCCTGATACCGTTATTTCAGTTGATATGATTGCGTGTTATCCAGGAAGTTTTCTTGGGTATGGAGAATGCGAGAAATATTTTAAACGATTTGGACACCCCACACACGAAATGACCCGTGTTGCTATTAATGGACCACTGCTTGAGTTTGATTTAACCGGATTCGCTTGTGTAGTATCCTTCGAAATGGCTACAGGACTTCATCCGTGTAGTTATCTTTGGATTGGTAAACACATGTCTGAAAAACACTGGATGCCAATAGTGTTGTTACGGTATATGATTGATTGTGGGATGTTAAAACCATTAATTGTCAGTGAAGCAGTTATATCCTATCGAGCACAGAAATCAGTCTGGTTACCACAACCTGATCTAGAAAAAATAATTAGCGAAGAGCGAAAACTGTTTCCTGATTTTAATGAACAACAAATCATGAATTGGTCCAAACAGTTATTTGAAATCAGAAACAATGAAGCAAAAAATCTTGGACGAAGAATAATCGGTAAATTTACCCAAGGTGGCAAATACGACAATACGAGATATTCTTCACGATTGATTATAGACAATGCTGAATACGATTTTGTAATCGCGGATTTAACGAATAGGGGCCTATATGTCAATCGTAAGGACGCATTTATGTCCGATGGAACCAAATTGGGTACAATTGTTACTTACAATGATGGATACAATCCGCAGTACACACATTTGAGAGCTTCTATGCTTGGTTATGCTTCTTTTAATCTGTTTTCAATGATTAACAAATTTCCTACCACCGCAGTTAGAGTTGCCACTGATTCATTTTTACATAAATAGCAAAATGGCTGATTTTAAGGCTACTGGCAACGAGAATTGGGGGTCATGGAGAATTAAAAAAGAAATGATTCATGATTATATTCAATCAGCAGATGTTACCATTGAAAATAATTATCGGAATCTCTAAGAGATTCAATCAGAATTTTCTAGTGCACCACTGATTTCTGATCCAATATGCCGGTATAAAACAGTTTATTTAAACGGTTGTGGTGGGTCAGGAAAAACAACTCGGGCAATTGAGTTATTTCGTGTTTCCAGTCCAAATATGATTGTGCTAACACCAACTCACAGACTTGCCAGAGAGATGGAACAACGAAGGGTAAATGCCTGCACTTATCACAGCTTTTTCCGATGGAAGGGAGATAAATGGACTCCTGAGCGTATGGGAGAGAAATTTATTCCTGAAATCATGATTTGGGATGAAATAGACACAGTGTCAGAAGATGTATTAAAAATATTTCTTGAGTGGTTGTTATTAAAAAATACAAAAGTCGTCATGTGCGGTGATCACGGCCAACCACCACCATTTGTCGGTGCATCCCCACATGAATGGCTAAAGGGTTTTGTAGACTATTATGAAGAAATTGATACAAATCATAGATCACTTGATGAAAAATTAAAAGAATTTAAGAAATTAATTAGATTACAACCGGATAGAATCCAGTGTGAAATAGCCCGTGAAATAATTTCGGAAACTCCAATGAATGAGTTTTGGGAAATGTGGAGACCAAATGATTTGATCATTGCAAGTAGAAAAATAGTCAGGGACACACTTCAGATGAAATTATTTGAATTGCATAAACAAAAATTTTCAACACTTCCAGTGCCTCTTTGTTATTGGCCCTCGGATACACGAAAACAGAACATTGAAGTTGATATTCCAGGACAGAATGAAAAACAAATTCTGGTATTAAATGATATTGTGCTGGTTGATATCAATGTCGTTGAAGATGCATTGCGTGCTAATAAATCCCCATGGACGTTAGGTTATGCAGCAACAATACACTCTTCACAGGGATTGACTATATCGGATACAATTGTTTGGATGGTAGATAATCGCATAGAATGGTCGAATTTAGTCTGTCTTTCAGTATCCAGAGTACGAAAAATAAATCAACTTCGAAGAATTGTTTTCGATGATAATGACACCACAATAGATGATATTGATATTAAAATGATTGATAAAAAAAACTCTCCGGTTACAAACAACAAGACAAAAAAAAAACAACGAGAATTTGATATTGATGCTGAATTAATAATCACTTTGAAGAAACAACAGAATAATCACTGCGCAAGTTGCAATTGTATAATGCGTTGGCAGTATTCGGATAAGGATCCTCGCCAATTCACCGTTGACAGAAAAAATAACAATTTCGGTCATGTCAGAAATAATGTGATGTTGACTTGTCTTGAGTGCAATAGACGCAACGGTGCTAGTTAAGACCCCGTGGTGGTAATTGAGTATCCTCAGGTATCACTTGTAATTGTTGTCTAGTAAAAACCCGCTGAGGGGCAGTTGAATCCAGTTTATAGACTGGAGGTCTACCCGTAGATCGTGTTATACTAGATATCTTGTGTTTAGTAACACTCCAAATAGGATCAGTAGCTCTTTTTCTGCCACCCTCAAGCTCTCCTGGTTCATATAAATACCTAACAGTGACATTACTACCAAGAATTGGTTCTTTGAAATCTTTTTGTGAAATTCCTTGGATTTCCATTTTTGGTATAGACGCTTTCTTAATTGCGTTGACAGGTTTCACGTTAATTGTTCGAGTAATCTCATTATTCAGTGCGGTAATCACAGCTGGTAACCTTTTGACCCATTCACGGGATCGCTTTTCTTGGATGAATTCTTTTGCGTATTGATATCCAAATAACCGCTCAGCAAGAGTCCGATTAAATCGTTCTACAATTGCCTGATCGCGATGTAGTGCAGTATGCCCCCGTCTGATGGTGACATTATGATCTTTCATCGCTGATAAAACAGCGCCTTGAAATTCCTTGCCAGGATCAACCTGTAATAGATTTGGCCAACACAGAGGACCCTTTCGATAAATCCTTTCAAATGCAGAAGCTTCTTCAGTAGCTGACTTTGTTTTTAACGGCTCTGCTTGTTTGTATCGACTCGCAACATCAACTACGGTTAATACGTATTTGTAACCGTGGTCATGTGGCAAAAATAATAGATCAGCCTGATGAACTTCATTGGGTCCGGTTACATCAAAATGCGAGACATTAATTTGTTTAGGCGGTGGTAAGTAAATTTGCCATAGTGCCTGTTTAGATAACCAATGAGCCGCAGTGGTTTTTTTTCACTTTTGCAGCGCTAGCGAGTTTATGGACTGCTGATTTACCCCTCCAGTATCCTTTTGGAGAATAGTAAATAGATTCCATGTTGTTATTAATTACCAGCACCTAACATCAATTTACTTTTCATAGCCGATTTTATCAAAAATGAAGCCAATTTTTCTTTGAAAGATTTATCAGGAATAGCATTTAACGCATGAATTAATTTCACATCCGCGAGATGTCTGTGTTGCAGATTGCTGCTTTTATAAGCAACATCATGAAGGTGACAGGCCTTATCAATGGCGTTTATTGGTTCTTCACCGGGTCGGGGCTGATTTTGATTATTGAGTCTGATATCAAGTCTTGTTCCCGGTCAACAATAACTATACCCTGGAAGGTGTTTTTCTCCTGGATACTTTGCCCATGGGGTTCCAGGGAGTTTAGTTAGCTTGGCTGCGATATCACCTCCTCGTTTTTTTTTAAAGGTTCCTTGGGTTTAGAAACAAATCTAAATTTCTTTGTACTACATTGTACGCATTTACCAGAAAGCGCTGATCGGTTATTTTTAGTTGTAATCGTCGTCAAGTCATCTGTGCCAGTACGTTTTTTACACTTCACACAATATAGATCCATAATTTATATATAACGGCATGAATATAATTGATTATTCAGCTACCCGACGACGGGAACCTATTAAACATCATGAAATGTTGCCGAATTCAATTAGAATGATTATAATCGGACCATCTGGAAGCGGAAAGACACAACTGCTACTTAATTTGATAACGAGATGGATGAAATGGAACAAATTGTATTTAATAGCCCCGAGTGTGGACGATCAGCGATGCTATGAAGTGCTAAAGGATTTTAACGAGAAAGCAAAAGAATTTCAAATCGATGATGATATTATTGAATTTATTACTGATATAGAGGAAGCCCCGAGCATTGATGCTATTGATGGAAGTATTAACAATTTAGTTGTGTATGACGATATCATGTTAGATAATCAAAAAAATCCTGCTAGAATATTTTCCCGAGGCAGGCATAAAAACACTGATGTGATATATGTCACTCAACGGTACACACAAATACCAAAAGTGATCAGAGATAATTGCAATCTGCTGTGTGTATTTAACGGCGTTGATACTCATACGCTACGAAATATTCATCAGACCTGGTGCAGCGGTGATATGAATCATAATCAGTTTAGAAATTTCTTTAGTCACGCTCAGTCAAAACCACACGGATTTGTGACAATAAATTTAGCAGACCCTAGGACACGATATCGTATAGGACTTGATAAAATATTCGGTTGAAACAGTAGCAGCAGAGAGGGTAAATCGGACGATTTTCACCGTAAACCATTAGCAGCAGAGGGGGTGAGTCACAACATCATTGCGACATTTATGATTAATCAACGAAAACGCGAATAAAGTATCACCTGCGAAATCTCATGTTTTCAGACAAAAATCACTAAGGGTCTATTTGTCAAATGGAGACTTATTTTTTTCTGGTTAAAAAATGAGATTTCGCAGGAAGGTTCTATTTGCCGTTTTAAGGGTATAATCAAAAATATCCGAAAAAGGTTGTCCGATTCACCCCCTCTGCTGCTGAACGTATTAAAATTCTGTGGAAAGAAGTTTCTTAGCAAATGGGGATGTCTATGGTTAAGAGTTCTGTTTAAATGGGGTTGTCTATGTTAAGAGTTCTGTTTAAATGGGCTTGTCTATGGTAAAGAGTTCTGTTTAAATGGGGTTGTCTATGGTTATGAGTTCTGTTTAAATGGGCTTGTCTATGGGTATTTGTTTGAGTTGTACAAATCCTTAGTTCATTAACAGGACACGCTATGACATGTGCAGGAAATGGGGTTATCAAAGATAATTATTCCATGGTTCGATATAGCCGTATATATGGGCGATAAATAACACCATCCTTAGTTTAAACGGAAAATGACCTTTTGTTGTGAAATTTGATAATTTGTCCAGATTCTTCCAGAACAGAACTCTTGACATTATCATTTATTAAGGAGTTTCTAATCTTACGATGACCTGTCAAAATACTGTTTAGTTAATGTGTTTTTTTTTTTCATTGATGCAATTTTTGTTGGACGATAATTGGGTCTACTGTCATGAGATTGAAAAAGGTGTCTGCTCTAGGTAATACAAATTTCGACCTCCTAACCAATAAAAGAATGGGCTATTCATCATCCACAATCATGGAGAGAATTTCAATAATAACACGATAAGAGCTTTGCTTGATGAAACAATTTTTTAAGAAAAGAAACCAATGGGCTTTAGTTCATGTGTTCGAACCCACATATTTTTAAAAATGCAGATATAGCTGAAAGAGTAAAAGAAGACATGTATATAATCAACAGATAAAAGGATAATTGAAATTTTGGAATTAGCTACATGTTTGAGAGAGAGAGAGAGAGAGAGAGAGAGAGAGAGAGAGAGAGAGAGAGAGAGAGAGAGAGAGAGAGAGAGAGAGAGGGGATATGGGGCAAGAGTGCGTGCGTGTGTGAGAGAGAGAGAGAGAGAAGGAGAGGAGAGATAGCGTGCTTGCGTATATGTGTGAGAGAGAGAGAGAGAGAGTGCGTGTGTGTGTGTGTGTGTGTGTGAGAGAGAGAGAGAGAGAGAGAGAGAGAGAGAGAGAGAGAGAGAGAGAGAGAGAGATTGAAATCAGCGACATGCATACAACATATATGAGAATCCCGACTTTTGATAATGTTTTGAGTGTACCTATTTTTGCCTTCTTAATTCTTTGACGGTATTTTTTACTCTCCTATAATTATTAAGTAAACAGCACATCATACACGTCGATGTTTCATTTTCTTAAAGAGTTTTATCCTTAGATAATTTCAAAAAACATTACAAAAGGACGAAAAAGAAATAAAATGTACAAACTTATTATTGTACACACTCAGGCCATTATATCAAAACATTAAATTTTAAGTGAACTGCAAGTCAAAACAGCTTTATTATATGCATATATGTGCTGAATTACTACGTGTTACTAAGCGTTTGTTCCATGCTTTGTCCACAGTCAATATGGCGGTAAACAAAATATAACCGTCCATATTTATTTCAAGGTTGATTTCAGTACAAACACCATAAACTTTTGACCTATAAACTTATGACTTCTTCTAAAGGGATTCACCTCTGTGATTCCAGAATTGGAACAGGGTTGAAATGCAATCAGTGCGAAGTTTCAGCCGTCCTCAATCTATAGTCTGTAGCCAAGTTCTCATTAGCTGATAGTTTTTTTTAAAATTTATTTTTTGTATAGCATTTTATTCAATCGTCACTTCGTTACAAAAGAAATGTGTTTTTATGGTATGTAGATCTCAATCAAGACCTTTAAACAAATCATGTATGTGTCTTGTAATGACTGTAATGAAAGCTTGCAAGTAGCTTCTCGTGGGTCGGTTGTTCTTTCTGGGGGTTCTCCCGGGTACTTCCCCCACCATTAATACTGGCCGCCATGTATAGCCTATATTGTGTTGAAAAATAGCCTTACACCATAAAACAAACAAATAAAATAAATCATGTATGTGCCTTGTAATGACTGATTTGGCAAAAAGGTCTCTTAGAGGCAGATTTATCCAGCGTTAACACTGTATACTTCAATACCGAATTTATGTAACGTCAATCGCTGAAGGCATGGTGAGGTAGTGGAAAGTATTTTATTTATAGTATGGATTATATAGATTCATGATCAGTAAATCACTAGAATCGTCTAAATTCTAGATGAGACTTCAAAATAAATAACTTCGAGCGGTATGTACACTATGGTAAATACGGCATGTTATCCATCATGAAACCTGGAATACAGGGTCGCACATGTGGAGAAGACGATACTCGGCATAAATGCAAGTCAGTCAGTCTTGATACCACGATTCACACACACATGATGCATCTATATACATGTCTCCTGGTGATTCTTTGTTCATTATATACGACTCAAACTGCTGGGGATGATGAGATGCGACAGAATATCAAAGAATTTATTCAGAAAGGTCTTGAATGTCATAATAATCCAGCATTGGCGATTTCTGTGGTAAAGGACGGGGAAATAGTTTTTGCTGAGGGGTTCGGTTTGAAGAACATTTCGGATGCATCATCTATAGTGACAAATAGAACGTTGTTTGGGATTGCATCTCTTTCGAAAGCATTTGCAGTAACTTTGTTGATAAAACTACTCGATGGAAACAAAAAGTAAGTAACACACGATTCATAAGACGGATAATACGAGTTTTATATTAACAGTCAAGAGAGTGACCCCGAGTGGTCTAAAACGCTTTTTGTTAAGGATCACTGCCCTCTCGGCTTTATTTGCATGTGTTCGAGTCTCAGATTCGGCCAATTTGGATATGAGAGAAAGCTTGCCAGTAGCTTCTCGTGGTTCTGCGCTTCTTATTGAGGGTTTTTCGGGGTTCTTCCTCCAACATTAATACTGGCGACCATGTATAGCCTATCGTGTGCTGAACAATGGCGTTAAACCCTACACTAACAACCGTTCCAGCTCAGTACTTAGAATCAGATGCACGAACGATAACTCTTCGCCACTGTGGTTGACTAGACTTAAAACATTTCTATATTTGTAATTTTCAATTTTGGGGGTACATGTAATTAAGATTACATTGTAAAAAATATTTGGTCAAGTGATATAGAATTTAAGATGTAATACATTATTTTAGGTGTCTTGTGAGGTTTTATAGAGTTTTTGGGCGTCCTATGGTCTTTCCTTTGGCGGTGCCAGACAAGGGTAAAAATTCTCCGGATTTTAAACGATAATTATGCAATGCATAAGTTTAATTTTTACTTTGTTACTTTATATTTGACTTTATTTAATTGTATAAATGTATAATGGGTAGGTGAGATTGTTTTGGGACAGTCTTGGGGTGTTTAGTCGGACCGAATGTGTATTGCGTTTAGTTCAAGTATTTGTACGAGATAAGCATAAAATACGTTATTTGTACGAGATAAGCATAAAATACGTTATTTGTACGAGATAAGCATAAAATACGTTATTTGAACGAGATAAGCATAACATACTTTATTTGTAGGAGATAAACAGAAAATACTGATCAGTTCAAAGCTTACCGATGATAATACGAACTTAAAATGACATAAGTCAGTTCATTTTAATAGTTTTAAAAAATCGCTAACTGTTTAAGCTTTATTGAAGAAACAATTGTTTGGATGGTGATGTTAAAACTGACTAAATTAATATCGAAATTACTCATTAATGTTGGTTTTTGGGGAAAAAAACATTGTTATAAACTAAGCATCTTAAAATAATTTGTTAATCATGTTTGCGCGTATGTGCGTGAACAGAGAGAGAGAGAGAGAGAGAGAGAGAGAGAGAGAGAGAGAGAGAGAGAGAGAGAGAGAGAGAGAGAGAGAGATGTTTCACTATAAACAAACGGATAACGTGGTAACACATAGGTATGGACTATTCCGAATTTTATTTCCATCGTTTATAATCGATATATTATCGAACTTTTTATTATACGTCTTGATATACCAATATGTTTACATTTCAAAACAACAGTCACCAATTTACGGGACATACTGTAGTACTGAAACGTCGTCAAGCCACAATTAAAAATGTTATATGTCAGATATGCTTACGATTGTGTACAATATGCTGCAAAAAGGATTATCACGTGATGATGTTAGTTATACATTATATTGTCTTTTTCTATTTTTCGTCGGTACCTTCTCACTCTGCTTGTATTTCGGTAGTTTCCGTCAACCTGGAATTACGGAAATTCCCGGGAAATCTTAATACCATATTAATTATATTAACAGTTTGATTTCATTTTTCATGACAAAATAATTCAGATAACTTTCATTTTCCATTATGTTTGTCAAAATAATTTGAATATTACAAATATAATTATATCGATGTTTCTTTAATCACTTGTTTGACACTTGTCAGGTAGGTCAACATCGTGGCCAAATGGGATGTTGAAAACAACATTTCGAACGAATTCAAGTTTTGAAAAAAGTTGAATTAAATTAAAGTAATTTTTTGTAGCTATTTAGTCGAGTATATAAATATGCTATGTTCACGTATTCCCTTGTATACTTACTGCGAACCATCCTAAGATTCTCAGTAATTCGTAGATTCTCATTAATCCTAAAATTCTGAGTAATTTTTGTTTGAAGTTTGCGTAAGTTATGAGATACCTGTTTTTTGAGTGTTTTATGTTTATTGGCCCACTCTGAAAACTGTCATGTCCGGGTGTTGACATCACACTCAAAGTTTGTTTGCCAATAAATAGTGTATCTAGTATATTGTAGGCATCTGTAACTAACCGAGGACAGAATGTTACAAAATCAGAGAATGTGGGCCGGACGTCTTACTAGGACATGCATAATTTTGGATCTCTAAATTGGCTTAAGAGGTATTTAATCTTTGTGCAAGCGGGGCTATTACAGATGGGCATATTCAAGCCGGATACCCAGTAGCGCGCCAAGATGGTGGGAAGAAACATGGACCCTGGAGTCAGTGATAGAGCTACAAACAAAAATTTGCAACAAAATCTGACAGACAGGTGAATGGCCAATACAGTGGACCCAGTCACTGATTATAGCACTCCTCCAAAAAGGAAATCTCCAGCTGTGCCAAAATTACTGAACTATCAGTTTAATCAGCCATGCTAGTAAGGTGATGCTGAAGATCAACTTGAACAGACTGAAACCACAATCAGAAGATATAATCGCTGAAGAAAAGGCACGGTTCCGGAGTGGAAACACACAATAGAACAAATATTCAAAATCAGGGTTCTGTGTCAAAAGCACTCGCAACATCAGCAATACATCTATTTTGTTCGTAGATTTCAATAAGGCTGTTGACAGCGTGTGGCATGAGGCATTATGGGCCACAATGATACAGTACAATATGGGTCAAAAGTTGACCAATACGATCACGCGGCTGCACGCCAGGGCTCCCAGTGCAGTACTTGCTCAAGTTTCTGCGGGGGACTGGTTCAAGACAACGGTTGAAGTACGTCAAGCTGTCTCCTGTCACCCACGCGTTTCAACATCTACTTAGAGCGCATCAGTTTCTGCGGGGGACTGGTTCTGATTAGCGACAGATGTGTGTTAATGGTGTTTCCATGTTTGCTCCAGCAATCTGATTTAATCAGATCTCCACTGTTCTACATGAAGATCTGACAACGATCTTGGAGGGTTTACCATTGCTTTGCTTGAGATGTAACTTGCAAACATATCCCTTGAAATAGATCCGATTGCAATATGTGAAACGAATTATTTATTACCACTAATTTCTGTATCCGTTAGGATAGGTCAACTTGTTTATTTGATTCGAGATCTAGAGATGTCTGGAGGCTAATTCACGCCGCTGCCGGGCAATCTGCTATGTAATAGCGGGTGATGTGATTACAGTGCGGTCATTGTGCAGTAACATAGTATTATCTGGTCTATCTACAGGCGATTCGCCTGTGTCTGAAGTGGGTTGAATTTCTGGGGTTATCAAGGGGCGATTTATTTTTAATTTGCTAGATATGGTCAAAGGAAGAATATCTAGGTGTGAGTTAGTATATGAGTTTGTCAGTGTTAAATGGCAGTGTCAGTGTTAAATCTCCATAGTGGTAGTCCGAGTTTCCTCTGACCCTTTCCACCCCATTTTTTGATATATGGACATTCATGTTGGGGTGTAGGGTCAGAGCGCTTTCCCTATCAAAAAGTTGGAATTCGCCGACCGTCTGGTGTCGGCATAGGGTAGCCGTTTAATTGCCGGACCAGCAAACTTAAACGATCTTTCATCGAGATATACCTGATTGAAATCGATAGGAATATGATTTATTTTCTAAAAAATCGCGAATATAGCATTCGTTATGTCTTTAATCTGCTGACAGATGAGACGAAGATACATCGTTGCTGAAATTTGACCTGGATCTGGCTATTTGTATTCTTAGTCACGTGACTGCACAAATTGCTGGAAGGGATGTTACATCACAACAAAAGTAGATTTTGAATCAATCTTCTATATCCAGAACTTGGATGTTGTCCTGATGGCCTTGACTACAATCAAAACAACTAGTACTTCTACTGTTGCTACTGTTTAATAGTACTACCACCGTTAGCACTATTAATGCAATTATTAATACTATTCTCGTCATTAACATAACTACTGCAACTATATTTAAATAATATTACCATCGTAAAATGTATTGCTAGAGTTGTTATATTGATAATACTAGTCAGCCACTAATACTATTAGTATTACCGCTAGTATTACTATTAGAATTATTGCTAGTATTACTGCTAGTATTACAATTAGTATTACAATTAGTATTACTGCTAGTATTACTGTTAGTATTCATGCTAGTATTGCTATTAGTATTACTGCTAGTATTACTGCTAGTATTACAATTAGTATTACTGTTAGTATTACTGCTAGTATTACTGCTAGTATTACTGTTAGTATTACTGCTAGAATTACTGTTAGTATTACTGCTAGTATTACTGTTAGTATTACTGCTAGTATTACTGCTAGTATTACTGTTAGTATTACTGCTAGTATTACTGCTAGTATTACTGTTAGTATTACTGCTAGTATTACTGCTAGAATTACTATTAGTATTATTGCTAGAATTACTGCTAGTATTACTGCTAGAATTACTGCTAGTATTACTGCTAGTATTACTGTTAGCATTACTGCTAGTATTACTGCTAGAATTACTGCTAGTATTACTGCTAGTATTACTGTTAGCATTACTGCTAGTATTACTGCTAGAATTACTGTTAGTATTAATGCTAGTATTACTGTTCGTATTACTGTTACTATTACTGTTAGTATTACTGCTAGAATTACTGTTAGTATTATTGCTAGAATTACTGTTAGTATTACTGTTAGTATTACTGCTAGGATTACTCCAAGCATTACTGCTGGTATTATTGGTAGCACTATTACCGCCACTAGCACACCTATTGCTGCTATTATAATTGCTATTTCGAACACTAATTCAACTACTGCAAATGCTATTACTAATTATAGTAAGACCATTAGCTCTGCTACTGCTATTGGCATTATAAATACTACATACACCACAAGTAAACCTACTCCCACATTTTATAGCAATGACAATACTACTAGCAGTGGTATTATGACTTCCTGAACCAGTAACACTACTACTAGCACTGCTATTATTCATAATAGAACTAGCAGCACTACTGCTTACACTGGTATTATTAATACTAGAACTAGCAGCATTAGTGCTAGCACTGGTATTATTAATACTAGAACTAGTAGCACTAGCACTGCTATTATTCATAATAGAACCAGTAGCACTGCTGCTTACACTGGTATTATTAATACTAGAACTAGCAGCACTACTGCTAGCACTGGTACTATTAGTACTAGAACCAGTAGCACCATTCCTAGCACTGATATTATTAATACTAGAACTAGTACCACCTCTGCTAACACTGCTACTATTAATACTAGAACTAGTAGCACTATCACTGCTACTATTACTACTAGCACTAGTAGTACCACTGCTAACACTGTTACTATTAATACTTTAACTAGTACCACACTGCTAACACTGCTACTATTATTACTAGAACTAATACCATCACTGCTAACACTGTTACTATTAATACTAGAACTAGTACCACCACTGCTAACACTGTTACTATTAACACTAAAACTAGTAAGTACCACCACTGCTAACACTGCTACTGATAATAATATAACTAGTAGCACTAACACTGATAGTATTAGTACTAGAACTTGTACCACCACTGCTAACACTGTTCCTATTAATACTAGAACTAGTAACACTAGCACTGCTACTATAAATACTAGAACTAGTAGTACCACTGCTAACACTGCTACTTTTAATAATAAAACTAGTAACACTAGCACTGCTACTATTAATACTAGAACTAGTACCACTAACACTGCTACTATTAGTACTTGAACCAGTGGTACTACTGCTACCACTGCTACTATTAATACTCAAACTAGTAGCACTTCTGCTAGCACTACTACTATTAAATTAGAAAGAGTTACAATACTACTAGCGTTGCTATTATTAATACTAGAAATAGTATCACTAATACTAGCACTGCTTTTATTACTAGAACTGGTATCATTGCCACTAGCACTGTTAATATTAATACCCTTACTGATACACCTACTGACATTGCTATCATTAACAGTAGCACGGCCACGAGCACACCTACTACTATGATATTACCGCCACGAGCACAACTACTACTACCACTGTTATAAGTAATAATATTACCGCCACTAGTTCTACTTATATCATTGATATTATTATCACTAAGACCAATATCAGAATTATAAATCACGACTACTAGTATTATTATTGCTGATCTCCCTATCTTAGCGATCAGCATTAAGAGGTTAGTGTTAGAACTGTTTGGCCTGGTGTTAGGATAATGTGGCTGGGTGGGACATGACGCTACATGTCTGTGGCATGATGCCTCAGTGCTAGACATTACTATAAACTGTTACTCTGCATGCATCGTTACCGATATGACTGAACTATTGTTAAAGCTACGTTAAAAATCCTAATCACACACAGTATTGCTGCTACCAATTCCACCACTTCAGCTACTACTAGTACCACCACAATCATTCCAATCTCCACCACTTTTATTTCCATTACTACCACCACCGTTACCACTATTGCTGGTATTTCCTTTCCACAGATTTTCCCTGTCCAGTACAGTCTCAGACATTTTGGAGAAGGATGACTTGTTTTATGATAAACTTCGAAGCCAGTACGCTACGCTGGAAGATTTGCTGGCACACCGATTGGGCGTCCCTAGCAACAACAATATCAGGCTGGACGATACGCTGACCAGAGAAAATCTTGTCGGGTAAGGAAAGACAAACACATTATTTGGGTGTTATAGCAAAACATCAATATAACTAAATAAAAAATGCAAAGAATAAACTCAAACATATATTGCAGAAATTTAGAGAAATCATTTATGATCAAATATTGTTTGTTTTAGAATAATGCTAAACTTCAGTGCATACTAGTTACAATTATGAATCGCACTGGACACACGTCATGCTACAGCTATAGAACTTCCGGTTACTTCTTTCTGAACACGATGTGTTAACGAAAAGAAACATAAAAATGAGGTGTGTGGGAAAGGATCATTCTGCATGTGATTGGCTTTTAAGTTCTTAATAAGTGGATATTTTCACTGTTGTGTCTGTTCTATTGGAAAAAGTAATTTGGAATATATGACTGTACGATTTTAGTTCAAATAATGCACTTCATCTACACACACACACACACACACACACACATAATACATACATACATACATACATACATACATACATACATACATACATACATACATACATACATATAGTGTAGATGTTTCTATATGGATCTATATCAATTTAGGTTGAGAGTACCTTTGACTACTTTAATCCAATAAACACATAATTCAGACAGTAAGATTCAATAATATGCCTATGAGGTGTGATATAAAGATTGGAGTTTTAGTCTTTAAATAAATGACGTCAGATAAAGGGAAATAAAATCCAACATTGGTCTCCCACGCGAACTGTCTTTACAGGGTCAAAGGGTTAAGACGTTGATTTTATTGATAAAAATGTATAACTCCTTAAGCATGCTGGTTCACATTTAGCCTAAATTGGACTTCAGTTCAGTGGGGTTGCTGAAAACGATACTCGAGGAAGAGGTAACCGCCGACCATGGTGTTATATTTAGGCTTTTAAAGGCAACAAGAAACGAGTGAAGACAACAAGCTTTGTAAAATATAACATTTACTTTTGTTTTTCTCCTAGAAATTCTTACGTTTCTACGAATAAATCTAAAACTAATCCAAGAAAGTCCGGGAATTAAAAACTGGAAGTCCTAGTAATAAAAGAGCCTAAGTGAATTTAAGTTTGGTTCATTAATTAAAAAAAAATTAGATTGAGGAGGAAGACGTATGCTGTTGTTTCGATGTGTGAAATTTCTTGTTGAACTACAGATAATACTATTCCAGATTTGAATTCCGAATAAAATTTCAATGAATGTCTTCGTCAAAGAATTCTATATGAGCACTTCAATACTTTAAATAATTCCATAAAACAGTATTTCAACTCAAACTGGTCACAAAAAATACTTTTTAGTGTTGATGGTTTAAAGCCTAACTGACTGATTAAATTCTATAGAAAAAGGTTATAAACTAAGTTAAAACTTAAAACAGATTCCTAAATGAGGGTCACATGAACATGTTTTATAACAACCTATAAACTTTACATGTCTAGTATCACGTACTCCGAGTATTACCTCGCTTTCTTTCTATGAATCTTACAATAAGACAGAATATTAAAAAATAAAATAGTTGTTTACTGCAACTCAATGATTTCTGATTCAAGGTCAGAAACTAGATCAGTAACTGGCAGTCAGATTAAATTTTTTTCTTGATTAATTAATTACAATTGAATATAATGGAATAAAAGAAAACCAAAGAATTAAATTAAATAAAATATAATTTAAATAAAATATACATAGCAATGGATCGATATAAAATTTGTCATTTACATATACTGCAACGGTGAATTGAACCTGTGACTGCAAAGACATTACGCGATAACTTTAAGGTTGTATAATGTATTGCCAGTCCAATATTTAAGACGGTCCTACTTTCTATTTCTCGTTTCAGCCGACTGAAGTATTTAAAACCCGTTGGTGGGTTCCGTACCAGTTTCTATTACAGCAACCTGATGTACGGACTGATCACCTATATCACGGAAAGGCTTGGCGGTCGGAAGTGGGAGGACATGGTCATGACAGAATTGTTCCAACCTCTAGGAATGACGTCGTCCAGTTTTGCCACGACTGTCGAATGGGAGAAAGTTGACTTTGCCTTGGGTTATGTTGACAAAGAGGGGCAACGTTATGAAGTACCTAATGAAATTTCAAGGTTTCCAGGATATTCTCTTTCCTCCTACTCCTCCTTCTTCGTCTTCCTTACAAAAATATGATTGAAAAGGACGATTGGGTTGGCTTGCACTTCACCAAAAGAATAATCTGTTTAAAGTACATACTCATATCATGGTCACAAGAACGTTTTAGATATTTGGGTTCAAAGGAATACAGACTCACATTCTTGTAAAACCTAGGAAACGGGGTCATATTAGTTTACTATTAAATTGGGGGCATCCTTACGCAGGCAACTTTCTGGAGAGGAAGATCTTTTAATTTGGTTTTGATATTTGTGTTTGATAAATGTGTTTTCCATTTCCTAACATTACTGCATTATACTGTTTTTCCCATGAACATGTGAACAAGTAGAAATAGAAAGTATTTGGGAGGAAAATCGAGGACATTCCATTAATAGGTATTTTGATTCTAAATAAGTAGGAAAAACATTGACGTAAAATTTAGAATTAAGCTTAATTTATGTATCAGCAAAATTGATTGTACATTTACTCTATTCTGAAGTAGCGTTTAATTCCGAAGTGTTTGGCTATACGGAAAACTTATTTCCGTTAAAAGAAACCAATCATAGATCTGCATGCCAGATTTTCATTTAAAACAATTTGTTACTGTCGCTTATACAAGAAGTTAAAACATCAAGAAAATAAAATTGATCTGTAAGCTTTGTTTTGTTTTAGAAATGACAAGACATGGATTGAATATAATTTCAGTATAATTAAAAATAACAAAATAACAGTGGAGTGAAAATATACCAATATAAAATGAAGGACTTATGAAATCTATAAAACATTGCATGAAAATGGACATTTCTCTAAATATTAATTATACCTTCATATTGGAGTTAATATAAGTCTACTATTTGTAGAATTTTTATTCAACTTTAACTTCCATTAATATGATGTCTAGTCAGATTTGTTCAATGGTCAAATGAGTTTTGAAGTGCAAGAACAATTTAATAATAGTACTTCACAATGGTGTTGCATAAAAATTAACATAATTTAATCCGTGCATTTATACATTCTGGATTGCATAAATAAAATATTGATGAACGTGGTAAATTTATCATTTATTTAGGAACATTATACTTATAAATCTAACGTAAGGTTTCGACTGTTTTTTTAATTAGTTATGTATTTCTCCTAAGTCCATTAACGTTTCATTTTCAACGTCACTGTTCCCAGAAATAGTGCGTTGCCTAAAAAATTAACTTCCTGACGACGACGTGGGTCGAATATCAGATTTCAGGTTGGTGCGGACATTTTATTTAGCATTAGAATAGCTTTGTCTCTGTCTGTATCGCTATATCCGTGTGTGTGTGTGTGTCTCTGTGTGTGTGTGTGAGAGAGAGAGAGAGAGAGAGAGAGAGAGAGAGAGAGAGAGAGAGAGAGAGAGAGAGAGAGAGACGGGGGGTGTGTGTGTGTGATGTGATGTGATTTGGATTTTTAACTTAGTTTTAATAATTGTTTAGTCATATTGCTATGAGGTCTGCAGTGTGCCAATTTATAGCAGGTAGCATGGTGTCCCACCGAGTCACATTATCCAGACACCAGGCCGATCAGTCCGAACACTAACCATGCAATGCTGAACGCCAAGCGAAGCAGCTGATATTACCTTTTGTCTGTATACAGTTATAACTAAATTTAAATTGAGTTTGTGTTTCTTTTGAATGAGTAAGTAAGCTGATGTAGCAAATTCTCTGTTTAATGGCGTACATTGACCCAGATGTTAGTTTGTAAAAAACGATGAAACGAAACCCATGAACTAGATCCATAAAGCAAACGAGTTTTTCTTGGTTAAAAATTTAGAACTAAACAACGTTGCAACTCAGAGGCTTGTATCATTACGGAAAAGATACTGTCTGTGTACAATTTTCTATATAGTATTAGGAATGTTTAATGTTTTAGATGTTAAAATAAGAGTTCAATCTAAGATCGGTATATTTGCTACATTGGATTATCTTGTTATTCATAAACTTTTCTTTAATATAACTTGGAAATATTAATTATTTGAAGAACGTATATTTACTTGTACTTATATTATTGACTATAGTAAAATGCGACGTTCGCTACCAGCTTCATGCTCAGCAATAGTTAATTCAGAAATAAAATACTCTTTAAATGATAGAGTTTAATATGTTGGTATTTTAGATTAAATCCAGTCAAATATATTTCTACAAAATAATTGCTGTATTAATCTGAAATATTGAATTTTAGATTCTTTCATTACCGTGAATTTATTCGATATTTAATTATCTGTATTATATTTTAAAATACAGAAATCCTACAAATATAAGTAAGTGGTAAGTGAAAGAATATCGTAGCTTTATATTTATCTTCTATATCTGTAATTTAAGTTTATGTAGATTGTTAATATAATTTTATATGATGAGTATTTCAGTAAAATTAGTCCGTTTAGTCGGAACTCAAGGAGACTTGTATCGTTACAGCATCCCAGTACCTTCGCATTAATAACTTCCCCAAGATGTAGCCGTATATACACCGTTATGAGTGACACCTCTTTTAAGAGAACTGAACTCTTTCTTCTCTCTCACCATAGACAATGATAACGTATGAGTAGTTCATTCTCATAGCCAGAATCTAGAAAAGCAATTTATTTTTCAAGACCGTCTTGTCATATATACCATTCACGCTCTAAAGTAGAGGAAAGGAACTGTTATCAAAATTTATTAATTACTTGACTAATCTGCAGAGAATGTATTATCCTCATTCTCAACGATGATGATGATAATTATGGTGATGATTGATAATACTGGTATTCATAATTAGATACAATGAAGTCAAATATGTTCACTGCATGCAAAACTAACTAATCACCTTTGCTATAATTTATACATGAAAGTTCAAATCATGAGACATATTGTCATATTTAGACAAGAAAAATATTAGCTATAAATCATTGTCCCCATCCGCATTTTCACCACATTTCAAGGTTCTTATTTTGCTATGTACTAATTGCGAAACGCGGATGGTTAACAAATAACAAAGATGAAATGAACAAGCATAATTTAATGGAATAGTCTCGTGCCACTCGTTATTTTCTAAAAAGAATATCAGCAAAACGGTTTTCAATTTCTTTGAAAAGCGCGATTTTCATTATTGTTCAAGAATGGCCTGTTCTTTTCCAATCTTTCTTATCATTGCTATTAACTGTGCGCGATCGATTAATAGCACATTACTGTGTTAAATAGATTAATAGCACATTACTGTGTTAAATAGATTAATAGCACATTACTGTGTTAAATAGATTAATAGCACATTACTGTGTTAAATAGATTATTAGCACATTACTGTGTTAAATAGATTAATAGCACATTACTGTGTTAAATAGATTAATAGCACATTACTGTGTTAAATAGATTAATAGCACATTACTGTGTTAAATAGATTAATAGCACATTACTGTGTTAAATAGATGATTAATTATGTATGCATCCTAACATTTATGCTTTGTTAGATCTCTTCGATGCGATCTGCCATAAAGACTTGGGCAGACAAAATGCGCGAGAAGGCGATCTGCAATAAGTAATTGGGTAGCCAAGTGCGCGAGAAGGCAACAGTGGATACACATGATAAATCTACTGAGTAAACGGGGAGTCTTTTTTTTTAGACTAATATACATGATGTTTTGAATAGAGTGGCACGTGTAAATTTTTATGTATAATATGATGTGAAAAAAATGTCGACATATTCTGGTACATGTATTTACATTGGACGGATTTTATCACTAAGTAATGACGTAATAATCTACCTCTGTCCCATTTTCAAAAGGGAACACCTTTTATAGATGTGTGTCTGTAATAATATGGTGTGTATTCTCACGTATGTACCCGGTTTGGCCTCTTTGCACACACACACACACACACACACACACACACACACACACACACACACACAGAGTTTAACATGACTACACATTATCACTCTCTCTCTCTCTTGTTGCAGACTTTGGGGACTGCTGTGTGGGTCCGGATGCGTGCTTAGTAACGCCCTGGACATGGCGAAGTGGATGATGTTTCACCTTTCTGGAGGGAGGAATACGGAAGGAGTCTGGGTGCTCAAGGAGGGAATATTGGGTGAGGCCCACAAGAAGAAACAGCCTGTGCCACCCACTACAATCACTTCATATTTGACCCGCCCCACAGCCCCCGTCACCTTAAGTGAAGACAACTATGGACTTGGCTGGAAAATAGGATACTACCGAGGTAAAATGCAGTAAAAAATATGCCCAGAAAATCATAAACAATTTTAAACTTCAGTTTTATCAAAAGAAATTTGACTGAACCTTCGACAAATAGGTTAGATTACATAGTTTTGATGATGATATTGATAATGATGATACTCTAAGACTAAGTCTTTTACTCGTGAATTTCTTCTCAAGAATTCAATATATCAATAGAAACACTTATCTAACAAATTATTTGTTGGTTAAGTGTGAACTCGATTCTTTTGTTTGACCTATATCTTATCATAATACGTCTGTCCACTATGAGAAAAATGATACATTCTTGAAGAAAATAAAGTTGCTTTCCTAAATTCGAAGTATGCTAACAACAAGATGGCATTTGTCGGTGATTAAATGCCTATTCGTGAAGTGAACCAGATTTGATTAACTATGATAGTGTTCATACACAAGACGAAGGCATGTATAGGCGGGCTAAAAAAAAAGAAAAACAAGTAAGGGAGATAAATCACTATTGATAAAGCTTGTGTATTGTTCGTCGGTCGATTCGACAACGACCTTTCCGAGGGATGGAAGGGATGGATCTGTTCTGTGTGTGTGTGTGTGTGTGTGTGTGTGTGTGTGTGTGTGTGTGTAGGTAGTTCATGAGACCAACCCTTGCACGGAATGTTCATATAAGGGTCAGGGGATGAGTGGGACATCTCCAGGATGATTAATGGAACGTGCTTTTCCGGCTTGCCTCTAAAGCTATGCGGCTGCTGTACTGCTTGATTCGCACAACTTTGATCCTTTGTGCACAAAGGAACGCCAATCGTCTCGATCGCTTGCTGTTTGCTCCTAGGAATCAGGGTTTATGTTGAATGCTTTCAATGCAGCTTTCAGATTGTCTTTTGAAGCGCTTCTATTGACCTTCGTGGGATCGCTGTCTTTGCTGTATCTCTCCATAGAAGAGTCTCTTAGGCAGCGGGTGTTCAGGCACGTGTACAACATGTCACAACCAGCGTAGCTGGTACTGAATCAGTATAGTATGAATCCTGGGGAGACCTGCATGGGCGAGTACCTCAGTGTCTGGAACCTTGTCCTGCCACTTGATGTTGAAGATTTTCCTGAGAGTTGTGGTGAGAAAGTGGTTCAGCGTCCTGGCATGGCGTTGGGACATCGTCCACGCCTCGCATGCGTAAAGTAATGTGGGGAGCACAACTTCCATGTTGACCTTAATTTTGGTGTGGATCCTGATGCCTCTTTTATTACAGACTTTGGCATACAATCTGTCGAAAGTTGCGCTGGCTCTGGCAATGCGAAAGTTCACTTCGTCGTCAATAGTGATACACCGTGATAGTGTGCTGCTAAGGTAGGTGAAGCTGTTCACATCGTTGAGTGTTTGACCATTGACAGTGATGTTGGGCTCAACATAGGGCATTCCTATATAGCCGGCTGATGCGGGACTTCAGTCTTCTTGGTACTGATAGTGAGACCAAAGCTGTACAGGAGCTGGAGAACTTGTCAATGCTGTATTGCATGTGGGCTTCTGAGCCATCATTTAGAGTGCAGTCATCAGTAAAAAAAAAAATACCTGATGGTGTCTGTCATGACCTCGGTTTACGCGTGAAACCTCCTGGGATTTAATAGTTTTCCATCTGTACCGTACCTGATGCCGGCACCAACCTCTCCGTTTCTAAATTATATTAAATTTCAGATGCTTTTTTATTATTGGATTCACGTGCTCATGTGACATTTACGACTAAATCTGTGTTGGTCTTATTGTGAATCCACTGAAAAGACCAATGGACGATAACATTATGATACGTGAAGACGCTTGGTACTCCAGCAGATTCAATGTTATTGTTTTACATCAGCACATTCAAGACATAGAATTCATTCGGAACACGCCTTCTGTTTTGGCTTTACATAATTTTGAGGATTATTCGCTTCTTTTCTATTGGTTGCTCCCGCCACCGCATTCGAATGGTCGTACTTACTTAACACTCCTAACATTACATTTCTGGCTTTGACAAAACTGGAAATGAATGATATTAAATATTTGTTCAGTGGCGATGTGAACTTTTATTGTTTTATAAAAACGACGTTTCTTCAAGGCAAAAATCACCATGGGCTGCTATTCGATTTCAGTATCACACCTGTGAAAACATTTCCAATATACAGCAGCATTCGGTTTATTCACACTTTAAGCTGAATCTCAATATCAATAATTTGAAAATAACTTGAGGAAAACAAAACGGCATGAGTTGTGGATATAGCCAGTATTATGCATTTCATCGCAATAATTTCTTCGGAAACAATCTGAAATGCTGTTGGTTAATTGTATTTATCAACCATATCAGGACCGTATTTAAAAACTATGTCAGGACCGTATTTAACAACCATGCCAGGAGCGTATTTAACAACCATGTAAGACCGAATTTAATGACCATGTCAGACCGAATTTAACAACCATGTTAAGACCGTATTTAACAACCATGTCAGGACCGTATTTAACAACCATGTCAGACCGAATTTAATAACCATGTCAGACCGAATTTAATAACCATATCAGACCGAACTTAATAACCATGTCAGGACCGTATTTAATAACCATGTCAGACCGTATTTAATAACCATGTCAAACCGAATTTAACAACCATGTCAGACCGAACTTAATAACCATGTCAGTACCGTAATTAATAACCATGTCAGACCGTATTTAATAACCATGTTAGACCGAATTTAATAACCATGTCAAACCGAATTTAATAACCATGTCAGACCGAATTTAATAACCATGTCAGACCAAATTTAAAAACCATGTCAGGACCGTATTTAACAACCATGTCAGACCATATTTAATAACCATTTCAGACCGAATTTAATAACCATGTCAGACCAAATTTAACAACTATGTCAGACCGTATTTAATAACCATGTCAGACCGAATTTAATAACCATGTCAGACCATATTTAACAACCATGTCAGACCGAATTTAATAACAATGTCAGACCATATTTAACAACCATGTCAGGACCGTATTTAACAATCATGTCAGACCGTATTTAATAACCATTTTAGACCGAATTTAATAACCATGTCAGACCGAATTTAACAAATATCAGACCGTATTTAACAACCATGTCAGACCGTATTTAGCAACTATGTCAGACCGTATTTAATAACCATTTCAGACCGAATTTAATAACCATGTCAGACGGAATTTAACAATCATGTCAAACTGTATTTATCAACCACTTTAGGGCCATATTTCCCAGTCATGTTTGGATCGTGTCGTAATATATTTGGTTTGTGTACAATTGTTTAGTACCCTCCATTTGTGAGGATTTCTGAAATTTGTGTGATTACTTGCTTTGTTTAGGGGAATCCAATAACTAGGAGCAGACTTCATGGTGTGTAGTGTTTGTACGTTTGCATGATAACTTGGTTTACTTTTAGGTCGGAACCGCATGAATACCTCTGGTGATCAGTAGAACCTACCAAAATTTAATTGTGTATATTTTTATTGTGTGACTTCATTACAGTATTAATGATTGAGCCTAGTACAATGCACAATGGAAAAAAAAGAGAAGGAACTGTTCCGTTGTCGAGAGGCGCCGTTTAGTTTTTCTATGGTGGCACATTTTGTCTAGAGTTACAGGGGAAACGTTGTTTAAATTTATCATTCGACTGGTTCAAGGAGGCATAGTAAAAATATATCCTTGTATTAAGGAGCTGAGTTGTATACTTTCACAGCTTACAATACTGGCAACATGTCACGGAAATTAAACGAGGAGAAACCATGTAGCTGTGAGGTTGACAAGCAATTGGGATGCTGTGAGGTTTGTAGTCCTGTATTAATTACATCAAACTCAGTTCGCACCCGTTTGTGTTTCTGATTTACAATATTAGATGTATACACGTCTTTGGGACCAGGGGAAACATATGTCTTCTAGAAGGATTCAAGCCAGGGTTGAAATCTTGCTACAATATTTATTACTCAAATTAAAGTTGGTTGTATTTATCACACAAATCAGGACCGAATTTAATAACCATGTCAGAACCGTATTTAACAACCATGTCAGACCGTATTTAATAACCATGTCAGGACCGTATTTAACAATCATGTCAGGACCGTAATTTAAAACCTTGTCAAGACCGTATTTATGATTGACGGTAACGGAGTTGTATGCAGAGAAAATTATATCTTCAGATGAGCACATTGTAGAACGCTTTTCACGAGCATGGTTATCACTTCACTGAGAATATTTCTGGAATTGGACGAAAATGTCATGATTTCCTGTTAAATGGTTTATTTTCCCCAAAATTGTAAACAATAATTTACTTTCAGGTTATCCATTACTGACCCACACCGGATCCACCAATGGGTACCGTGCAATGCTAACGCTTTACCCTAACCGGAAGCTGGGTATTTTCACAGCTATGACTGGGGATGATCCTAGCTATATATTCCGCTCTAATCTCCACAGCTACATCAGTGATCTTTACTTACACGAAGAACCCTGGTTGAATGTATCCACGATCTGTTCGTTTCCAGAACCATGGTTTGAGAAGAAACCTTCAACACCGAGAACACCCATTGACAAAAATATTCAACCCCTCCGAGCTAATGAGTCTTATGTAGGTGTGTATAGCAACGAAGCCTACGGAGATATCAAAATCCATATTGGTGAGGACAATCAATTAATGGCGACCTATGGGTATGCTAGATTTTTGCTGTTTGCCAAGGAAACAAAGGACGTCTTTTATGCGGAAGGAACAGGACTTTTGAAGGATATAACGGATTTCACGACATTCAGATTTGTAGACAATAATTCAAGCAATGTAATCAATACTCTGGAAATTCCAAGTTTCGAATCACAGTATCCTCCAGTTTTCACTAGAAGGAAAGCAATCGTCACAAATACTTCGAGTTCGACCGATATAGCTACGTGCATCGCACATGCGTATTTTACAGTATTAATGTTGGTAGTAACTGTGGTATGGTAACCGTGATATCGTCCCTCATTCAATAACGATCTAGAAGGTAGAGCAATCACAACACCATAGCTTACAGGAAACGGCCCGATGGTCACGTACGAAACGAAGAAAAACAAAAGGAAAATCACGGAATCAAGAGTAGTGCCAAAAACAATTTCAACGAGATGCCACTTAGGTCAACACGGGCACTTCATAATTAAACGATGCCCAAGTTTTTAATACACCTTTCATTAGTGATGAAATAGTCTTTTGATGAATGTCGAATTATTGCTTATCAATGGTTGTTTTAAAGAAGAATAAAGATAATTTTAAACACAGTCCCAAATTATTTGTGACCTTTGAACCACTAGTTAAGATCAAATAATCTATGCAGGGTGATTTTGTTTATCCATCAACAAAGGAAAATTATCCAGCAATATATTCAATGCACAGAATCAACAGTACATGTCTTCGCTGTTTGTACCTGGTGCTGAACCACTCTTTTAAAAATCCGCTCACAATACTTCCGTTTCCTTTTATCATAGTGATATTTCAGGAATGATCCTGTAAATTAATTATAAGATCACAAATAAATTCATATTCCAGAACTGTCAATGTCTTTCACTACATTTTACTTACACATGTTTGTATCGTGCTATTGAAAGTTTACTCCGGCAATAAAGGAAGAGGATAAAATGCCACCACAGTAATAATAGATGTAAGATTTATAGAGACTGCAGCTTGATTGTGAAGAAAAAAAAATACTACTTTTATGTTTGTGAACAATTTCATTCTTGTGGACAAAGGTAATTAATTTTCTTGATATTGTCAGAAAGATTAAAAGAAAGAATAACAAGAACATCTCGCAAAAAAATTACCATAATATTGAATAATTCTCTTGATTCAATGATCCAGGACGTACTGAAATTTCTTCATTTCGTAAGTCCAGCAAATTGCATATTTGGAAATATACTCTTGCTTAGAATCGAATTATACTTTTTTCGCATTTTGTCATTAAACATTTTCTCGTTTTCTCTGTCCGACTTTCGAATGCCTGCTACCTCTAGGAAGTGAAACGTACGTCATGTATATAGTAGCTTTTCCATAACTCATGTTGCACGCATCGATGGATTGTTTGATATGATAAATTTTGTCATTAACTTTGTTAGATATTAATTCTGCTGGAGTACAAAACGCTATGCAAAGAAGAGACTTGAAACTATTTCGATGGATAGAGCGTGTCAAAGAAGAGACTTGAAACTATTTCGATGGATAGAGCGTGTCATTAGTTATCTTTAGTTTGCATTATTATTAACTAGGACAAATCTCTAATGAACCGGCGGCTCATCAAACTTTAATACTTTGTGGGGTAGGGGCCCCGAGTGGCCGAGTAGTCTAAAGCGCTTTCCGCTACAGATCATTGCCGTCCCACCTCTGTCTGTGTGGGTTCGAGTCGAAGATTCGGCTAATGTAGTTATGTGAGAAAGCTTGCCAGTAGCTTCTCGTGGGTCTCTGGTTGTTTCCGGGAGTTATCCCGGGTTCTTCCTCCACCAATAATACTGGCCGCCATATATAGCCTATCGTGTGCTGAAAAATGGCGTTAAACCCAAAAACAACAGCAACAATACTTTGTGGGTGTAAGCGGTCCTTTTCAGAAGTCACCTTTTGAGTCTCTACAATGTTACAATAATATTACAGAGCTACTGAACGACTGTTTTCATAGTAAACATTAACTCACTTGATCTGTCGCAAAGAGATAGACGATGTTGATTCAGGATCACTCGCATCATCTTCGAAACCATCGGAATGAACTCGGTGCTTGCACTTCAGTTAGCGTGAAAGGTAACCATCGTTTCTCGGTTACTTCATCTAGTTTCTTGCTTAAATAGCGTGCTCGTTTTGACTTGATTCGAAGAGGTGATTTGACTGCATTTTCTCTCTCTCTCTCTCTCTCTCTCTCTCTCTCTCTCTCTCTCTCTCTCTCTCTCTCTCTCGATCGACCTCGACGTTTTGGGTTGAGGTAGAGTCACCAGCCATCGTTTCTGGCATGCTGTTTAACCCAGAAACAGAAAACCCCGGTGTATGTAAGAGAACCGTAGGCCATTACCAGGGTCATGGTAACAGCAATATAGAAAAGAAGAATTTGTTGCATAGGACTAATTTAAAATTAATCCTTAAAGGACAAGAAATACAGCGAAAAGATACCACTTATGTTAACAACCTTTGGCGAACAAAACTCCAAACCTCTTTTCATAGATACCCATTTCGTCACTTGCTAAAGAATTTTGTTTTACATTTGTACGAGTTTGTATACGTAAATGTTGTTTACAGTGAAAATGTAAAATTATGTTTACATCTTGTGGCATCTGTGCGCCTGTATATTTGTATTTGTGTACAGTACATGTATGTATTATTTCCTACCAAATTCTTTGGAGGGTAGCGCGCTGGGACAGTAATCAATAAGTATAGGCTAGAGTGGTGTAATTGTAGAGTACACAAGCGATGAGTAGTGGATTGTAATTTATGTGTCTGGGTAGTTTCGGAGTTATTGTTATTGTAGGGTTTAACGCCATTTTTCAGCATAATGTAGGCTATACATGGCGGACAGTATTAATGGTGCCGGAAGAACCCGGAAAACCCCAGAAAGGACACTGAGCCATGAGAAGCTACTAGCAAGTTTTCTCACATACCCACATTGGCCGAATCTTAGACTGTAACCCACCCAGGCGACCCCCCCCCCCCCCCCCGAACGTTTTGGCGGGTAAATTAATATATATTATATTTTGTCCTGAATCGTTTAACATTTTGGGTGGAAACATTGAGATGAGAATGGCAATTATCAGGAAAAACGAATTACCAGTCATTTCCGACACATATTATTTTACCAAGTCATTTAATTTCCCGGGTAGAACTGAACCAAGGACTGAATTTGCTGTTTGTGCACTCTAATGTCGTGGATGACACCTCCGTACTGTTACAGTGTATCATTCCTTTCAAACTGGATTCTGCCAGGAATGCTGACGAGGAAAGTGGTAACACCTAATACGTTCAATGCAAATTGGTACATCCTCATTATTTACCCGTCAGT
Source organism: Unio delphinus (assembly GCA_029339505.1). NCBI lineage: Eukaryota > Metazoa > Mollusca > Bivalvia > Unionida > Unionidae > Unio > Unio delphinus. The sequence continues at coordinate 6,628,624 of JAQISU010000210.1, read as the reverse complement.
GTCAACATTGCTATAAAAGAAGAGCAGGGACAGTCACGGTGAAACTCCATTTTCGTAAACGATTATTTAGCGACTCGTATAAGCCACGCATGCTGTGTACCGAGAAGTCACTCGACAATGAGGATATGGTTTACGAGATATGTGTTTTAAACAGGCATTTTGTTCAGTAGCCCTTTTTTGAAACCGATAGTGAAACGAGGATTGCACGCCTCGAAAGATGCCATATTGTCGCACGGCAACGAATATCCCCAAATTATCATCATTGACAAACAAAACACCAAAGAGGCTTTCGTGAGAGCAGACAGAAATTTCTTGCTTCAAACGGGTAAGGAGATGCTCGGCCGACGTGAAAACACCTATAAATGCCCTGGAATATACCGAGTCATGAATTCCTGCACCACAGCAAGGACAAGACAGAAAGAGACGACGAATACACCCCTCCAGAGGCCTTCATACCCCCAGAACTAGAAATGCTAAGAACAGACGAACCGTTAGAGACTGAGACGTTTCATAGAGACAGAAAAATGATTCACCGCGAGTCCTGCGCAATAATCATAATGGGATCAATTTCATCCCGTCTTGTCTTTGACGGGTTTAGTTCCATCGAGTTTGAATTCAAACGATAGCCCGAAGATTACATCGCTCTGAATAGCAGTTACTTGTATTTGAAAGTGCAAGTGATCAAAGCACCCAACGCTGACATATGCGACGACGATGCAGTAGCTGCCGTCAACAATTTCATATATTTCTTGTTCAGTGAATTGGGTTTGTTCTTGAATACTGGTCAGCATTAGCATGGACACTTACCTGTACTGAGCGTACCCAGAAAATGTCTACGTACCGAAAGGAAACCAAGAATACGCATATGTATGATTGCGTGGTATGGAAACCTGACACAGCAACCAAGTTCAACAGCATTTAGCATTTCTGGGACTGACCAAACGGTATCGGGATTTGTCAAATGAAGAAACATTTGCTGAAAGTAGAAGCTTAGAACTGATGGATCGTTTGCATTTGGACATGTGGATGCAGGACAAGCATTTTGCCACATACATTTTAAGATCATAAGGTGACATAAGACCAGTCACCCGGCCCACCCCACAATGCGGAAGAAAATAAAAACCACCATATATTATAGGTCCCTAAACAGAACTTCCAGTCATCAGGAACCCCCGCACAAGGCGGAACTAAAACAAAAAACCACAAATCAGACAACAATATTAAATTAATAATGCATTACACTAAATAGTGACACAATGTAGGTTTCCAAAATACACATGTGCTAAGAACATCAGCAACATATACTGACAGCTCAAGGAAATCAAAACACCAGCCAGAAAACAAATAACAAGGAAAACAACCGAATGGTACACCAGGGGAGAAGAAGAAGAATGAAAGAGAACTTTTTTTAAGCATTGGTCTTCCTTTAACTTGAAAACTACATTCGATAAAAGCTCTATCCAAACACAATCTACCTTAATCATTTCGACACCGCAATCCAAATTCCTACCAGAAATAATAAAAAGCATGACAAAAAAATCAAAACAGGGAAAACTCATTTCCCACCGATTGGCAAACTTTTATTAACCAGCAAGTAGACAATGTACACTAAATTCTAAATATAACAAAATAATAAAATCAAACATTAAGCTCTTAGATTAATTACAAAGGTGGCTTACACATTATTGCAATTTTAATCGTCCACTAGAACAACTGGACTAAATTTGACAGCAAGGCTTCTGGTGTTTTGGGGCGTTAGCGAAATCGCAGCAGCTTTTGATGTCCACTGCCCTACGGGCACCTGCTACCTTTGCACCGCGCCCGGACATGTTCATCAAGGCGAGATCGCCACTTAACACGGGTGCGGGGATGCCGGAGATAACACAGCCTTGTGTTGTCAATGATACCTACAACCCCGACTAATTAAAGAGCCAGACTACCGGGCATTAACGGGTCGCAAAAGCACATAGCAAGTAACCAGCCAGGGATCTGATATGTCACTGGAAGCAGTGGAGAAGTTGATAGGTTTCATCCAAGAAGAATAAGAAACCAAATCCCTTTCAGTGCCACTCATAGGTCTCGACGAGATTTGCTTTCTTGCCTAAACAATTTTGTTTATATATCGTTGTTTGATCATTCTTTGTGAAGTGCTTTTCACTGTATATTGTATATTGTATTTGTTATATCAGTCTATGTCTCTGTCTATGTTTCTATCTGGTCACGTGAACAGGGTTCACACCTGTTCCTACAATTTTTTAAACATTGTTACCACTCGTCAGTACTGTAACGTCATCTCACTTCTTCCATTCCTATTGCCCCTATACAACAACTCCACTTTCTCTTGACGCGATAACCATGTTCAATTTTCATATCAGACCAACCAACCCCATGGTGATTTTTGAAACCTTGAGGCCAAACAGCCCCGGGTGTCTGTGTGTCAGTAATGTTTTTTTTCCACTGAGACTAAACAGACCTCTATTACAGTACTACTGGTAATTCTGTTGTAGATCCGTCAACTTGAACAAGTTTTTATGATCAATTATCACCTGGGCCTTGATTGTAATTCTGAGTTGTTTTTCCGTCATTATCAACAATTATTAACTCATTAAAATCTGTCTTTCTAGGTTTCAAATCAATCAGACCTTTTCCATTTGGACCTTTAGCACTAAGAAAAATATGTATTGATTTTAATGATAACGTTAATAATTAAGTAATTTAGATATTTGTCTTAAAAAGCGTAAAGGTAATAATTATTAGAACGTGACCATTCTTCTATTGTGTAACATATACATAAGTCCTATTGCTCCAATAATACTTCCTGATAGTCAGCATTATATTACAGTGTCACCCAAAAGCAAAAGAAATACATTTTAACAAACTGTATTCGTTTCATTCTGTATAGAAGTAACCCCGAACAATTGGCAATATCTATTTTGCGTACTCATGTATACTTGCCGTTCAAGATGGAATTAACTGAAAATATATCCCTCAGCTTAAGATATGTAATTAGTGCAGAGAAAAATGAAAATGTTTACAAGCTGCCCTGAAACACTACATTATTCTCATTTTTTTCCCAATTTTCCCAAAACTTATTTCATGTGGCTTTTTCTTCTGAAAGCACGAGTCAAGTTACCCGTGGACTATCTTACGCGCTCATAATAAAAATACACTTTAGCAACATATGCACTATAATCTTTATTAGTAAACGTCATTGTGCAGGACCCTTGGTCCATTCAGCTGATGCGTACCCTAAAAATAGACTAAGGTAGCTGAAAGAAAAAACTCTTAATCTAAAATCTATCCTTTAGCAAGGGATGAGAAACGTCATTGTGTTATCCGGAAGTCTTCCTTGTAGATACCAACCTGTGAATTGTGTTGACTTTCCATGTCTCGTCGGAAAGGTTACTTGTACATACTAGCATGTGACATGTGTACACTTTCCATATCGCATCAGGAGCATTTACTTATCAAGGCTCTCTCGATAGGGCGACACCACTATTAATTGTATTATATACTGCATGCATCTCTCTTAACTGAACGCACTCCACAAGAAACACAGTGCCATCATAATCCATTCTACACACCATAACTTGTCAGCTATTGCCTAAACCAATCGCTAATAGTAATTGATGAAAACATACCGGTGTCATGATCTCATGTTTGTTTGTTAGTTTGATTTCAAATTTTAACGTAGCTTTAACACATTTTCAGTCATATCTCTACAATGTCTGCAGTGTGGCAGTTTATAGTGATGTCTAGCACTGGGGAATCATGCCGCAGACATGTAGCATGATGTCCCACCCAGTCACCTTATCCTGACACCAGGCCGACCAGTCCTAACACTAACCTCTTAATGCTGAGCGCCAAACGAGACAGCTGTTAGTACCATTTTTAGTACGCTCTAACCACTAGGCCACCGGAGCAGTTCGTTCCATGATTTCATCATGTCCAGGCCAATTAAAATGATCAGTTTATTTAGCGAATTTTATTCTTAGTGGACTTATCTTCTTACGTTAGACTGCTTTGATAGCCACGTTACTATGCAGCTTATTGTGAACATTGATTTTTCCCAATTATTCCTTTGGACAAATCAATTTTTTTAAAAATTACTTTTTGATAGTTAAATTCAAACGAAAGAACGAGGAAAAAATCTAGTAAAAAAACATCGTGTAAAAACGTATTAAACTGAAGAAGAAAAATCAAAAAACATGCGATGTCTTATCCAAATACTGGTATAGCTTTCAGTTAAAATGCGAAGCAAAAAAAAAAAAATGATCTGTGGCACAGTTTTAAAAAAATAAATTGGATCATTGCACTGCGTTGAGTGAACGATGATCTACCAAACTGTCCATGCTGTTCATGCGATTATATTCACAGAACACACATGCCAGATAAATTACGTTACAGTCCAACCAAATTAATACGTCAAAGTCCATATAAATTACTACGTTACAGTCCATATAAATTATTACCTTACAGTCCATATAAACTACTACGTTACAGTCCATATAAATTACTAGGTTACAGTCCATATAAATTACTACGTTACAGTCCATATAAATTACTACGTTACAGTCCATATAAATTACTACGTTACAGTCCATATAAATTATTACCTTACAGTCCATATAAATTACTACGTTACAGTCCATATAAATTACTACGTTTCAGTCCATATAAATCATTACGTTACAGTCCATATAAATCAATACGTTACAGTCCATATAAATTACTACATTACAGTCCAACTAAATTAATACGTTAAAGTTCATATAAATTACTACGTTACATTCCTTAAATTATTACCTTACAGTCCATATAAATCATTACGTTAAAGTCCATATAAATCACTACATTACAGCCCATATAAATTACTTCATTACAGTCCATATAAATTACTACATTACAGTCCAAATAAATGACAACGTTACAGTCCATATAAATTATTACCTTAAAGTCCATATAAATTACTACGTTACATTCCATATAAATTACTACATTACAGTCCATATAAATCATTACGTTACAGTCCATATAAATTATTACGTTACAGTCTATATAAATTACTACGTTACAGTCCATATAAATCATTACGTTACAGTCCATATAAATTACTACGTTACAGTCCATATAAACTAATACCTTACAGTCCATATAAACTACTACGTTACAGTCCATATAAATTACTACGTTACAGTCCATATAAATCATTACCTTACAGTCCATATAAATCAGTACGTTACAGTCCATATAAATCAAAATCTTATAGTCCATATAAATTACTACATTACACTCCATATAAATTACTTCATTACAGTCCATATAAATTACTACATTACAGTCCATATAAATTACTACGTTACAGTCCATACACATTATTACCTTATAGTCCATTTAAATTACTACGTTACAGTCCATATAAATCATTACGTTACAGTCCATATAAATTACTACGTTACAGTCCATATAATTTATTACCTTACATTCCGTATAAACTACTACGTTACAGTCAATATAAATAACTACGTTACAGTCCATATAAATTACTACGTTACAGTCCATATAAATCATTACGTTACAGTCAAGATAAATCATTACGTTACAGTCCATATAAATCATTACCTTACTGTCCATATAAATCACAACGTTACAGTCCATATAAATTACTACATTACAGTCCATATAAATTACTTCATTACAGTCCATATAAATTACTACATTACAGTCCATATAATTGACTATATTACAGTCCATATAATTACTACGTTACAGTCCATATAAATTAATACCTTATAGTCCATATAAATTACTACGTTACAGCCCATATAAATTACTACATTACAGTCCATATAAATTATTACGTTACAGTCCATATAAATTATTACGTTACAGTCCATATAAATGACTACGTTACAGTCCATATAAATCATTACGTTACAGTCCATATAAATTACTACGTTACAGTCAATATAGATTATTACGTTACAGTCCATATAAATTACTACGTTACAGTCCATATAAATTACTACGTTACAGTCCATATAAATCATAACGTTACAGTCCATATAAATTTTTACGTTACAGTTCATATAAATCATTACGTTACAGTTCATATAAATCATTACGTTACAGACCATATAAATTACTACGTTACAGTCCATATAAGTTATTACCTTACAGTCCATATAAACTACTACGTTACAGTCCATATTAATTACTACCTTACAGTCCATATAAATTACTACGTTACAGTCCATATAAATTTCTACGTTACAGTCCATGTAAATCATTACGTTACAGACCATATAAATTACTACGTTACAGTCCAAATAAATTATTACCTTACAGTCCATATAAATTATTACATTACAGTCCATATAAATTACTTCATTACAGTCCATATAAATTACTACATTACAGTCCATATAAATGACTGTTACAGTCCATATTATTACTACGTTACAGTCCATATAAATTACTACATTACAGTCCGTATAATGACTCTGTTACAGTCCATATAATTACTACGTTACAGTCCATATAAATTATTACGTTACAGTCCATATAAATTATTACGTTACAGTCCATAAAAATGACTACGTTACAGTCCATACAAATCATTACGTTACAGTCCATATAAATTACTACGTTACTGTCAATATAGATTATTACGTTACAGTACATATAAATTACTACGTTACAGTCCATATAAATTACTACGTTACAGTCCATATAAATCATTACGTTACAGTCCATAGAAATTTTTACGTTACAGTCCATATTAATCATTACGTTACAGTCCATATAAATTACTACCTTACAGTCCATATAAATTACAACGTTACAGTCCATATAAATTACTACGTTACAGTCCATGTAAATCATTACGTTACAGTCCATATAAATTACTACGTTACAGTCCATATAAATTCTTACGTTACAGTCCATATAAACTACTACGTTACAGTCCATATAAATTACCACGTTACAGTCCATATAAATTACTACGTTACAGTCCATATAAATTATTACGTTACAGTCCATATAAATTACTACGTTACAGTCCATATAAATTATTACCATACAGTCCATATAAACTACTACGTTACAGTCCATATAAATTATTACGTTACAGTCCATATAAATCATTACCTTACAGTCCATATAAATCACAACGTTACAGTCCATATAAATTACTACGTTACAGTCCATATAAATTATTACCTTACAGTCCATATAAACTACTACGTTACAGTGCATATAAATTACTACGTTACAGTCCATATAAATTACTACGTTACAGTCCATATAAATTACTACGTTACGGTCCATATAAATCAGTACGTTACAGCCCATATAAATTACTACGTTACATTCCATATAAATTATTACATTTCAGTCCATATAAACTACTACGTTACAGTCCATACAAATTATTACGTTACAGTCCACATAAATTATTACCTTACAGTCCATATAAACTACTACGTTACAGTCCATATAAATTAGTACGTTACAGTCCAAATAAATTACTACGTTACAGTCCATATAAATTATTAGTTTACAGTCCCAATAAATCATTACCTTACAGTCCATATAAATCACAACGTTTCACTCCATATAAATTACTACGTTACAGTCCATATAAATTATTACCTTACAGTCCATTTAAACTACTACGTCACAGTCCATGTAAATTACTACGTTACAGTCCATATAAATTATTACCTTACAGTCCATTTAAACTACTACGTCACAGTCCATGTAAATTACTACGTTGCAGTCCATATAAATTACTACGTTACAGTCCATATAAATTACTACGTTACAGACCATATAAATTACTACGTTACAGTCCATATAAATCATTACGTTAAAGTCAATAAAAATTATTACCTTACAGTCAATATAAACTACTACATTACAGTCCATATAAATTTGTACGTTACAGTCCATATAAATTATTACGTTACAGTCCATATAAATTATTACGTTACTGTCCATATAAATTACTACGTTACAGTCCATATAAATTATTACCTTACAGTCCATATAAACTACTACGTTACAGTTTATATAAATTATTACGTTACAGTCCATCTAAACTACAACGTTACAGTCCATATTAAATTACTACGTTACAGTCCATATAAATCATTACTTTACAGTCCATATAAATTATTACCTAACAGTCCATATAAATTATTACGTTACAGTCCATATAAATTACTACGTTACAGTCCATATAAATTACCACGTTACAGTCCATATAAATCATTACGTTACAGTCCATATAAATTATTACGTTACAGTCCATATAAATTATTACGTTACAGCCCATATAAATTACTACGTTACAGTCCATATAAATTACTACGTTACAGACCATATAAATCATTAAGTCACAGTCCATATAAATCATTACTTTATAGTCCATATAAATCATTACGTTACAGTCCATATAAATCATTACGTTACAGGCCATATTAATTACTACGTTACAGGCCATATTAATTACTACGTTACAGTCCATATAACTCATTACGTTACAGTCCATATAAATCATTACGTTACAGTCCATATAAATCATTACGTTACAGTCCATATAAATCATTACGTTACAGTCCATATAAATCATTACGTTACAGTCCATATAACTCATTACGTTACAGACCATATAAATCATTACGTTACAGTCCATATAAATCATTACGTTACAGCCCATATAAATCATTACGTTACAGACCATACAAATCATTACGTTACAGTCAATATAAATTACTACGTTACAGTAAATATAAATTTTTTACGTTACTGTCCATATAAATTACTACGTTAAAGTCCATATAAATTACTACGTAACAGTCCATATAAATCATTACGTTACAGTCCATATAAATCATTACGTTACAGTCCATATAAATCATTACGTTACAGTCCATATAAATCATTACGTTACAGTCCATATAAATCATCACGTTACAGCCCATATAAATCATTACGTTACAGTCCATATAAATCATTACGTTACAGTCGATATAAATTACTATGTTACAGTCCATATAAATTACTACGTTACAGTCCATATAAATCATTAAGTTACAGTCCATATAAATTACTACGTTACAGTCCATATAAATTACTACGTTGCAGTCCATATAAATTATTACCTTACAGTCCATATAAATTACTACGTTACACTCCATATAAATCATCACGTTACAGTCCATATAAATCATTACGTTACAGTTCATATAAATCATTACGTTACAGTCCATATAAATCATTACGTTACAGTTCATATAAATCATTACGTTACAGTCCATATAAATCACAACGTTTCAGTCCATATAAATTACTACGTTACATACCATATAAATTATTACCGTACAGTCCATATAAACTATTACGTTACAGTCCATATAAATTACTACGTTACAGACCATATAAATTACTACGTTACAGTCCATATAAATTACTACGTAACAGTCCATATAAATCATTACGTTACAGTCCATAAAAATTTCTACGTTACAGTCCATATAAATTATTACATTACAGTCCATATAAATTACTACGTTACAGTCCATATAAATTACTACGTTACAGTCCATATAAATTACTACGTTACGATCCATATAAATTATTAAATTATTACGTTACAGTACATATAATTACTTCGTTACAGTCCATATAAATTATTACCTTATAGTCCATATAAACTGCTACATTACAGTCCATATTAAATTACTACGTCACAGTCCATATAAATCATTACGTTACAGTCCATATAAATTACTACGTTACAGCCCATATAAATCACAACGTTACAGTCCATATAAATCATTTCGTTACAGTCCATATAAATCATTACGTTACAGTCCATATAAATTATTACGTTACCTTCCATATAAATTACTACGTTACAGTCCATATAAATCATTACGTTACAGTCCATATAAACCATTACGTTACAGTCCATATAAATCATTACGTTACAGTCCATATAATTCATTACGTTACAGTTCATATAAATCATTACGTTACAGTCCATATAAATCATTACGTTACAGTTCATATAAATCATTACGTTACAGTCCATATAAATGATTACGTCTCATCCCATATGAATTATTACCTTACAGTCCATATAAATTACTACGTTACAGTCCATATAAATCATTACGTTACAGTCCATATAAATCATTACGTTACAGTTCATATAAATTACTACGTTACAGTCCATATAAATCATTACGTTACAGTTCATATAAATCATTACGCTACAGACCATAAAAATCATTACGTTACAGTTCATATAAATCATTACGTTACAGTCCATATAAATCATCACGTTACGGTCCATATAAATCATTACGTTACAGTCCATATAAATCATTACGTTACAGTTCATATAAATTATTACGTTAGAGTCCATATAAATCATTACGTTACAGTCCATATAAATCATTACGTTACAGTCCATATAAATCATTACGTTACAATTCATATAAATTATTACGTTAGAGTCCATATAAATCATTACTTTACAGTTCATATAAATTATTACGTTAGAGTCCATATAAATCATTACGTTACAGTCCATATAAATCATTACGTTACTGTCCATATAAATCATTACGTTTACAGTCCATATAAATTACTACGTTACAGTCCTTATAAATTACTACGTTACAGTCCATATAAATCATTACGTTACAGTCCATATAAATCATTACGTTACAGTCCATATAAATCATTACGTTACAGTCAATATAAATTACTACGTTACAGTCCATATAAATCATTACGTTACAGTCCATATAAATTACTACGTTACAGTCCATATTAATTACTACGTTACTTTCCATATAAATCATTGCGTTATAGTCCATATAAATTACTACGTTACAGCCCATATAAATTACTACGTTACAGTCCATATAAATCATTACGTTACAGTCCATATAGATCATTACGTTACAGTCCATATAAATCATTACGTTACAGTTCATATAAATTATTACGTTAGAGTCTATATAAATCATTACGTTACAGCCCATATAAATCATTACGTTACTGTCCATATAAATCATTACGTTACAGTCCATATAAATTACTACGTTACAGTCCATATAAATCATTACGTTACAGTCCATATAAATCATTACGTTTACAGTCCATATAAATTACTACATTACAGTCCTTATAAATTACTACGTTACAGTCCATATAAATCATTACGTTACAGTCCATATAAATCATTACGTTACAGTCCATATAAATCATTACGTTACAGTCAATATAAATTACTACGCTACAGTCCATATAAATCATTACGTTACAGTCCATATAAATTACTACGTTACAGTCCATATTAATTACTACGTTACAGTCCATATAAATCATTGCGTTATAGTCCATATAAATTACTACGTTACAGCCCATATAAATTACTACGTTACAGTCCATATAAATCATTACGTTACAGTCCATATAAATCATTACGTTACAGTCCATATAAATCATTACGTTACAGTCCATATAAATTACTACGTTACAGTCCATATAAATTGTTACGTTACAGTCCATATAAATTATTACGTTACAGTCCATATAAATTACTACGTTACTACAGTATTACATTGCTCTTTATAAAGTGATGCATGGGATCGCTGAGATCAGGTCATAATATTTTGTAACTTTTTTCACTAAGCACACGAGACTTCATTCGTTTGAGTTAACCAGTTCACATTCGACATTCTTTTAAGATCCAAGCTTCTTCTTAATAATAATAATAATAATAATAATAATAATAATAATAATAATAATAATAATAATAATAATAATAATGATAATAATAATAACAATAAAATACTACTGCTACTACTACTACAACTAATACTACTACTAATAATAATATATCTATGATCGATGGGTACAATAATACATATCAGCAGGAAAAGTTATTCCAATTTCCATATCAACAATATTATACGTTTATTTCAAGGACCGTCAATGGAACACACACAAAAGTGATCACTGATATTGCGATGAAAACAGCAAACAGTAATAAGGCTTACTGGACGCTGTATCGTGTTTTCCGAAAACTATTGCCCATTGTCCAGTGAGTAAATGACAAAATGCGGTATAGCTCGCTAAACAACTCTATAATAGAGTATACTAACATATATGCATTCTAAATTAGAATGTTTAAATTCCCGTTTGTGAGAAAGTTCTTTTGCGTTTTACTGTTGGATCTGCTTTCCGTATATTAACATATATGCATTCTAAATTAGAACGTCTAAGTTCCCGTTTGTGAGAAAGTTCTTTTGAGTTTTACTGTTGGATCTGCTTTCCAAATTGTATTATAATTAATGACAATAGTTCAAAAGGTGCATTACGATCTGATTAACCTGGCACGTGGATCAGTCTGTATGCCGAATAAATCAGTCTTAAACTACACTTTATTAAAGTTCTTCCTCTTCCTGATTGTGACGTATGGATAAAACACATGCATTTAAACTAGGGCATAACCCACTTTTGATCCGGAAATCGGACTCCACCGGATAGTATGAACTTCCGATTAATCGGAGTCGGACAAGGCAGGAACGACCGATTCGGATAATAAAAATAATAAAGTTGAATTTCTATAGCACCGTGTCTAACACTGCGTGTCATTCGATAGTGCGTTAATAAAGTTAAATAAGAAGTCAGAAAAGTCCAATATGGTCAACACAACCACGCTGTGAGACAATCTATTTGAACCGACGGGTGAAAACCGAAAATGAAGCCGGATATGGTAAAGTACTAAGTAACATGCTGGACACGGCAAAACCAGATATCAGAAACCCGGAAACGAAAGATGAAATGTTTTAGAAAAAAAATACGGATTTAGCATTTCCGATTAATCGAATCGTATCCGGAATCGGAAAAATATCATGCCCAAAATCTGGAATCGGAAATCGGTAGAAAAATGCTAATCGGTTATGCCATAATTTAAACTGTACGTCTTCACAATGTATCGATTTAAAAACATTAGTGTTTTACACGCATATTAGACGTCATCGTCTATGAGTAAGGTGAACCCAGATCTAATATCTACCCAGATCTAATGTCTACCGGCTGATCGGGGTCTATAATATCTATTAAAAAATGATAGGGAAGCAGAGCAATCAAAGCCAGATTGACTGCCGTATAAGGTATCAGCTAATCAGTGTCTGTACCGTACATTTGAATGGGATGAAGAGTGTAGAACCCAGATATTCTTTTAAATAGTGTATGAACCAATCATAATTACGATTTGAATTAATAAATAGTGTATGAACCAATCATAATTACGATTTACATTAATAAATAGTGTATGAACCAATCATAATTACGATTTAAATTAATAAATAGTGTATGAACCAATCATAATTAGGATTTAAATTAATAAATAGTGTATGAACCAATCATAATTAGGATTTAAATTAATACATAGTGTATGAACCAATCATAATTACGATTTAAATTAATAAATAGTGTATGAACCAATCATAATTACGATTTAAATTAATAAATAGTGTATGAACCAATCATAATTACGATTTGAATTAATAAATAGTGTATGAACCAATCATAATTACGATTTACATTAATAAATAGTGTATGAACCAATCATAATTACGATTTAAATTAATAAATAGTGTATGAACCAATCATAATTAGGATTTAAATTAATAAATAGTGTATGAACCAATCATAATTAGGATTTAAATTAATACATAGTGTATGAACCAATCATAATTACGATTTAAATTAATAAATAGTGTATGAACCAATCATAATTACGATTTAAATTAATTAGAAAACTACCTGTCCTAGCATAACGTAACAGCTGAGCAGGTATAAGAAGGCGACTGGAAGTAATCATTAGACCGACCATCGCACACAAAGACTATCTCGTCAGTATATGTTGTATTCATTTCAAGCCATATGTAGGTCGAAACTCGTAGACCCCGATGTACCGTACTATAATATACCAGCTGAGCAGAGTCTATACTATCAGGCTGCAAGCATAAGAGGAGAGAACAACGTTTATCAATGTCTTCCATCGTAGTATATATGTGCTAAACACAATCTATCAAGTTTTTACTGCTATCAGAAATTAAAAAAATACAATGTAATAGCGTTAATCAAGACTTTTGTTACTGGCTTTAAATAGAACGTCATTGTATATTGTCTTCATTGGGTTATACTTGTCTTCACAGAGTTATACTTGTCTTCACAGGGTTATACTTATCATCACTGGGTTATACTAGTCTTCACTGGGTTATACTAGTCTTAATAGGATTATACTTGTCTTTACTGGGTTATACTAGTCTTCACTGGGTTATATCTGTCTTCACTGGGTTATACTTGTCTTCACAGGGTTATACTTGTCTTCACTGGGTTATACTTGTCTTCACAGAGTTATACTTGTCTTCACAGGGTTATACTTATCATCACTGGGTTATACTAGTCTTCACTGGGTTATACTAGTCTTAATAGGGTTATACTTGTCTTTACTGGGTTATACTAGTCTTCACTGGGTTATATCTGTCTTCACTGGGTTATACTTGTCTTCACTGGGTTATACTTGTCTTCACTGGGTTATGCCTTCACAGGGTTATACTTGTCTTCACTTGGTTATACTTGTCTTCACAGGGTTATACTAGTCTTCACAGGGTTATACTACTCTTCACTGGGTCAATGGGTTATACTAGTCTTCACTGGGTTATACATGTCTTCATTGGGTTGTACTTGTCTTCACAGGGTTATACTTGTCTTCATAGGGTTATACTTGTCTTCACTGGGTTATACTTTTCTTCACAGGGTTATACTACTCTTCACTAGGTCACTGGGTTATACTAGTCTTCACTGGGTTATACATGTCTTCATCGGGTTATACTTGTCTTCATTGGGTTATACTAGTCTTCACTGGGTTATACTTCTCTTCACTGGGTTATACTAGTCTTCACTGGGTTATACTTGTCTTCACTGGGTTATACTTGTTTTCACTGGGTTATACTAGTCTTCACTTGGGTATATATTTGTCTTCACTATGTTATACTTGTCTTCACAGGGTTATACTAATCTTCACTGGGTTATACTAGTCTTCATTGGGTTATACTAGTCTTCACTGGGTTATACTTGTCTTCACTGGGTTATAATAGTCTTCACTGGGTTATGCTTGTCTTCACTGGGTTATACTTGTCTTCATTGGGTTATACCAGTCTTCACTTTGGTATATATTTGTCTTCACTGGGTTACACTTGTCTTCACTGGGTTATACTAGTCTTCACTGGGTTATACTTGTCTTCACTGGGTTATTCTAACCTTCACTGGGTTATATTTGTCTTCATTGGGTTATACTTGTCTTCACTGGGTTATATATTTGTCTTCACTGGGTTATACTTGTCTTCACAGGTTTATACTAGTCTTCACAGGGTTATACTTATCATCACTGGGTTATACTAGTCTTCACTGGGTTATACTTGTCTTCAGAGGGTTATGCTAGTCTTCACTGGGTTATACTTGTCTTCACTGGGTTATACTAGTCTTCACTGTGTTATACTTGTCTTCACAGGGTTATACTAGTCTTCACTGGGTTATACTTGTCTTCAGAGGGTTATACTAGTCTTCACTGGGTTATACTTGTTAATCATAGTCATGGTACTCATTTGACCATGTTGATGTTGGCAGAGAAAGTTGAGACAAATAGCATAGTTGTCGCTTGCCTCGAATTCGGCAACCCGGCATAATTCAATGTAGCAAATTTCACAATACACTAAAGACCTTTCTTTGTGTCGCGAAGACGATGATACCAATTTGATGATATTTTGTTAATCGAGCGGGTTCTGTTGAGTTTCATGATAGGCATAATGATTGTCCGGATTCAATGCTACTCGACTACAGTTTATTATCATAAAATTAACAAAATTATTCACAGCTTGCATCTTTTGTTCATAGCTAGTTCCTAATCTGTTTAAGAAGCTGAGATAATTTTGCGTTACAAAAGTAAAAACAGACACTTGATCATGGTCTGATACTAAGAAAAGGTCACCGTCTGCTAACATGTAATCCGCCATGTTGGATGAAAAATTATATCGACGTAAATACTAGCCATAAAGTTCTTTCTAAAACAGAATTCAAAATAAACTTTTTCAAGAACGTGAACAACAGTGTCTTCGGCAAGAGTATGGAAAAGATCAGAAAGCTAGTCGGTATTGAGATTGTTAACAACGTGGAATATTGGCGTCCATTTCATAACACCAAGAATAGATGATGCCGATGTTAAATTTCACATGCTTTTAATGTCATTGAAAATAGTCGATACAGAGTTTAAATTTCACATGCTTTTAATTTCATTAAAAATAGTCGATACAGAAGTTAAATTTCACATGCTTTTAATGTCATTGAAAATAGTCGATACAGAAGTTAAATTTCGCATGCTTCTAATGTCATTGAAAATAGTAGATACAGTGTTTAAATGTGGCATGCTTCTAATTGCATTTGAAAAAATGACATATATTTTAAATTTGGAATCTCCTACGTAGGAATGAAAATAGACGATATAGAGGTTACATTTGTCATCGATTTAATAGATTTAAAAGAGATGCTTCTGATGATAACTTATCGTTAACATTTTATGTTTGTTTTTGTAAACTGTACGGTCTCTAAATGTAATAATAATTTTTCACACAATGAAGAACTTGATAACATGGGGAAAACAGCTGTTTTGTTCAATTATAAGAAAAACTAATACGGCATAGAACTTATAAGCTTTCTTGTATACCTATTGTATTCGATAATTGTATACAACACTTTGGAAATCGGTTTCTAACTATACGACACTATAATCAACGTTCCCTCTAAGCGAATGGTAGATGTGCGCACAGTGCTCGCTGCACTGCGCAACATTACAGAGACGAGCAAATTTTAACGTTGGATTGAGCAAAAATTGACAATTCTTCTGCGCGGGGATGTGTGAGCAGCTGTGCGCGCGCTTAGAGGGAACGTTGACTATAATAATAAAATAAGTCATAGGAAAAGGAAAACCTTCAAGTTTAGTATATCCTTGAAGGTCGTTGTTACGTACTGTGACTCATCCTTTTACGATACCAAATATTACTACATACCATGAGGATTATTAGTTTTGTGCCAAATATATTTGGGTACGAGCAAAAGACTGAATTAATTGTGTTGCATGCTTTCTTCGAATAATGGAAGTGAATCATCAGACCCGTAAATATTTTGTTTTCTATAATTACGAATAGTTTCGGCAGCTATATCACATATTCCCTGGCAAATTTTATTCCAAGAGGGATGGATAACAAAATGATTGTCAGCACTGGACCATGATGCTCTGCTGTACTGCGCGATCAGTTGCTTGAGAGTCGTAATTGCCATCGATGTGTCTGTCTGCTGCTCCATTAAAATCACAACTTTTCTGCGTTTCTTAATAGCAACAGCACATTCCTCCTGGCTCCATTCAGACTGGAGAAATGCTTTCGTTATTACAGGGACCACAACTAGACTTTCGTCAATACATCGGCGTATCTCATCTATGATGCGCATGCCCGGAACAAAGGAATCAGCTCCAGTACAGATTAGATCTATGTCGATGTCAAGCTTTTCCTTTAGATATGTATTTAAGGAGGGCCGGATGTTTTGCTCTACGATATCATAGTCTTTACTGCAATATGGCATAAAAACAACATATTTGAATTTTTTGTTTTTCATAAAAAGTTGTCTTTTTAGTTTTGTTATGCTCTCGGTTTTGCGTATCATTCTGCGCCTACGACGATATATGATAAAGAATGTTGATACACATAATAGAACTGTCACAGATGATACAATTCCAGTACCGATAAGAACTGGGAGCCTGCAAGTTTGTCTGACAGTTTCAAAATTTGGGTAATTCACTAAAATTTCATTATTACCATGTTTGCATAGCAATGTTGTCCTGTTAACAATGCTGATATTTGTGGTCAAAATCCATTGTAAAAAATCCAGTGTATCACAATCACAAATGAGAGGGTTCTCAGAAAGTTTGATGGTCAAATATGGTGGAACAATTGCCGATTTGTCTGTGAGTTGTTCTTTTCTGTCTGCATTGTATCCATATCTGTACTTCTCTGCTAAAACGTTCTTATCAACAAACTGACGGAGCAGCATGTTCGTTGTGGTGGTATTCTGCTTGTTTGTCGCGTCTTGATGCTGAAATATGTTCTCTAGTTGTTCTACGAAGGTTGTAGGCAATGTTTTCAATTTGTTATTTCTTATGTCAATCATCTTTAAATCCTGCATGTTGTGCCACTCGCTATTGAAGTATGTGAGTTCATTGGCACTCAGATCAAGGACGCGAAGCTTGATATTTGATGAAAAGATGTTTTCTGGTATTATACTAAGATAGTTACTACGCAGAAATACTATCTCCAGCTCGTTGTTTCGGGATAATATTTGCACAAAATCGTTCGTATTCTGCATCCTACGCAACTGGTTTTTGGATAAGTCAAGTATCTTTAGTGAAGGAAAGTAGCTTAAAAAGGATGGCGATATGTATTCCATATTGTTACTATTTAGGTCAAGCATCTGGACTACTTTGAAATTATATCCCCCCGTAATCGTTATATTCAAATTTCTTAAGTTATTTTTGCTTATATCTAACAATTCTAATTTGTTCCTCTCACACTTTGTCAGATTCATTTCAAATATTAGCCTGACGTCAGTACTTACTTCTACGATATGCCTGCCTAGCACATATGTTAGATTTTCAGGTAAATTACATCGGCTTGTCCTGTATGGATTAATGATAACGTCTTTTGCCACAACGCGACATCCACTAATATCTATAAGTTCAAGACTATAGTTTGCAGATGTATGTAATCTTAACCCTTGTACAACGAATGATGAATACGAAACATTTAGGTATCTTATTGTTGGGAATTTGTCATACCATATATCAGGTGCTAAAGTGAGTATGTTGGCACGGCTTATATCTAAATATGTAAGATTTTTGCCTTGAAGAGCCTTGGAAAAGTTAGTTCCGAGTACAGCAGGTTCCATGTTAGCTTGGATTGCAATTAAAGATAGATATTTGAGCTTGTTCATTTTTCCAATCAAGGCCGCTTCCACATGAGATATTTTAAGACGAGCGTTCTCGTCCAAGTGCAGTGCTTGAAGATCAGGCGTATAAAGAAATGTGTCGCGATGAATGTATTTGAGATCGGAACATGACGAAATGGACAGAAACCCTAAATGTTCTAATCCGTCAAGAAATTCTGCAGGAATCCCATTAACAGCTAGAAATTCAGTAATAAAAAGCTCAGAAACATTTGCCCACGCATGCGTGTTGAAAAGGTTAATTGGGAAGTATCCACGAAGTTCATTTGTTCCAGTCAGCGTAACTTTCCGCGTATTTGCATGCACAGACTGTGGAAAATCAGTCTTATCGGCTATATTTCTACAGATATAGGACGTACTGTCCTCAGTACAAGTTGCATTAGCTTCAATGACTGTTATAATGCCATAGATTGTCATCAATAATGATAGACTACGTCTTCTTTCCATATCCAGCTTAACAAGTATATGAGGTGATTTGTGAAGTTTTAAGTTTCACGTTCGTGGATTAGCCTTACTTATGATCATTGGAGCTCAATCAATAAGTTCACTTTCGTTGTGACGTTATGGTTAACAAGTGTATCTTTATGTGCAACGTTCAATTTTCGTTCTTATATAGTTCAGCATTGCTTATTGTCGTTGAGTCTTCATTTCCTAAAAAAGAGAAGCATAAAGAGATCGGAAACAAAGGATATAATTATAAGAGAGTACATACAGTTAAATTCAGGATTTAAAAGTAATGGCATTAATGATAGATACAACCCGATTCTCTTGGAACATGTGCTAATGTGTCACTTGCGTCTTTGGGGCTGTTTATGAGTTCTTGCTGCGTATATTTGCATACCACACCAAACCGATGATCAATAATTCTGGACGGTGCATTCCACTTTTGCATCGACAGAATGGCTTAAAACATGAAGGAGGCAGATTTAAAATCAGCGCAAAGAAGTATCTACTAAGGAAAAATATATTTTCTGCTAATTAATGATATCTAATATGATTCTAAAACCCTTCCCAGGTTTTCTGATTTTCATCGCCATTTCGATTTACAAATACATATATATAAAGAAACCAAATCATAAGGCTAATGAGAGTTCGTTCAAGTAGTGCAATGGATCCACAAGGGATCACTTGTGTCAAGGATAGATTAAGATAACTGCTATAAACTGACAGTGAACAGTGCAAAACTAGTATCTAACTAGTTTCATTTCTTTCGACTCTTAATGAGTATTTTTCAAAGGCAAATACAAGACACAGACAAAACAAACAAATAAACAAATAAAATATACGTCATAGCCTCTATCCCTATTCTTTCTGCCATGTTTTGAAAGCACGCCACGCACGTTGTACAACCCTTAAATTATTAATGTTAATAAACCATGACAATCAAGTGACCCGAGAAAGAGTCATACAGTTACGAACAAGAGTGACCGGAATAAACCGTCTCTGACAAATTCCTTTTACCTTTGCTCTACTGTTATTGTCCGATAATCCGCTAAGCAGTTCCTAATATGTGCTAGGAATTGCTGATTTTCCAATTCTTCCTGTGCAATCTCGAATTCAGCCGCGCTTATTATTTTATCTTAGATAGCCAATGAATCAAGTTTAGCAATCCTTTGGAGACTTGCTGTGATTATCATTTGAATATACATATACTCGTGAATTGAATCGAAATTACTTTGCTAGCACCACCAGAGACAACGCTGCCTATCGACATAGCCTGAAAATAACCCGATTGGTGCACCCATGTTGGCTGATGTTGCGATTCCATCAACACCAAGAGCAATGGTCTTTACCGCATCAAGCTCACTAATTTGTTTGTATTTTGATTTGTTATTCCATACTGAATCTGTTGATCTGCTTTGATTATTTATTTGACGTAGGTAAAATTGAAGATCCGTTATATATCTTCTATAGCAGCAGAAGGGGCGAATCAGACAACATTTTTAGACAAGTATTCACTGAAATCACGCTTAAAATCAATGAAACCAATGACATCAGACCCAAAAGTCAATGACATCAGGTCCCAAATGTGTGTGTGAATCATGGATTAGGTCCAAAAAAAAATTATGAAAAAATCAATGAAATTAATGAAATCAAAAACTTTTCAACTATTACATTTTTTGGGAAAAAGGGACTACAACATCGTTGTCACTCACCCCCTCTGCTGCTATGGGTTAACCGAATATTTGATCCAGTCCGATACGATATCGTGTTCGAGGGTCATGTAAATTTATTGTTACAAATCCGTGTGGGGTAGACTGAGCATGACTAAAGAAATTTCTAAATTGATTGAAGTCCATATCGGAGCACCATGTCTGCCAAATATTTCGTAGCGTATGTGTATCAACGCCGTTGAATACAGCAAGCATATTACAGTTATCTCTAATCACTTTTGGAATCTGAGTGTAGCGTTGAGTGACATAGATCACGTCCGTGTTTTTATGCCTGCCTCTGGAAAATATTCTAGCAGGATTTTTTTGATTATCTAACATGACATCGTCGTATACAACTAAATTGTTGATACTTCCATCGAGGTCATTCACGGATGGCGCCTCGTCAATATCGGTTATAAATTCAATAACATCCTCGCCGGCAATCTCTGAAGCGTTTTCATTAAAATCTTTTAGCACTTCATAGCATCGTTGGTCATCTACGCTAGGGGCAATTAAATACAACTTATCCCACTTCATCCATCTCATTATTAAATTGAGCAACAATTGCGTTTTACCGGATCCAGATGGTCCGATTATAATTGCGCGGATAGAGTTTGGTAGCGCTGCATGATGCTTCACTGGTTCTCTTGTTTTAGTCGCTGAAAAATCAATTATATTCATATCTCTATACATAAATTATGGATCTATATTGCGTGAAGTGTAAGGCGCGTACTGGCACAGATGACTTGACGACGATTACAACTAAAAATAACCGATCAGCGCTTTCTGGTAAATGCGTACAATGTAGTACAAAGAAATTTAGATTTGTTTCTAAACCCAAGGAACCCAAGGAACCTTTAAAAAAAAACGAGGAGGTGATATCGCAGCTAAATTAGCAAAACTCCCTGGAACCCCATGGGCAAAATACCCCGGAGAAAAACACCTTCCAGGGTATAGTTATTGTGGACCGGGAACAAGACTTGATATCAGACTCAATGATCAAAATCAGCCCCGACCCGGTGAGGAACCAATAAACGCTATTGATAAGGCCTGTCACCTTCATGATGTTGCTTATAAAAGCAGCAATTTGCAACACAGGCATCTAGCAGATGTGAAATTAATTCATGCGTTGAATTCTATCACTGATAAATCCTTCAAAGAAAATTGGCTTCATTTTTGATAAAATCGGCTATGAAAAGTAAATTGATGTTAGGTGCTGGTAATTAATAGCAACATGGAATCTATTTATTATTCCCCAAGAGGATACTGGAGGGGTAACGCTGCAATCAGTAAACTCGCTAGCGCCGCAAAAGTGAAAAAAACCACTGCGGCTCATTGGTTATCCAAACAGGCACTATGGCAAATTTATCTACCACCGCCTAAACAAATTCAATTCTCGCATTTTGATGTAACCGGACCCAATGAAGTTCATCAGGCTGATATATTATTTCTGCCACATGATCGTGGTTACAAATATGCGTTAACTGTAGTTGATATTGCAAGTCGATACAAAGAAGCAGAACCGTTAAAAACAAAATCAGCCACTGAAGTGGCTTCTGCATTTGAAAGGATTTATCGAAGGAGTCCTCTGCACTGGCCAAATCTGTTACAAGTTGATCCGGGCAAGGAATTTCAGGGTGCAGTGTTATCTACAATGAAATATCACAATGTCCCTATCAGACGAGGGCATACTGCACTGCATCGTGATCAGGCCATTGTAGAACGGTTTAATAAAACCCTTGCTGAGCGGTTATTTGGATATCAATATGCAAAAGAATTCATCCAAGAAAAAAGATCCCGTGAATGGGTGAAGAGATTACCAGGTGTAGTTACCGCACTGAATAACGAGATTACTAGAACCATCAACATGAAACCTATCAACGCTATTAAAAAGAAGTCGATACCTGAAAAACCACAAAAAGATTTCCCTAGAAACGCTAGCGTTTCCCAACCAATTCTTGGTAGTAATGTCATTGTGAGGTATTTATATGAACCAGGAGAGCTTGAGGGTGGTACAAAAAGGGCTACTGATCCTATTTGGAGCGTCACTACGCATAAGATATCTAGTATAACACGATCTACGGGTAGACCTCCAATCTATAAACTGGATTCAACTGCCCCTCAACGGGGTTTTACTAGACAACAATTACAAGTGATACCCGAGGATACTCAATTGCCACCCCATGGGCTTAACTAGCACCCTTGCGTCTATTGCACTCAAGACAAGTCAACATCACATTATTTCTGACATGACCGAGATTGTTATTTTTTCTGTCTACGGTGAATTGGCGAGGATCCTTATCCGAATACTGCCAACGCATTATACAATTGCAACTCGCGCAGTGATTATTCTGTTGTTTCTTCAAAGTGATTATTAATTCAGCATCAATATCAAATTCTCGTTGTTTTTTTTTGTCCTGTTGTTTGTAACCGGAGAGTTTTTTATCAATAATATCATTATCGTCACCAATGATTCCATCATCGCCAATGATTTCATCATCGCCTGACTCTGTCAGGACAATTCTTCGAAGTTGATTTATTTTTCGTACTCTAGACACTGCGAGATAGACTAAATTCGACCATTCTATGCGATTATCTACCATCCAAAGAGTTGTATCCGATATAGTCAATCCCTGTGAAGAGTGTATTGTTGCTGCGTATCCTAGCGTCCACGGGGATTTATTGGCACGCAATGCATCTTCAACAACATTGATATCAACCAGCACAATATCATTTAATACTAAATTCTGTTTTTCACTTTGTCCTGGAATATCAACTTCGATGTTCTGTTTTCGCGTATCCGATGGCCTATAACAAAGAGGCACTGGAAGTGTTGCAAATTTTTGTTTATGCAATTCAAATAACTTCATCTGAAGTGTGTCCCTGACTATTTTTCTACTTGCAATGATTAAATCATTTGGTCTCCACGCTTCCCAAAACTCATTCATGGGAGTTTCCGAAATTATTTCACGGGTTATTTCACACTGGATTCTATCCGGTTGTAATCTAATTAGTTTCTTCAATTCTTTTAATTCATTATCAAGTGATCTATGATCAGTATCAATTTCTTCATAATAGTCTACAAAACCCTTTAGCCATTCATGGGGAGATGCACCGACAAATGGTGGTGGTTGGCCGTGATCACCGCACATGACGACTTTTGTATTCTTCAATAACAACCACTCAAGAAATATTTTTAAGACATCTTCGGACACTGTGTCTATTTCATCCCACATGATTATTTCAGGAATAAATTTCTCTCCCATGCGCTCAGGAGTCCATTTATCTCCCTTCCATCGGAAAAAGCTGTGATAAGTGCAAGCATTTACCCCTCTCTGTATCATTTCTCTTGCAAGTCTATGAGTTGGTGTTAGCACAATCATGTTAGAAACGCTAGCGTTTCCACGACGGAATAACTCAATTGCCCGGGTTGTTTTTCCTGACCCGCCACAACCGTTTAAATAAACTGTTTTATACAGGCATATTGGATCAGAAATCGGTGGTGCATTAGAAAATTCTGAACACTGATTGCTTTCTAAGTAATTATTTTCAATGGTAACATCTGCTGATTGAATATAATCATGAATCATTTCTTTCTTAATTCTCCATGATCCCCATTTCTCGTTGCCAGTAGCCTTAAAATCAGCCATTTTGCTATTTATGTAAAATGAGTCAGTAGCAACTCTAACTGCGGTGGTAGGAAATCTATTGATCATTGAAAATAAATTAATAGAAGCATAACCAAGCATAGAAGCTCTCAAATGTGTGTACTGCGGATGGTATCCATCATTGTAGGTAACAATTGTACCCAATTTGGTTCCATCGGACATAAATGCGTCCTTACGATTGACATATAGGCCTTTATTCGTTAAATCCGCCATTACAAAATCGTATTCAGCGTTGTCTATAATCAATCGTGAAGAATATTTCGTATTATCATCTTTGCCACCTTGGGTAAATTTACCGATTATTCTTCGTCCAAGATTTTTTGCTTCATTGTTTCTGATTTCAAATAACTGTCTGGACCAATTCATGATTTGTTGTTCATTAAAATCAGGAAACAGTTTTCGCTCTTCGCTAATTATTTTTTCTAGATCAGGTTGTGGTAACCAGACTGATTTCTGTGCTCGATAGGATATAATTGCTTCACTGACAATTAATGATTTTAACATCTTACAATCAAGCATATACCGTAACAACACTATTGGCATCCAGTGTTTTTCAGACATGTGTTTACCAATCCAAAGATAACTACACGGATGAAGTCCTTCAGCCATTTCAAATGATACCACACAAGCGAATCCGGTTAAATCAAAATCAGGAAGTGGTCCATTAATAGCAACACGGGTCATTTCGTGTGTAGGGTGTCCAAATCGTTTGAAATATTTCTCGCATTCTCCATACCCAAGAAAACTTCCTGGATAACACGCAATCATATCAACTGAAATAACGGAATCAGAGGTGTATTTTGTGTTCCATAATCCGCCGTGGCTGTATTCAAGACAGGACAATTTGACATCTGATAAAAACTCACTTCGTGTTGGTTTCCACGCGTTTTTCTTTCTAGCAAAATGTGCTGCAATGGATGGTACTGTAAAACAGTTTGCTAATAATTGATCGTCTTCTTCTCCGTCCTCAGAAAACTCACTAGCTAGTTGTTTCATTTGATTCTGCAGTTCTTCAGTACGGTATAATTCTCCGTTGGGCCTTACAAACTGATCAAATCTGCATTCTTCGTCTGAATTACTATGAAATAGCCACGCTGACACAGGATCGTTTTTACTCAAATGGTAAATAGCATCAAATAATTTCTGCTCTGAAAAAAACTCTTCGGTTTGGGATAGATATTTTACGGTTCTATCCCGTGGAAATATTGTTACTGCAGATGACCACGCGTGTTCGTTATGATCAATAATTTCAATGGGAACCCCCTGTGATTTATATTTCGATTCGTATAATACTTCTCCGGTGATTGTTCTTACCGATATTGGAAATCTTAATGATTTTTCTAATTTAGTTATATCCTGAATTGTTGCTCCATGCTCTTTTACCGTGAACTCCCACTCGGTTATTTTTTTTCGTCTTAGATCAGTGAGTTTATTTCCCCGGGACGCATTTGTGAAGTGTTCTATTATTCGTTCTGCTACACAATTGAGCCCTGTCGAATATTTCATGGGTTCTAGTTTTGAAATATCAGGTTTTTCATTGAGCGGATAGATCCCGTAAACAACTGCTGTGACAGGATAAGATCTTTCGTAGTAGGGTTTATCAATTCCAGTCAAAATTCCCGGTTTGGAATCCTGATTCACGGTGACAGTTTTTTTGCCCCTGAGAATGGGTTCAAATTTATCCTTAATAATCCATTTGCCATCTTCACGGATAACGAATTTGATTCGGAAAAAATGACTTTTTTCCCCAATACGTGAAATGATCACTGCTGCCTTTTCATCATTCATGGTAGCGTCAACAACACCATCAATTCGAAATGTTGACCAACAATAAGATGCTCCATCACGCTTGAATTCATTAAAACAGTCTCTGATGGGTTTATCAAGAATTTTATTCTTGGGTGTATTAGAAACTATATCAAGATTGAATTGAGCATCCTTCCATGATGATCTCATGTTTCCGTCTCTTGGACGTTTGTTACGTTTTTTGGGTCTATCGCGATTAAATCTAGGATTGATTTTTAATAATCTCTTAAACTCTTTCATGTTTCCGTCTATTGTGCGTTTGTTACGCTTTTTGGGTCTATCGATATTAAATTTAGGATTGATTTTCAATAATCTCTTAAACTCTTTCATGTTTCCGTCTCTTGGACGTTTGTTACGTTTGTTTCCGTCTATTGGACGTTTTTTGGGTTTATCGAGATTAAATCTAGGATTGATTTTTAATAATCTCTTAAACTCTTTCATGTTTCCGTCTCTTGGACGTTTTTGACGTTTTTTTGGTCTATCGAGATTAAATCTAGGATTGATTTTCAATAATCTCTTGAACTCTCTATCAGCATTGAATTTAGCATTTTTCGAAGTCAATCTCTTGAACTCCTTCATGCTATATAAAAAACAAACATTTAAATGAAAGTTTTATGTATAATGAATCACTGCAAATGGCTCATGATGGGAAATGTAACCCCGTGTAACAAATCATGCAGAAAAAATGAATACTGTAGGTATCATATGCAAAGTTTTCGACGTGGAAGTCTTGGTCCGTTACCCTGTATTCGATGTGGGGTTGGGGTTAAGGGAAGATCACAATTGTGTAGTGATTGTGGTGGTAAGCGATATAGGGAATTGAAGCGTTATTATGATAAAAGAATAAAAAATGGACAATCTATCAGAAATTATGACCCTGAAAAGGCCCTTGACCCTGACAACATCAAGGATAAAATCATAAGAACCCCGCAAGACTATATCGAAAGATTTTCCAGTGATGTAATTATTGAACCAAACACTGAATTAGACAAACAATAGAATAGTATATATGGACCAAGAATTCAGACCACACCCAGTGATTACAAATTATGAAGCATCCAGTGATGGTGTTGTAAGACACTGTAGAATGAAGAAACCGGTCGGTTTTGTGAGTAATCAAGGGTATTTGAGGTTTACTGTTGGAAAGAAAACTTATCACAATCATCGTTTCGTATTTGAATGTTTTAATGGATTGATCAAAAATGGTTTTGTTATTTATCACAAGGATTCTAATCCAAAGAATAATTCTGTATCAAATCTGCAGGCTATCACACTGAGTGAGAATTCCAAACAAGGAAAGACTGGCACTTGCAAAACGGTTGGGAAGAGACCTGTGACATCTTTGAATACAACAACTGATGAAGAAATGATTTTTCAATCAATGAATGAAGCCGGAAAATATTTCAATATCTGTCCGACTTCTGTACAAAAAGTTGCAGGGGGGATTTATCGATCGGCTATTTCAAAAAAGAACGGACAGAAAGTTCAATTTAGTTATGTCTAATGAGTCATAATTTCCAATTAGAGATATGTCATTCTTATAGAATAATGAATTCTGAAAACATGAATAGCATCATAGTTGAAATAGCAAAATTGAAAAATCAGGATATCAAACTATCAGATGGGTTAAATCCTGATCAAATTGTGTCTGATTTTCAGGATATAGAATACGGGGTTAGCACTAACAAGTATATGCTACCCAAGAAATATGCACTCATCAAAAAAATTCAGAATTCTATTAAAGACTCTCTTTCATTTTCCAGTGACATCAGTGTGTTCGTTCCGTTGTATACTATCGTAGAGGGAATACGAAAGGAATTAGGTAACGAATACGAATTGAAAAAAGAAGTCAACTCTAAAATTAGAAACCTACGAGCATTAATTCAAGAAAATGAACAATTTTGACTGACCGACCATTAATCATTTTTTGATTGCCCGACCATAATCATTTTTTGATTGCCCGACCATTATCATTCCGACCCTCATTTTTTTAGCCGACCCTCAAGGGGGATGTCAAAAATCGATGGACGATGTGTCAGATTGATCAATGAAAAAGTGGGGAAACTCACAGTATTATTTATTTTATATACAATTATGTGACTTTCGCCATCATTTATAGAAGCTGTTATAGGATGAAATAACACTTCCATGACCGTGTTAAAAATCATCCGACATGTCACTGATGTCAAAAAGGGAGTTGCACGATGGTGTTAGGTCGGATTAAAAAATTGTTTTACAATTGAAAAATGGTTTCTGATTTCAAATAATGGTCAATGAAGCATTAACAACCCGATTGGCTCGTGAGCGACTAGATGCAATTAAGAAATTTATACCAATTCGTGACTCTGTAAGAAATAAACTGCAACAACGACAGAGTTTACAAACTGATTTTGCTCTGGGGTCTGAAGAATTGCTTAAACCAGTAACCACAGCAACGAAGGGGGTAGAGCGTGCTATACTGGGAGATGGTCCCGAGACGGGGAAATCTGTTATTGGTGAGCTTGAAAAACTAGCAGCGAAAACTGAACAAACAAAACAAATAGAATCAAAGAGAACAGTAGATGATTTACGCATGAGATTTAACGAAGAAGGGTTAGCAGCAATTGATGAGACTGATCCAACAGAAATTCCTACGCTTGTTGTTACGTCCTATGAAGACAGAAAAAAAATGTTGAAACCAGAACATCATAAGTTTGTTAAGAATTTCACTCACTGGGCTGATATATTCTATAAAATCAAAACTGGAAAAAGTCAAAAAAAGACAGATAGTGCATCATACATTGAATATATCAGGATGGTGGATCACGTGTATAATCAATACGAAGAGTTTAAACAACAACAAAAACCGCCAAGATTGCAAAGAAAGCGACAGCAACCTGCAAAGAAAATATCTTTTTCACCTAAAAAACAACAACTACCACCTGATGATGATGATGATGATGATACTCTTGATTATTTACAAACCACGGATATAGACAAACTAGATGAAGCAGCTGGCTATAGCGGAAGTGGATTAGGAAATCCAAGGATTGGAAACATTTGTCCTGATAGTGTTATCAATGATATATCACGATTAGATGTTCTCATCGGAGGAAAACGAGCTGGAAATAATTCACCGGAAATAATTAATGAAGCAGCTGATATCTGTAGACGGTTATTTGCCGGCGGTATCATGGATATCAAAACCTATCGAGATTTCATTGACGAGTTAGCAAATGGGTATCATAGTGATTAAATAACAATTGAAAACACTATTGTTTTTATAATAATGATCATCCATTACAATCATGATAAACCAACCCCCGTCTATGTAGTTAATTCACGGTTTCCAGTTTATAAAGCATACTATGGAGATGGCCTCGGCAATACCATTTTAGGATTCTTTTCAAGAATGGCCCCAAAAGTGATGCCGTTAGCTAAGCAGTTATCAATGAAAGCCATTGATGTTATTCGTGATAAGGGTATTAGTACTGTTGGAGATCTTGCCGGGAAAGCGTTTTCAACTGCGAAGGATAAAATAACATCATTAGTGGGGCGAAAAAAGAAACCGTTACCGTCTACAGAAGAAATGCCTGCAAGTGTTAGTAAAATTATAAATAACGCAGTAGATGAAAAACTAGCGTCGATGGTAAATCAAGGAGACCAAAGCAATATTGCAAACATGATAGCAGGAAGTGGCCTTAAAAAACTACGTCGATGAAAATGGAAAAATCGTTTACGATTTCACTATTTAGACTCTGATAAATAGAATAAAATGTTCAAAAAATCACATGATCCGGCGTTTGATATAGACGCCCCAGTTGGCAAGGATGATTCTGTACGCGATTATCAATATTACGCCTATCATTCCATAGACTCAAATAGTCGAGCAAGAATTGATCTTCAAGTCCATGATACCAGTAAATACTTTTTGCCCTGTGAAGCATTTATTGAAGTAGAAGGAGAAATTGTAACAGCTGCTGATATTCCTGCTGTACCAGCACCGTATCCAGCTGGTACTCAAGTCGGTTTTGTCAATAATGGTATTATGGCGCTATTTGAGAGTGCTAGATATCTCATTGATGGAAACGAAATTGAGTCCATAGATCGTGATGTTGATGTGGCTACAACAATAATCGGGTTAGCGAGATATTCTGATGATTATACAAGATCAGCGGGTCCATCTATGATGTTTGCAAAAGATGGTAAGAATACCGCTGGTGGAAATCCATTTGTTGTAAGACGACCAAAGAATAATGCTGGTGCTGCTAATGCTGATGTCGAGGATATGATTATAAACAACGATCCTAATTTCAATCTAGGAGCTGCAACACGAAACGCAATGTTGGGAGTAGGGCGTAAATCATTTTCATGTGCGCTTCCACTGCATCATATTTTTGGATTCTGTAGAAAGGTCAGAAAAGTTATCTACGGGGCGAAGCATACAGTATCGCTTGTACGAAAGAGTGATGATAACGACGCAATTTGGAGGATTCCAGCAAACCCAGCTGCAGCACATATAAATGATGATGCCGGTAAAGTCAATTTAACAAAAATATCATTGTGGATGCCAGTGTTGACTCCAGCAATCACCGCAGAACAACGATTACTATCATTTATGGACCAAGGAGGAAAGTCGTTGTTGAGTTGGCTAACCGTGAGTACAGATGTTAAACAATCAAATATCAACGGGTTATTCACTTGGAACCTAGCATCAAAACAAGGCGTTTCTGCGCCACGTCATATATTTATTGCGTTCCAAGATAACACACGAGTTGGCAATCAAATCTTCAGTCATATGATATTTGATCAATTAGGTGTGAAAGACGTCTCACTGAGAATAAACGGCCAGCAGGAACCATCTGAGGATATACAACTTAATTACACAGAAAATCATATTGCACGAGTTTATCATCGTCTGTTGTCATTTATGGCACGCGATCAAAATGTCGATACTGGTTTGCAAATATCACAATTTGATTTTAAGAATCTGTATCCGATCTACTACTTCTCACTGGAACATCTCGATTTGACAAGACAGTCAGTTGTTGATATACACTTTAGAGCTAATGTGAATCGTCCTGTTGGTGCTGCTGATTATAGAGCGGTTGCTGTCATTCTCAGTGATAAATCAATGCTACTCGAAGGTGTTGGTGGAAGAATGAGAGTGGTAGATGCCCCAGTAGAAAATCTTTGAACGATTTTTCATTGAATTAGAATCAATCAATTATATATAATGTCATATAGTGTTATTAGTGTTACGTTAACTCCTGGTCAAATCAAAAAATTGCAATCAGAATCGGCTAAAAAATGTGGAACCACAATCACGTTGAAACCTAATCAAATGACTGGTGGTGAAAATAAATTATCGCTGACAACTCGTCAGGTGAAACATTTCAATGATGCTTTCAAGGATAAAAAGGGAGTTCAGATTACTCTCTCTGCGGCTGCTATTAAAAATATGATGAAAACAGGCGGTATATTTCCATTGTTAGCTGCAATACCAGCATTGATTGCAGCAGCAGCCCCAGCGGTGGCTAAAGCAGCGGCGTTAGGAGCCGTTGGTCTGCAGCAGGAATGGCACTAAAAAAGGCAACTGGACAAGGATATAAAAAAAAGAGACGATCCGTTCAAGGATTGGGTCTAAGACTACCAGGAACCCCGTATTCTTGGTACAGCGGAAAAGGTCTAAGACTACCAGGAACCCCGTATTCATGGTACAGCGGGAGATCCGTTCACGGATCAGGCCTGAGACTACCAGGAACGGTTTATTAATTCAGGAATCGATGGTTCCAATGTCCAATTTTGATTTAATGGATGCTGCTAAAAAACTAGTGATTAAAAATTTCAGAGGTGTTTTTATGAAAGATCAATTACCACATCAACCAAACAAAACTGAAACAGGTATTATTAATCTCGATAACAGCACCGGACCTGGAACTCACTGGGTTGCATACGCTATTGATCCACGTGGGATTGTCTATTTTGATTCATATGGATTAGCCCCACCAAAAGAGTTTATGCGTTACATAAAACAATTTCCAATGAAGACTTGGTATTCTACGCTACCAACACAACAAATCAATGACCCACCAATATGCGGCAGTGAAGTATTAAATGTCCTTGACGCTATTTCTAACTCCTTGGGTAACCCAAGGGGAAAACCACCACACATTGTCGTAAATGACTACACTAGTAATCGCTTTTTAGAGAGAGATATATAAAATATCATGATTGATATTTGGGGAAGACCTCTGAAACCCAAACCCGATGACACTGCAACTCCTGATTCTATCAAGGATATACAAAAAAAAATTAAAGATGAAATCGCTGAGACGTTGAACTTAACAAGTGTTGACCCGAATGAAATAGTTGTATTTCAAGACAAACAGGGTAAATTGAAATCCAGTAATATTTCTCTGGATGATATTTTGGTTAAACAACAAAACGCAATCGAGAACACCGTTGCGCTATTTTCCGATCAGGGTAAACTCAAACCGGGTGTACTTTTTTCGACGATTACAGATCGATTTACAAACCACGATAAAGAATTTGAAGATCATTTAAGAAACTACAATAGTTTCCGTAGAAATGTCGTTCATAAGTTCTTTGGATCCCCAATTGTAGTTACACCATCTATCGCTGAAATTAAAACGTTTGTTGATGATCAAAAGGTTATCAACGAAGCAACAAAAACAACAACTGACGCCATTGATACATTTATTGGAACCCCGTTAGATAAAATTGAACTAAAACTCCCTGATATTAAAAAATCCATTGATGAGACGAAAACTTCCATCGAAGGCATCAAAGGTGATCTTTCGAGGGTGATAACAGCCATTGGAAAAACAAAAATTCCTCATGAGAAAACCAACAACTTAGTATACACAATCCAACACGGATCATTTGAGTGGACACCTACAAACAACACATTAGATATCACTGCAACCGTCAAGGGTATTTATCGATTAACACTAGTAACACCATCGTCTCAATTTAATATTTCATCGTCCAGTTCATCCGGGTTCAATAATACGATTTCAACGATCATCGACAAGAATACAACTGAAAAGTTCACAATCGCATCTACTGATACTCATTTGGTTAGGGTCTCAACAACGTGGTATGTGGAATTCGTAGCGAATTTAAGTAAATCGTAATTGAAAACGCTAGCATATTTAAAATAAAAATGATTTCATCATCTCAATATCGCTATGATCAGGTCAGAGAGTATCAAACTAGACTCAAAACCTTGTCTGAGGAGTATGAATTGAAAATTAAAAAATATCGCAGGAGAATTACCGCAATTGATGTTACTGTGTACGCTGTGAGTGGTGTAATCACCGGAGCTGGTATTATACTGTCTTCAGTGACAATGATGGCTCCGATAGCTGTTCCAATTTGCATTTCTGCGGCAACAACAATCGCTGGAATTATTTCAATAATCACAAAAAAAATATCCTCATGCAGCCAACGGAAACTACAAGACTACATAATTCAATTTCATGTTGTGTCTACTGCATACTCGCAATTATCCTCATTGATATCGTCATCTCTCGATGATACAATTATATCAGAGAGTGAGTTTTCAGCGATGGTAGATATATATGATTCTGCGATGTCAAAATTAGAAATACATCATGAATATAATAACAATGACAACACAGATGGAATTACTTCAACAAATAGTGGAGAACACAAACCCAGTACAAACAAGCATGATCTCAATAACCTCAACGAATCCAGAATTCAGTGTGAATTTCCCCTCTCCGGTCCCAGTGAAAGAGATAGCGCTAGCAAAATTACGAGTATACCACAGTTGGCCAAATATTAGGTCAAAACCATTTGGTGGTCAACAACCCAATAATTCACTGGTATTTGCAAATAAGAATAAACCAGACGGAACTCCAGACTGGAATGTTGTTTCCATACCAACCGGATCATATCAAATTGAACAAATCAATGATGAATTCGCGCGTAGAATAAAATCGATTACTGGAAAAGAATCAAAAATAGCTATAACAGTTCATGTGCCGACACTATCATCTGCCATTGAAATAAGCACAGAAGGATACGTCGTAGATATCTATCAGAGTTCTATTAGAACCGTACTAGGATGGCCTGAATTACCACCCGGAGGAAAAACCGTTAAATTACCAGAACCACAAAAAACCGATTATATCACAGACAGGACAAAATCTGATAATCCAGTAAGGAGTTATAAAGATTATGATAAGTCATATTTTTTCATTAGAGTAGAATATGATGAAAGAGTACGACTTATTCATCATCTTGCTAACCGGGATAAAATCACTGAAAATTTCACAGCTTTCAATAACGATATTTCGTTGTTGTTTATATCACTTAGATCCGGCACTCTCACCCGAGATGAATTTATCAGTGTCGTAGAAACATGTAACAAAATCATCAATGACATGGAAACATTTCATTCACAAATTATTCAAGAAGTATTAGGTGACAGTAGTCCTAAAACAAGAGATTTATTTGCAATAGAATATAGGATCCGCATAGGAGATATTCCAACATTCAAACTTCCAGGATATAATATCTCAGAACTGCAAAAATCTCTCGATGATGCCATCGATGAAGGTTTCAAAAAAATCCATGATACGTGGAAAAAAACACCATCACAACCACAAACAACTATCCTGACCCATAATAATGACCCAGACGGTGGTGGCAGGCATATTGCTCCGTTCAATGTGAATATTTCAACGGTGATTGCACTCAATTTAGTATGTGATGTGATCGAAGGAAGCTATCAAATAAATTTAGAACGATCAAATCAAGCTCAGCAGGGATATATTTTGTATTCATTTGCACCAACAGCTCCTCCAGGGTTTTTAATAATTGAGTCCCCGGTGAATCCAGTCTATATGCGATGTCATAATAATTCATTAACCAGAATTAATTTCAAACTCACTGACCAGTCTAATAATCTGATTGATTTACAAGAGGAGGTTTTACAAATTAGTCTATTTGTGAAATCCTAAGAGGATTTTCGTCGTAGTGATTTACATGACCCTCGAACACGATATCGTATCGGACTGGATCAAATATTCGGTTAACCCAGAACTGAAAGTTTTAGCAGCAGAGAGGGTAGTGACAACGACGTTGTAGTCCCTTTTTCCCAAAAAATGTAATAGTTGAAAAGTTTTTGATTTCATTAATTTCATTGATTTTTTCATATTTTTTTTTGGACCTAATCCATGAAACACACACATATTTGGGACCTGATGTCATTGACTTTGGGGTCTGATGTCATTGGTTTCATTGATTTTAAGCGTGATTTCAGTGAATACTTGTCTAAAAATGTTGTCTGATTCGCCCCTTCTGCTGCTTCTATTATTAATAAAGTCTCACTGTACAGTTGCATTGTGTGTAGACCATATCGTGTCTCATAACGCATATTGAAAGACGTACACACACATCTAGCCAATTGCCTTTTTTTTGCTGGCACAACGCTCATTCAATTATAAAAAATATCTTCCAGGGCAATATCTAAATTGCTAGCGATTGTGGGTTGGAGAGGGCTTGAACCTTCCTATATAAATAGACCAATTATGTATGTGCCTTGTGCATCTAACGATCGTTTGTACCCAATAAATGATGCCAGAACTTGTTCGTTCTCGTTGAAGAACAGTAGAGATATTTTGTCTCACTTGTTATTAAAGACTAATTGGTGAACGTAATCTGGGTGGATACAGCTATGAATATCCCTTTAAATGTTATAGAAAAATTCCCTGAGTGACTTGACAACTGGTGATTTGACCAACCTTCAGAAGTTTGCCTGTGTGATGATTCTAAGTTAGTAGTGATACATCAGCGTGGTACAACAGCCAATTTCTACGTGACTTTAAACAAAATTATATGTCAGTTCCTGGTTTCAGCAAGAGAATCTAACTGTATTGCCAGATTTTATGCGAGATTTTGTTTATTTATTTGTAACTTTGTTTCACGGTCATAGCGAAAGAAAAGAATTGTATAAAATGAGGTGAAAAAAAAATTTGAAAATGTAATGTAATGTACTTTACCTTGATTACATTCGTTGCAATTCAGTGCATCTCAGATCAGTCAATGTTGCTTTCAATCGAAACCCAACGAGGATTAAGAACCGTCTTCAGCACAATGTCCATGTAATAAAATCGCCCAGATGTTTGTTAGAAAAAATATTTATCAGTTTCTACAAACCGTCCTGAAATCATAAGGAAGAAAGGTGAATGTAATATGCATAGAACAGACAAGATCAGAACCAAAACAAGTTACTCCTAATAATTTACCCCGATGAGATCATTGTTATCCTAAACCCGCTCTTATAAGCAGTCAACAATATAACATTCAGTATGATATAAGGAAGTTACATAGTACAAAAAACAGCTGCTATTCATTCCAATTCTTTTCATCGAATACGTGGCCAATCTAAATGCGCCTCTAAAATCTCCAGTGCGTGCAAATATATAATCTAGCAAAACAGGAGTACCCTATCAATTGCATAAGGAAGTTTGAATATGTAAACACAGGTAACAGGTTTCAAACAGGTTATTTTTAAACGGAATAATTTTATCACATCAGCGTGTGTCTGTGTGTGTGTGTGTGTGTGTGTGTGTGTGTGTGTGTGTGTGTGATATGGATTTTTAACGTATGTTACGTGCTTAGGCTCGAATAAACAGTAAAATAGAAAGAGTGAAAATAACAAGCTTGTAAAAACTTAATGAACAATTTATTGAACACAAATATTTTCCAGAAAAGAAAAAAAAACTTACGGTTTTAAGAATCAATTCCAAAATTAATCCACAAATAATTCAAAATATAATCCACTAGTGTAATTGCAAAAGTCCTGATAATAAAATGTCCAAATAATTCCCAGTTCGAATCTTAGTGAAGTATCCAAGATGGAAGACGATGTCACGTGATGAAGTCAGTTCTGGTCTTATGAAATTCAATAAGCACAGTTATTTTCCAGATATATAACAAAATAAATCCTCTTGATCCAAAAGAATTGAAATAATTTCCAACACAAGGTAATTTAAAATAACTCAAAGCAATGCAACTTAATATTCTAACAGCCCAAGTTGTACTAAATAGTTCGCTCCAAAACATAATTTATATACCTGTTTTTACGTAAACAAGGAAGAGGTCACATGATCTTCTTGAATCTTTTGGAACAAATTTACGTTCAAAAAATTTCGTACACACCGTATGACCCAACTAAAAATAGAAAGATGTTTACAACAAAGCTCGATAATGTCGTTGGAATCAACCAATCATTTTAAAAGTTTGTTTACAACTCTAAGGCCAGGTCAGAAATGAGGTCAACGCCTGGTGTTTATTCTTAGAGTACAGGTCATCCTACTTTCTACAAAAAATATCTCCCAATGAATGACTCTTAAAGTTAAAATGTCAAATTTGAATCTGACAAACAAACAATTAAAATAAAAAATAAATGACTTAAATCAAATATACGTAACACGTAGCTTAATTCTTGTATCACATAATGGACCAGGAAAAGTTTTGCTGAGACACAGACAAGTGGAGGAAACTGGTGAAATGTTCAGCAACACAGTACCTCAACGACCACACTAGGTCAAGAGATTAATGATGATGTAATCTTATTTTAGTCATATCGCTACGATGTTATTATTGTGGAAAGTTATAGTGATGTCTAGCAC
This sequence comes from Unio delphinus, assembly GCA_029339505.1. NCBI lineage: Eukaryota > Metazoa > Mollusca > Bivalvia > Unionida > Unionidae > Unio > Unio delphinus. The sequence goes on along the minus strand of JAQISU010000210.1, from coordinate 6,590,179 downwards.
TGGAGCATCTTTCCGCAGACATGTAGCAGAATGCCCTTACCAGTCACATTATCAACATCGCAGGACGAGTTATATATATATATATATATATATATATATATATATATATATATATATATATATATATATATATATATATATATATATATATATATAATACGTAATCATTATACTGGATTTATGTACATGTGCATTGAATATTTTTCGTATTTATATTTTTCCCAGTATAGTCACGCATAATCAATTATGTTAATTATGTATTAATGAGTGTGCGACTTTACTTGATTATGTGCACGGTCTTGTATTTTTATTTTGTGTTTTTTTAACATAACCAATTACAATAACTGAGGACCACATGGCAGTTTGAGTCATTCCTGTCAAAAGTTATCATCACCGTTAAAGATAGATGATGATGATAATGATGATGATGATGATAATGATGATGATGATGCATATACATGGATAACCGTTGCATCAGGCACTCACAACTTCGTCGAGTTCAAGACTCTGTTTAACAATACTATTATATTTATATTATATATTTTATATGATATTTTTGATATTATAAATTTATATTTTATATTATATATTTTATTATATATTTTATATTATATAGTTTATATCTTATAATATATATTTATGTTATATATATTTTAAAATGATATATTTTATATTTTATAATTTATATTATATATTTTGTATTATAAAATATATTTTTTTACATTTTATATTGTATATTATACTTTTTTTATAATATATTATATATTTATATATATTTTTTAAATTATATATTTTATATTTTATAATTTATGTTATATATATTATTTATAAAATATATTTTTATATTTAAAATTATATTTTTATTTTATATATTATACATTATTCATTTTTTATTTATATTTTATATTTTAGTATGGATATATGGACTATGCAGTCTCGAAAAGAGAATTTGTATCTGAATTTATTGAAACACGATGCTTCGCCAAATCATCGCTAATGCAGCGTCCAGATTTTTTACACTATCAAATAAGTATTTTACTTGCAGTATATTAACTCCGTACTACCTTAAGAAAATGTCTACCTTATCTGAAATGTTACGGTAGCAATTAGTTTTGGTGAGCAGAATAAATCGGGTAGAAAATATGAAAATTTGTGTCAGGTCTGCGAAACAGAGTCATTGGAGTCATCCCCATCACGACGTAGTCTATTATACTATGTGATGTATTCATTATTCTAGACAGGCAAGAACGAGAAAAATACACAGAAATGTCTGAGTAGTCAGATATATCTGCGTTACAGTGACAGATGTCACAATTCAAAGTAGCATTCACGATTGTTTCCCACTAAAGTGCTGAGATATATTAGCAGTGTGTATCAAGTTATGCTTGACTAAACTTATGAGTAATACATTTAGCAAGTGTGAAGCTCATCCATTTTGAAACTAAATATATACTCCAAAAGAAACACACATATAAACACACCTGATGAAGAACGATAGCATGTTCATTAGTATTTTCAAGACTGTAACTTAATTCTGTCTGTGTCGTCTCAATATCTACTCCAGAAACTTCAAAACGCAACTGCTCGGACCATCCTTATAGTGCCACGATCAAAGTCCCCCCGGCTCCCCTTCCCCGACCCCTCCACCCCCACTCCCGCTTCTCTGTACCCTACAGTGGACATCCATTCGATCCAGAGGAAGAAAAAAAATGTGTTATCTCTGCTACGTTTCACTGACAGGCTCCATTCAAGAATACATATCTGGCATCACACATGTGTACACACCAACAAGATACTTAAACTCCTTTTCTGACAATCGTATACTCATTATTCCCACTATGAAAACGACGTCAATGTTCTTTTGCATACCAGAACCAAGCAGCGTGGAACGAATTGCCTATAGAAATTAGATGCAAAAACACGGTGATCTCTCTCATGAGTGCTATTAAAACTCGGCTTTCTCTACTGCAAGAGCAAACGTAAAGACCTAATGATATTAATAACCTTAAATCTATTCTTCATTTGATATGTTTTCTAATTTCAGGGTGTTGTTTTTGTTCTTTAGTTTTTTGTAGTCATATCATTATAGATGTTACAAAGCGCTTAGGACTTATAAAAATTAGGCGTTATCAAAAGTCCTCATTATTATTATTATTATTATTATTATTATTATTATTAGTGGTATTTACTTTTGAACCAACATTCTTCTTTTTCTTTTCATTATTATTGTTATTATTATTAGTATTAGTATTATTGTTATTATTATTATTATTATTGTTGTTGTTAGCAACACATCAACACAAATAGACTATTTTGTACTGAGGCAACCGTGTTCACATTATGGCAGTCCTCCAGTGCTGACATAATGGCCAGATTCTAACCCGCACAGTTATACTTATACATTCAGGTATAGTTATCTAGGTTACGGTTGTATACATAATGGTAGTAACACTGATTTTTGAAATTAAATCAACATTAGCTTTTACGTATGGGAGGTACAGAGAAACATCTCTGTATGAACATTCGTCGGAGACATTTTATATTTAGTTCATGCAAACCCATTTGACTCGTTTGTTAAAACTAAATTAAAATTTGATTATCTGATTACGTAGATAAATTTTATTCACATTAAATTACAGATTGGTTTTAAAAAGATCAGATGCTGTACCTACTGGTTGTACCCAAAGTAAATGAAAATGAATGTATCATTTTAATATATTTTTTTTCCCCTTATAATTGAAGTTTCACATATACAAATCAATAAAAGGTATTGCATATGCATTGCGTGGGCCTGAGAGCTCTTGTCTGGCTGAAAAGCATGAAGCCAAATACAGGGCAAATTACGTCATAATGATACTCTATGGTATTTAACGTTTCCCTAATTTTTAGTAACGGCAACTTTTTTCGATAACATGTTATCATCGTTTGTACAAGCTTCAAAAAGTTTCATTCAACCTCACTGAATTAAAGATTTATCTTACCGGCTGTTTGAGCCTGGTCTTTACCATTACTTGTGTGACGCTGCATCGTAAACGTTAAATTAACATGCGACAAAATGTAATCATGTTTGGTCAAAAGTTTAGTCTGCTTGAAAGATGAAAAAAGCTTATATACATTTTGAAAATTTTCAGATGTTACTCCATATACATTAGGAGGAAGCATTAGATCCTCCTAATGATGAGGTCCGCCTAAGGTTGGCGTGTAAACATGGGGTTGTCATGGTAATGTAGTTAATGTGTACAGTCACGTATCATCTTACTTTAAATGCGTCAAAACAATTTCATGACTAGTTTCAATTATGTAATCAATATTTTGTTGAAAATAAACAAAAATAAAAATTATTTCATGAGGATAATATCTATTGTTGTGCATATAAAAACTGATATAAAATGGATAATATTTCAAACACATTTGGTCTACTGTAATTTTAAACTTACTCAAACATTCTTTAGTTAAAACTTCTCCTACTTAAGTCGGAGAAATTGTACTCCCGTAAATTATTTCAATGCCAACAGTTGTGTCTGGGATAAATCATTTTAATGGGAAAAGAAATATTCATAATGTACGTGTATACGTTGACCAAAGCCTTGATTGAAATCTAACAAAGAAGCCATGGGCAAAAATCATTTGTTTGTAGACTGTTGAAGCAGAAAATATAGAGTTTTGAAACGGTATTATGATCAGATAATAGCACCAACGACGTCACAGCCGATATAATATAAATAAAACATAAATAAAATATATATTATATAAACAGAGCAAGAAGAAGTTGAATACATCATATCGTAAAGTGCTGGTATCATTAGTCACTGTTGAAATTTATGTTACCAATATTGGTTATCTCATGTTCTGTGCGAAAATAATACATTATCACAATCACAGACTTGTTTGCGAATGTTTTAATGTTCCAATCGCGGATGGGTTTGTGATTGATTACATTAACAACCGAAAACTTCATAATTCTTTGAATAACCACACGAATATTACACAGAATCAGAAATATGTACGTAGCAATACTGGTAAAAGTAATATAAATTCAAGACCAATTCAATCTGTAAATGTAGAGACAAGCGAATAAATTTTATTTCCATTAATGAATGAGGATGGAACCTATTTTGATATTTTCCGTCGTTCTGTTTCATAAACTGCAAACAATATAACCAATACAGCATTTACTTAGACATATAACCCAAAAATAAAATTTCAATTTTGCAATACCATGGAAAAAACTCCAAATGAAGAAAAATAACTTCAACAAGTATAAATTCTTCCAGTGGAAAGATTAAAGAGTAGCCTCGCTTGTATTTTATACCTACTTCAACGTGCAAATCAATTAATGTTGTTGGCGTTGTTTTTTGTTAAAGAACATTATGTTTGTTTTTCTTGCCTTCTCTTGGTTTTGTCAGGGACAATAGTTAGGAAAAAGAGAACAGCAGACAAGGATGAGCATAAGCCACTCCATCTGTGTGATCTATTTTGGATTTCCAGACACTGGTGACAATATACTAATTTAAATCGTATTTATAATTGGGGCTCCGGGCCACGCTCGAAAGTCAGAAAAATGTGCTGATAACTGAAAATAAATGTACATCTTTTCAACATGTCAGCAACGTGGTGGGAGCTATTTTGCACTCCCCGGGGTTGATTATGGGGAAAGTTTGTAAAAATATTCAAAATTATCAGTATAAATCTCTTGCGAAGAGAAGGATCCAGTGCTGTTGGTGTATTGTGTTAATAGGTTGATTTCGTATATAGTGCTAAGTAAATAGCTTAATGCTGTAAATATGCTAAAAGACTTAAGATTTTAAATCTCATTGATTGGATAATGAGAACTTTAGCACTGTAATTGAGCGTTTCCTAATATAATCAAGGTGGGTGTAAAATACCTGAGATTGCAATCCCGGCAAACATTAGGGATGCTAGAACATATATAACATGTGTATTGTGCCGTCCATACATTACTGAATGTTAGAATTAATTGTGTATTGTGCCGTCCATACATTACTGAATGTTAGAATTAATTGTGTATTGTGCCGTCCATGCATTCCGGAGTGTTAGAATTAATTGTGTATTGTGCCGTCCATACATTCCGGAGTGTTAGAATTAATTGTGTATTGTGCCGTCCATACATTCCGGAGTGTTAGAATTATTTGTGTATTGTACCGTCCTTAAAATTAAGTATGAATATACTGTAAATGCAATGTGCATTAGCTGTCCATGCGTTCCGACATATATGAGGAATGTAAATATTTTTATTTTTTATTATAAATTGTATTACAAAACTATTAAGGCGATTATACCTGCGATTGAAATTTGCATGACGATGCTATACATATATCTAATCAACTTGATACTGAAAAAATGGTAAATGATTATGAAGCTCTATAAAAACGAAAATCCGAAGGAATACACACTAACAATACACAGAATACGGGCTTATCAGGCAATAACACAATCACTTAATTGTGTCAATCAAAAACGTTAAGTTATTCGTTCCACTCTCATACACGATTGACATAATTAGATGAGCTATATTACACGAATACGAAACAAAAAATGCCTATGAATGCTCGTGCGAGACAGTTTAACAAATTCTAAGTGAACGTTGGAACATCTAATCAAAGTGAAAGTTGGAACATCTAAATGAAGTGGGCTGGATTTTAAATTCTACACATTATTGAATTAAAGTGATTATTTTTTTTCTGGAAATACAAAAGTGCTCTGATACACGTCTTGGATAAAGACATTTATTGGAATTTATACTGAATTCAAATCTGCAATAATATTTATGTGATTCAACAAGAAAATGTTTATACATCGGCAAATCTTAAGCTTTAATAGTTACTTCATCGTCTTCAAGTTTGGATCTCTTTGAGACTTAAACTGAATCTTATTTAAGACCTTTTATTTGTAGGACTTGTGTCTTTAAATCTTGGAATATTTTTGGATTTATTTAGCAATACCGTAAGTTCTTATCATTTTTCTTTTTGTATTTTAGAGAAATAAATTCTTTGTCAAATTTTGCAACGCATGCTATCTTTACTCTTTTCTATTACTATATGAAAGCATAGACTCGTAACAATTGCTCACACAAATTCAAGCAAGTTTGGACCTTGCCTCGTTCTGGTTTTGTTTCTTTTTGTGATGCTTGTTAATGGGCTTAATTTATTTCCTTGGCATTATGGGTAATTTACTTGATATAGTATGTCGATATTGTAGGCATATATGTATATAATTTACTTGATATATTATGCCGATATTGTAGGCATATGTGAACACCAGTTAACTAGCCATTCATACATATTCTCGACTACATTACACGATAATTATACAAGCTACACAAAAGTAGATAACAGTGGGTATGACTTTAATAATAAAGGTCACAAAAGCGGTGTGACAATTATTTATACGAACAATCTTGCATATTCTGTCAAACATTTTGATTGTACCAACGACTCAATTGTCGGAATTGAAATAGACATGACCTTAAAATATTTACATTCCGTATGACGGTGCTTATCGTCCTGCTGATGAAAGCCTAAATTTCTACCAAGAATTTATTAACAATATGGAGTCCTTGTTCGAATATCATGCTTCAGTTGGCAATGCAATACTCTTGGGATACTTTAATATCATCTGTGATTAAATTTCTCATTCTTCACGGTACACGTGTTTAATGATATAAATGAAGCAGCCGAGTTCAATGTTAGACTTTTCTGTAAATTGTACAGCAAACATCATTATAAGGACAGAAGCGTCAAAAGCCGTTCGAATCAAAATTGATAACGAAACACATCCAATCCACAAGAGATTGTTAACTCATTTGCCAGATACGTACGTCCTAGATAATACTTCGTTCAGTACTTCATTCAGTATTTTATTCAAAAGTCATTCAATGAATAAACAAATCGATTTATAACCTCTGTTCTGAATACAGATTTTGCATGTAAATAAATAGGACCATCATAAAACACGTTAAGCTATGTAAAGTATAGGGTATAGATGGTATACAGAACGAAATTATAAGTAGCATAGAAAATGGGGGTTCTGGCCACCTTTATCATTACGTAGTGCACGAAACACCAGTTCGTTATGGACAGAACACGGTAGTGAATTTTAAAACAAGACCGTCTCAGAGTGGCTTCAAAACTATATTATATTGTACAGCACACACAGTAAAAGCAAAGCGGCCATCGTAGAGTAGCGTAACAGAAGTATCAACACTATCATTACCAGCGATAACACCATTCGATACATTAAAAGGATGCCTATTGAAGCTTCTTAATCATTTGATAAACAACAACTCATAGACATCTTATGTTTAAGATCCACATTCATAATTTGCAGACAAGAAAATCAGGTTTGAAAAGGGATTCACCTCTAACTGGACTGAAGAAAGTTTCGCTGTCGATACCATTAAAACAACCATTCCAGTCACTTACACATTCAAAGATTTCTCAGTAGAACCAATCTAAAGTTCTGTTTAATAGCAGGAATTACAAAACACACACCTGGATATCTTCAGAGTCGTAAACGTTATCTCTACCAAAGGGAAAAGATGCTCGTCAAGTGTTTTAGCTATCCTGGCCGACTATACCGGTATATTCCCACGGCCTCATCGACTATACCCGTATATTCCCACGGCCTCATTGACTATACCCGTATATTCCCACGGCCTCATTGACTATACCCGTATATTCCCACGGCCTCATTGACTATACCCGTATATTCCCACGGCCTCATCGACTATACCCGTATATTCCCACAGCCTCATTGACTATACCCGTATATTCCCACGGCCTCATTGACTATACCCGTATATTCCCACGGCCTCATTGACTATACCCGTATATTCCCACGGCCTCATTGACTGGTATGCCTTGGGCAATTTATATTAAACAAGCTTACCATACGACTCACTAAGGTTCTTTCCAGAGGCAGACATACATTTCGCTGCATGCTCGTAGAGACTCATCGTCTCAAAGATACGCTTAAACACATGCCCATGCATTTTGCACGACCGACCAGCTGAACACAGGGCACCTTGTTCAGCCAATACTACAACCCATTTCGCTGAGACTGTGTCTGATGTATAAATACTTCACGAGCTTTGTATTGTTTTAATGTATTTGAATTGGAGAAGATTCGTTGATACGAACCCAAACTTTTCATGGATATTTCTTTGTGATTTGGTCGGTGAAAGACCTGGTAAGTAGCATAAATATATGGATATTAGTTGGCTTGCATCTTCAAAGTATTCATAAACAAGGGTGTATCAACATCCATATTGCTCATTACTTTTTATATTTCATGCCAATATGCAACACAAGATGTATACATACATACATACATACATACATACATACATACATACATACATACATACATACATACATACATACATACATACATTTTCATCATATACTTGATTTCATACATAAGACTTTTCATTTTCAGAGGCAAAAATATGCAATCTTTGTATGTTTTCATCCATTGCAGAGAAATACAACATACATCACTATGCATTTTTCGATCAAATTGAATTGTCAACGTGGATAAGCTGTAGCCAAGGGCCTGACTACATTTTTCTCAATCGTCGGTAAATCCAAAACCTTTGATAGACCATACACTATTGCAAAAAACAAATTCGATTTAGTGGTTAAGGCCGAAATAATTGATGACCATCCTTTGAACATTTCAGATCATCATCCTGTTAAAATAGAGTTGGTAATTCCTCTTGCATATAGTATATTCATGGCTGACAAGCATATAATTCCCTCCATAAATTATAAGAAAGCATCGGCAGAACAAATAAATAGGTATAAGGAAGCAACACGCAATGAATGTTTAGTGCAACTGCATAAGGCAGAACTAGTGACAAATGTCGATATTGAAATTATTATTTAAGACACAGTAAAGATTTTACATGACGCAGCTTCTAGGTTTCTGCCCATAAAAAGGTTTTGCCCGTACACTAACCCCTATTGGAAACTACTAAACGTAAAAAAGTTTCATACAGAAATGAGGCTGAAGCGTAGGGTATGGATCTCTAATGGTTGGCCAAGAGAATGGGAATTTCAGTCATACGCGAACTATAAGAAAGCGAAGAAACTGTTTGGAAAAGAGTTACTGAGAGCAAAAGAAATGTGTGATAGAGAACAGTTCAGTGAGCTTGAAAAGGCTGCAGAGCTCGATATTTCCATTTTCTATAAGTTTATACGGAATAAAAGACATAAACGTGATTACATATACGAAATTGAATCTAACGGAAAAATTGTACGCGACCACGACTCTATAAGAGACTTATGGGCAAATCATTTTTCCAATTTGTCACTACCTGACAATACCTATCTGTACGATGAGAATCATTACCAGATGGTCTTAGCAGAGGTTAAAAAACCGTATATAGAAACCCATTCCCACTTTGATGAAGTTGTTGACAAAATTCCCACTAGAGAAGAAATCAGTAGTGCAATTAGTTCTCTCAATAAAGATAAGGCACGTGGTCACGACGGTATTGTTGCCGAGCATTTACTGTTTGCGGACACTCAAAGCAGTGTACAGTTAATTGAAACTGTCTTCAAAAAAGTGTACGAGGTCGAGGAGTACCCATGCCATTTTAAAAAAGGTTTAGTAATACCAATATTTAAAGGAGGGGGAAAAAGCAAATTAGATATGAATAATTACCGTGATATAAATATAATTCCAGTTCAGAAAATCCTAGAGCAAATTATATATGATAGACTGCTTTTATTTTCTAAGCACATTAATTTTCCAAATCCATTGCAACAAGGTTTTAGGAATAATTGTGGACGTATCAGTGCAGCGTTGTGTATCAAAGAATCTATATGCTACTATATGGATAAAGATTCTCCTGTCTATGCAACATTTCTTGATAATGCTAAGGCATTCAATACAGTCTCGCACAATGGGTTATTTTACAAGCTGTTCAAACTTGGCACAAAAGGGAAGACGTGGCGCATCATGAAAGACTCGTTTAAGGGAGTAACCAGTTCTGTTTTATTTGCGGGCAAATTGTCCAAATATTTCAATATTAAGCAGGGTGTAGGGCAGGGTCGTATCTTGTCCGCTTGGTTCTTTCTCGTTATGATAGACGATTTGATCACTGATTTAGATCACACTTTGCGAGGACTAAAACTTGTCGGTCTCCACCTGCCGTGTGTCTTATTAGCGGATGACACAACTGTAATGGCTAATTCGCATCATTCGATACAGCATCTGCTCGATACAATCTCTAATTATGCGAAAAGGTGGAGATTGAAATATAACGCAGATAAAAGTTGCAGCATCCTCTTTACAAACAAAAGAAAAACTGATATCCCTTCTTTTCTATTCGACAAATCGCCATTTCTAGTAGTCAAAAGTAATAAATAAGCCGGCATACCTCTAAAGTACAACTTTAAACCTAACGACGCGATAAAAAAAGCATGCGATAAAGGTAAACACTTATTAAACTCTTTTTATTTTATTGATATCAGAGACGGGGGAATGAACCCTCTAACAAGTATGAAAATCTGGAAAAGAATCATTCTACCCTCAGTCCTATACGGATGTAAATTATGGTCGAATATGACAAACACCAATATAGAAGAACTTGAGCTATGTCAGAGATATGCAGCGCGACGTAAAAAGCTTTCGATAAATATTCGCCCACAGAGGCAACGCGTAGTACCTTAGGACTCTGGTCAATGGAAGCATACATTGATAAGATGAAATTGTGCTTTTTCAACCGGCTGTGTTGGGGCGATTGGACTCTTATCTGGAAAAAGAGTTTGATTTTGAGCTTATGTCAGTACTTGACCAACCCACTAACACAGACGGGGTTTATAGCAGATATTGACAAAATATTCAAGAAATATGGAATGGGAAGTGTTCTCTTAGACTATGCAATAAGAGTACAAACCGAAGGTAAACTTGTTTGGAATCGAAATATTATTGATAATATTCAAAACATCGAAGAATCTACCTGGAATACAGATATTGAACTAAGGAGCGATTTAATTCACTTCAAAAACATTCATTTGGACTTAAAACCAAGCAGTATATGGTTTCTTGGGCGTAAATTTCCATCTATGTTATGGCCTCTCTCTGAAATAGTGAAACTATATATCATGCCTGTTGGAAAAGTTATGATATGCAAACTCTGTGGAAAAGAGACTGACGACAGAGCGAAACATCTTATCTTAGGTTGTGAAATGCTACTTGAAGAACGAAACGTCTTCTTTGAGAGGGTGATTGACACCTTAGAGGTGAGCGACGGGGTTTATTTATTCAATCAAGAAGACGATATACTATTGGAGACACTTCTTGGAAGCAGAGTAGATTGCTTGTCGTTTATCGACGATGATGTATGGGATAAACTCAGTTGGTAACGGCAAAAAGCGTAACCTCATTTTACAATAAAATGCATGCAATACTCTCAAGCAACATGTCATAATATAACAGCAATAACAAGTAGTTAAGCTAAATAAATAAATAAATAAATAAATTTAAAAAACAAGCAATAACAATAGTCCATCCTGTTGTTGTCAAATTCCGCAATTTTGTTGTACGACAGATCACGGAGATATAATGTTCTCTGGCTCATATAATATAAGAGTGTCACCTTTTGCTATCTTTATTCATTTGAGAATGGTTTCATGTTGTTCCACATATATATGTATAGATGTGTGTATGTGTGTGTATATGTGTATGTGTATATATGTGTTTGTGTGTGTATATATATGTATGTGTATGTGTATATTTATATATATATATATTTATATATATATATATATATATATATATATATATATATATATATATATATATATATATATATATCTGTATGCATAAGCACATATGTCATGTAGAAAGAATTACATTGATAATTACACTGGTATACGTTACAATTTTTTTTAATACTCTTTTCTGTTGTATTTCATGATTTTATATTATCCTGAATTTGATCAATTTGTTGAAGAGGAAATAAAGTCAGTCAGTCAGTCATACATACATACATACATACATACATACATACATACATACATACATACATACATAAATACATACTTTTTCATCATATACTTGATTTCATACATAAGACTTTTCATTTTCAGAGGCAAAAATATGCAATCTTTGTATGTTTTCATCCATTGCAGAGAAATACAACATACATCACTATGCATTTTTCGATCAAATTGAATTGTCAACGTGGATCAGCTGTAGCGAGTGGAGATTACAATAAATCGTAGATATAAACTATCATCGAGAATTATGTTTAATGACACTGCATATACGAGAAGATATAATGATATACAGATGAGACTTTTTGTATAATAAATGCTGACCGTTTTTGATTCTGTAAATGATTTAAAAGGAAATGCATTACGAATATCTTATTCGATTCAAATCTTAGAGAGACTTCTAGAACAAGAAAGGACAATGTCTTCAACTGGAATTGGAAGACTTATACTACATCCCAGCTCTACTTACATTTGGTTTTATTAATTAAGGTCACTGCTAATTGGATAACTTTATTAATTAAGGTCACTGCTAATTGGATAACTTTATCAATTAAGGTCACTGCTAATTGGATAACTTTATTAATTAAGGTCACTGCTAATTGGATAACTTTATTAACTAGATAGTAATATCATATACAATATCTTCAGTTCTTTAATATTTGATAAAGTATAGAAGGTATCTGCTTGTTGAGAATCTTTGTATTTATTATCATTTCCAAACAGAGTAAAGATTTAGTATTAAACGCCTCACGTCTATTTCTTAGGTGTACAATGGGACCAATTATCCCCCATACGAATTGTGACACGGCACCAATGGTTACGAGAACCTTTAGTGGAGCATTTATCAAAGGGACTACAACAATATTTCTTATTTTTGTTTTCATCATAGCACCAGTAGTAATCAAATCTCGTTCCTCCATGGGTACCACATGGATGTGACGAAATACACTTTGTTCCATCGGCAGCTGTGTCACCGCTACTGCCACAGTATACAAATGATTCTCCGTTATAACACTTCATGGTCGGCGATTGTTCGGTTCCAGTGAGGAAGCATGGTTTTTCGCAGCAATAATCCCAACCGCTGTCTGTGTAGCACCAGCTGTAATCTTTACCATGTAGCCCGCAACTGTGATCCTCCCTACATCTGGTGTTTCCAGCCGTAAATCTATTCTGTTCTTCAGATGTATCTCGAACTGTAATGTTCACAGAAGCGTACGAATCATATTCCGTATCACTAACCTCATCATGAGTTTGAATACAAGGAAACTGAAGAAGTATTAAACAGAGTATTGTAAATGTCATCATACTTCGGGACAAGACCTGAAATAGAACACATAATAATTAGTTTTGGGCATCTGCTTTTTTTTGAAGCACAGATAAATTAGTAAGGCTGTAGAGGTTCCCATCAAATAGGTTGGGGTTGGGTGCCTCAATATTGTTTCTAATTTTTACAGAAGACCCACCCTGGCTCGTTTTTGTTAGAAATTGAAGTAGTGATAGAGAGATGCAAAGCTCTGAGCCCCCCTTCCCACCAGTCAGCGAATACTGTATACACAAAAGATGAAATTCAAATAAACAATAAATCAATACCATTCAATAACAGATTGTCATTTCTCAAATGAAATTAAATATTTAAAACCCTATTACTCTTCTTTCACTCGACCAAGTGACGGCTTCTTTCATCATATGGCGTAATGTGTTCCTACTCATCTGTATTATGCTTTTTCTGGATTGGTAATCCAGTTCCCCTCGAGTCCTTTTTTAACGTTTGCCTCCGTTATCTACTTTTCTCATCTCCCAGAGACTCGGGACCAACTGTACTAGGGTATTTTCCCCTCTGTCTCCTTTAGCTCATCTGGTCCCGTAAAGCTCCCTGTATGAACACACAAGGGCATTTGGGTATTCCTATCCAGACTCACACTAAACAACAATATGTCCTCAAAAAAGCCATTACCGTCTTCGGTCATGCATTCGTGCACATCGAAATACCAATACTTTCTGATATGGGGGACACGATATCAGCTGTTATCATCCATATATCAAAAGATCTCACCATATCGGTATATATGTATTCTCAATCTTAATATACAGAACAATATCACATAATCAGACGCATTTCTGTACATTACACTTCTACGAAGTATATACAGATATCCACATATCCGTCCGCCTTACAGATGATACCCTACACAGTATGCATAAATGGTCAAATCTCCCTATTAACTAATGTTGCCATCTGCATTAAACAAAGTTATATTTTATTTCAACATTTACCAATCTAGAATATCACAGGAATAAATGCACGAGATTACTACGAATTAACCAAATAGCGAATTACAATATTAATTCTTTACATAAATATTGGTTATATCTCAAAATATGCATGTAGATTAAACACTACAAATGAATGAAACACTACAAAGGAATCAAACTGTACAAATGGTAATTCTACGTACTAACGATTCTAGTAATAAGTAAACATACTGCACATAATCAAAGGACAATTACTTTGCCGTAATAGATTACAACACTCGACCATATAAGTCACTGACCTGTCCGTAGCTGTTTTGTAATTCTCAGAATAAAAAGTTATCATTCCCGCATGATGGTTTAGCGATACAGATTAAAATCTTACCTTGATGATCAATTGATTTTCCTCCTTGCAGAAGTCTGATTGTGAGAAATTTGTTAGATACGGTGTTAACTGAAAGGATGCAATATCCTATATGAGAATTATTTCCCCTAGCCTGGGTTATGCTTTCCAGAATAGAAACAGCAGTCCTTTTCCAATTCTCATTATGCGGATTAACTCCAATACATTCAGCCCCAACATTATATAGTTAACTAATGACGTCATCAGGATGTCGGTCATACAGAAATGGAAGATATAGTTCTGAAGAACCAAGTTAGGTTGTTACATAACACTGGCTATTTATAGGCGTTTAGAACCCTCCAACATTGTATTAACCCATTGATGAAAACATATGACTCCGTACTGGACTAAACAAGAAATAAACGTAAACCAGTCAACAGCAGCCAAACAAATGAAAATGGACCAAGTGATCTTGCAGCTTTTGTAATTGTTATTGTTATTGTTATTATTATTATTATTATTATTATTATTATTATTACTGATATTATTTGTTTTAGTGCAACCGTTGACTTAAAATACACATCGGTGTTGGTGTTCCTGTTCAATTTAGTATATCCTATAAATCTGAAATATTACAACCTGATGAAATAATAATAATGATATTAATAATAATATTAATAATAATAATAATAATAATAATAATAATAATAATAATAATAATAATATTGAGAAGCAAAAAAAAAGCATTCCGAATCAAAATTTAATGACGAGTACTCCTCTGTTAGTCTATGATGTTCACTTTAATATGTCATATAAAATCACACTATAAAAAGATCAGTAATCTTGATTACTTGTCTTCACCATGACTTTGCACTACTTACGCTATTAATTGACAGGTTCTGCTAATATATCCACCTTTCCTTCCTTCAGTTTTATAAAAAGACTTAAAAGCAGCTGTTCACATTTCAAACAAACTCAGGATTAACCAGAATTAGCAAAGAACGGATTATGTAATATACCTTTAAAACACACTACGTTTACGTAATAGGCATGCGAGGAAATTGGGTATGAAAATAAACTTAAAGAAACAGTAGCTAGTATCAAAGGAACTTAAGTATAGTCCGACCCGTATTACACAAAATATTGGAAAAATTGAATAACCCCTGACATTATTGAAAATTAATCTCGAGTCTACTACCTGTGCGATTTAGCCACTTGATTTTAGTGTTAGTTATTAGAAAACAAAGAGACGTCCTGCTACATGCTTCTTTTAATGTGTGTGTGTGTGTGTGTGTGTGTGTGTGTGTGTGTGTGTGTGCGTGTGTTTGTGTGTGTGTACGAAATCGAAAGGAATACGTGACAGCCAGTGAAATAAGTTTTCTAACGACGATCTCTGTCAATTTTGAGAGCCGTTTTTATTTAATATTTGGATAAGACCGATGATTATTGTTCCGTTGTAGGTGTGAACACTAATACACTAATAAATGGGTAGAAGGGTGGATGTGAATTACAAATAAATGAAAATACCATACGTGTCTCTTGTCTGACTCAGTCAATAGCAAAAGTATTAACAGAAAAAGATTTAGTGAAATAACTTTTCATTTTAATATATTTATTCTATGGTGAATATAAATTGCTTTCAAAATGTGTGTATTAGAGAGAGAGAGAGAGAGAGAGAGAGAGAGAGAGAGAGAGAGAGAGAGAGAGAGAGAGAGAATTGAAGCTCAATGTAGCTAAATTTTACTCACGGGACAAAAAAATCATTAATTTATATCTGTACGTATACATAGAAGATAGGTAAGCAGAGAAACAATATGAAACGATCACATCTGTAGGTTATTATTCGTATCATTATTAAGAATTCATTAATTTGTCCATATTTATGCTTTTCAAAAAAACACAGAATGTGTTTTATATTAACGTTATTTTCTCTCTCTCGCAATAATGGATATTTCCTGTTCATGTTGAACACAATCTGCTTACCATCCAGTACAGTGTGTTAATACTGTTTCCCGCTCTGCTTAATGGTTAGGTTCAGTACGTATAAAGTCGACTAACCAAGACACGATTTCAAGAAGTCAGGTGGTAATTATAGTCACATATTGGGAGTAAAATAGTATTGATAATAATACATCATGACTGTAAGGATAACATGCAATGGTACCAAGGTTAATGTATTATACACATGAAAATATTTTTTAAATGGTTAAATGCGACAAATGAAATAGATTTTTTTTCGTTTACAATATTTCATCTATTTTGGATAATGCAAAGAATTTAACAAGCACGGTACCAACTCGGCAGGACTGTGCATTTTGCTATCATACACCATTTAAAATTAACAGCTCATGAATTTGGGGCACATCACACAGGGATTATGGTACATTACAACGTCTCTGACGGTTAAAACATTATTAGGGTAAGTTACAACGTCTCTGACAGCTAACATATTATACAGGGATTAGGGTAAATTATAACGTCTCTGACAGTTAACACATTATACAGGGATTGTTGTACATTACAACATCTGTGATGGTTAAAACATTATTAGGGCAAGTTACAACGTCTCTGACAGTTTACATATTATACAGGGATTATGGTACATTACAACGTCTCTGAGGGTTAACACATTCTACATAGATTAGGATAAGTTACAACGACTCTGACAATTGACACATTATACATGGGATCAGGTCAATTACAACGACTCTGACAGATTTCACATCATACAGGGATTATGGTAAATTACAGCGTCTCTGACAGTTAACACATCATACAAGGATTAGGGTCAGTTACAACGACTCTGACAGTTAACACATTTTACAGGGATTATGGTAAATTACAACGACTCTGACAGTTAACACATTATACAGGGATTAGGGTACATAACAACGTCTCTGACGGTTAACACTTTATTCAGGGATTAGGGTAAATTACAAAGACTCTGACAGTTAACACATTATACACGGATTATGGTAAATTACAACGACTCTGCCAGTATACACGTTATACAGGGATTAGGGTACATTAAAACGACTCTGGCATTTACACGTTATACAGGGTTAGGGTACATTTCAACGACTCTGAGAGATATCCCATAATACAAAGATTTAGGTACATTACAGCGTCTCTGACACTTATACAGGAATTAGGGTACATTAAAACGCCTTTGCGAGTTATCACATCATACAGAGATTAGGGTGCATAACAACGTCTCTGACAGTTAACACAGTATACATGGATTAGGATACGTTACAACGACACATTCTACATAGATTAGGGTAATTTACAATGACTCTGACAGTTAACACATTCTACATAGATTAGGGTAAGTTACAACGACTCTGACAGTTGACACATTGTACAGGGTATTAGGGTAAATTACAACGACACTGACAGTTAACACATTCATATTATTTTTCAAAAAAAGAGCACGTTTACAAGACATATCTCTCAGAGTTATATGTTGCCATAAAATAGTTCTAGTCAAACAATGGTGGATTTTATTATAGACATTCACGAGTTTACAGGAATGGATTATTTCGGTTTGAAGCTTGAGTAATGTTTTCAACAATGATAACCATAACCAATCAGCATACCATCTGTAATCAAACACATTACACTAATTCTAATTAGTTCATGATTGCTGATATTGAAAATAAAGATTGTAGGTCTGTGATCTTGTCCGAAAATAATTGTATTCATAAAGAAAAAAATTACGAATACAATTAACCTCAAATAATCTGTGATAAGTGGTTCATACGTCCTGGGTTTAAGGCAACGTATGGTACATGAGATCTCATATGGGTAACGATTTAATATTAAATTTATGAAACGAGTATAATAATTGCGAGCTTTTGCAAGTATTGGCAAGCTCGACATTATTCAAAGAGTCTCAGAAATTTAATACTAATTCATCACCCCATTTCAAAAAAAATTTTGTCACAGTTTTTATTTCAGTCGAAGATCTAGGTTCAAACTTCATGTCTGTAATTTTCCAATATGTTATGTATGAATTGGGCATTTAGCAATTCAAATCTTCTGCCTATCACCCTGAGAGCCAAGGGGCATTAGAAAGATTCCATCAGACTTTGAAAAATGTGATCCGATGATATTGTTTTGATACGAATAAAGATTTTGATGAAGGCATTCATTTACTATTGTTTGCTGTTAGAGAATCAGTTCAAGAATCTTTAGGCTTCAGTCCCTTTGAACTGGTTTTTGGACACACTGTGCATGGACCATTGAAGTTATTGAAAGAGAAACCTCTCTAATGAAGATACTGAGATCAATCTTCTTGATTATGTTTCCGATTTTAGATACAAGTTGTGAAAGGCTTGTGAGGTCGCAAGAGCAAATTTGCACTCTCCTCAATCTAAAATGAAATCAAGATATGATAAAAAATCGAAGCAAAGGAATTTTCAGCCTGGTGATAGAGTCTTGGCTCTCTTACCAATGTCACAAAATCATCTTCAGGCCAAATATTATGGTCCCTACACAGTTGACAGGAAAATTAATGACTTAAATTGCATCATAAATAATCCTGGGAGGCGCAAACAAAAACAACTGTGTCATATAAACATGCTAAAAGAGTATATTAAAAGAGATAGCCATGTTAAACCTGTAATTAATTTAGTTGTACTTGTCCCACTCAGTGAAGAAATATCATCAGATTCTATTGATATTGGAATGACGAATCTTTGTAATTCAGAAATTATGAAAGATCTAGACCAGAAACGTTCACATTTGCAAGTGCAAGAAAGAAATGAACTGAAACAGTTATTATTTGAATATGAGCACTTATTTCCAGATATTCCTACAAGGACAAACTAAATTTTTCATTACGTTGAAATTTTAAATTCCAAACCTGTTAAGCAACATACATACAGGATGAATCCACTCAAACAGGAATACTTGAAAAATAAAATTCAATATTTGCTGGAGAATGATTTTATTGAGCCCAGTAAAAGTGATTGGAGTTCACCATGCATACTTGTTCCAAAACCAGATAAAGCTTTCCATATGTGCACTGATTATAGGAAGGTGAACAGTGTGACAAAAACAGATTCATTCCCATTACCAAGAATTGGCGATTGTATTGATAAAATCGGGAATGCCAAGAATGTCACCAAATTTGACCTTCTGAAAGGATTTTGGCAGATTCCACTAACGAAAAGAGCAAAGGAAATCTCAGAATTTGTGACTCCAGATGGACTTAACCAAAATAAAGTAATGCCATTCGGGATGAAAGGGTCTCCAAGTACATTTCAACGTCTCATAAAAATGATCACCTCTGGTTTAGAAAATTGTGATGCCTATATAGATGACGGCATCACCTACAACGACGCCTGGATAGAACATCTAGCAACAATTCTAAAATTCTTTGACAGACTCACTGATACATGTTTGACAGTTAATTTATCTAAAAGTGAGTTCTTCCGTGCTAGTGTGTCTTTCTTAGAACATATTGTAGAACATGGACAAGTAAGATAATTTAATAACAGACGCTCTTTCCCTTGTATAACAATATATTATATTATATACACTGTAATTTATATGAGATTTTTTAACCTTAGGTTAAATTGGTTTGTGGCAAAAAGAATGTTTTATCATATAAACCTTTCTTTTTATTTTATGGCGGAAGGAGTTACGGATATTTTATATGTCATTTATTATTATTATTATAATTATTTTTGTTGTTTGTTAGATTTAAATTTGACATTTTAAGTTTTAAGATTCGTTCATTGAACGGTGTGGGTAACCTTTACTTTACAGAGTAAACACTAGGTGTTGAATTCATTTCTGACCTGGCTTCAGAGTTGTAAACAAGCTTTAAAAATGACTCGTTGGTTCCAAGGACAAAATGGAGCTTTTGTATAAACATCCTTCTATTTTAGTTGGGTCATAAGATATGTACGTGATTCTTTGAACGTACATTTGTTCTGATAGTTTCTAGAAGATCATGTGACCCCTTGTTTAAGTAAAAAGAACAGAGATATAAACCATGTTTTGGGAGCGAGCTATTCAGTAGAAAATTGGGCTGTTAGAATATTAAGCTGTGTCTTTTTGAGGTATTATAAATTACCTTGTACTGGAAATTGTGTCAATTCGTTTGGATCAAGACACTCCCCAAAAAAGGCAATCTCCAGCTGTGCCATAATTACAGAACTGACAGTTTGATCAGCAATGTAAGTAAGGTGATGCGAAAGATCATCTTGAACAGACTCAAACCACAAGCAGAAGAAATAATTGTTGAAGAACAGGCAGAGGGGACGAAGCTCAACATAACAAATATTCAGTCTCATGGTTCTGTGTGAAATGTACACCCAACAACAGCGAGACATCTATCATGCGTCTTTGGATCAAGAGGAATTATTTTATTATTTATCTGCGAAAGAGTTGTGCTCATAGAGATTTTATTAGCAAGGACTGACTAAATCAAGTGACATCGTCTTTCATCTTGGATACTTCGCTGGAATTCGAACTTAGAACTATTTGGACATTTTATTACCAGGACATTTGCCATTTCTCTAGTGGATAATATTTTGAATTATTTTGGATTAATTTTTGGAATTGATTCTTAAAACCGTAAGTTTATTTTTCTTTTCTGAAAAAAAAATATTTGTACTCAATAAATTGTTTATTACGTTTTACAAGCTTGTTATTTTCACTCTTTCTATGTTACTGTTTATTCGAGCCTAAGCACGTAACAGTATGTCTGTACATGTGGCGGAGCCACGATTGTAGACTTAGCTAACACAAGGGTACTTTATTTTGTCTGTACGTGTGTATACGTATGACAGTACATGTGGTGGATCCATGAAGGATACTAGCGGCCGATACACGATTTTGCCAACCCAATGGACGTGGTAAAACTGTGCGGTTTATCAATGTATAAATCGTGCGACTGTACAAGGGACAAGAAGCATATGTTAAGTTCAAATTGTTGTTTTAGTTGGGTACATTTTTATTTACATGAGATTATTATGAATCGTAGTTGGGTTCCACGAGTTTGTGAATCTCGCTTCCAGTGCAGAAAATTTCAAATGCATTTGAAAACTTGATTGAGATTGTTTGAATCTCAATCCTAGTCTATACGTGAAATTATGTGAATATCTTAGTGTATAGTGAATACTATTATTTGAAACGAGGTATATCAGACAGATATAATGGTTTTGGTTTATTTTCAATGTGAGCATGTTAGTAGAGAGTAACAGGAACAATTGTATGTTGAGGGCGTGTGAGAATATACTATATATATATATATATATATATATATATATATATATATATATATATATATATATATATATATATATATATATATTTCTCTACTAATGAAGTTCATAAATTTGCATCTTTCACACATTGTGTTTGAGTTATTCATTTAATCCAAAACTCTACTCGGTTTCATTTCTGCGACACTGGAGTTGACAATATCCCAGCTGAACTTATCAAGAATGGGGGGAATCGGTGATACAGCTACTAAAAAAAATCTTTGACAAGATCTGGCAGACAGGCGAATGGCCAAAACATTTGACTTAGTGACTGATTAAAAACACTCCCCAAAAAAGGCAATCTCCAGCTGTGCCATAATTACAGAACTGACAGTTTGATCAGCAATGTAAGTAAGGTGATGCGAAAGATCATCTTGAACAGACTCAAACCACAAGCAGAAGAAATAATCGTTGAAGAACAGGCAGAGGGGACGAAGATCAACATAAAAAATATTCAGTCTCATGGTTCTGTTTGAAATGTACACACAATAACAGCGAGACATCTATCATGCGTTAGTAGTATATGGGGATAATCTAGTGACAATGGGAAATCCAGTCAAAAAAATCGTGGGAACATCTAGCGACAAAGGGAATTTAACATGGGGAAATGTAACCTGGAGCGAATGGGGAATTGAACATAGCGACAAGGATTGGGTCACTTTAGTGTCATTGGGACCTTAACGTTAAAAATGGGTATATCAAAATTAGTGTTGTGTTAATGGGAATTTAACATGGGAATGTTACCTGGAGTTCTAAGGGAATCGAAAATTGGTTACTCCATTGAGTGTATAGGGTCAAAACTATTGATAGGGTAAAATGTACGTGTAGGGACAAAGGGCTGATAGGGACAAACATAGATATACAGAAAGAAACAAATACACATTGAAACACACACAGAAAAGAGGGGCAGATATGTTCTAAAGAAAGACCCACATATAATAAAAGTCTACGATATGGGTTCAAAACATTTATTCAAGTATATACATGGGTTCTCTGGCCTGTGCTTTAGTCTAAGCACTATCCATTTAAAACATTCAAATCTGGACATGGAACAAATCTATTCACATGTTATCTATTTCTTGGATCTAGAAAAAATACTTTTAAAATTAAAGTTTATGCCTTCAAAAAAAGATTCTACTTTGCATTCAACGCATAATCATTTCATATAAGAATGATACTTTTCATACAACAATTAATATCCATTTTTAAGAAAAAAGCTAAACCAAAACAAGTAACAAACAATCAATTAGGAGAAAGTTCATGTTGCTTTCTATATCCGTCACACACGTTGTTTAAAATCTGGTCAGCTATCGCTTGTGTCCCAGAGTAGATGTTTCCCATTACATACCCCTTTTATTAAATTATTTAAAGAAAATTCAATTGATTAGGCTAATTATGATTACTTATGCAACAACTATAAATCTCCTCAAGTACTTTAAATCCTTTTTCTTTTTTTTTCTTTCTACAAAATTAAGGAATTAAGATTTGACTTTAATTTGTATAGACATCACCCCCATCATTAACTGCATTACAGTTACTTGTTTTAATCGTCCGCGAACCCGTAAAGTCCTTAAGCAATTGCATTGAATTTAGCACGTTTAGTGTTCTTTAGATCGGTAACTATCACATTTATTTTATCAGCTAAATGTGCGGGTAGTATTCAGGAATGCAATAATCTTATTTGTCGTTCGATAACACTTGACTTATTTATACATATGAAATCCCTGTAAGGTCCTCTCTGTCTTTATGGGTCCTGGCACTAAGATACCTGCCTAGTCTGTTCAGTCTGTAAGGCTCCTGGCATTAAACCTGAGATCCCTGTATATTCACGTCTGTTCTAAGGGTCCTGGTACTCAGATTTAGATTCCCCGTTGAACAGTCTCCGTATTTTTAATGTCTCGGTTTCTTTTTGTTTTATTCTACTCACAAACCGCTCCCGTGACATAGTGGTTACAGCGCTTGCCCCAGATGCAGGAGGTCGTGCGTTCGATCACTGGCTGAGTGATATTAATGACTTACAAATATTGTACTAACAGCTGCCTCATTATGCTCTCAGCATTAAGAGGTTAGTATTAGGACCGGTCGACCTGGTATCAAGATGATGTGATTGGGTGTGACATCATACTACGTGTCTGCGGCATGATGCTCCAGTGCTACACATCACTATAAACTGCCTCACTGCAGACATTATAGTGATAACATATACATATTTTAAAACTATGTTAAAAATCCAAATCACACACACACACGCACACACACACACACACACACACACACACACACACACACACACACATTCTACTCATAGACTGCCTTATATATGTCGTCTTTTCCTGAATAAGAAGCACATATAGAGTATATATGGAAACATAAATATAAAAGCATATTGACAGTCACATTCGCAACCCAAACGTGATTACATTTTCGAATAAGACATATGACTGTGAGAAATCGTTTTCTATTTTGTCAATTAATTTACAATGTTTTATATTTTTTAAGATGCATCAAATAATTAATCAATTTATCGCTAACGTTTCTTGTTTATATACTCTCTTTTTATTGGCGCCACTCAAAAATGACATTGTATGGACTGATTTGATATGAATATGCAAGTAGCTTTACGAAGTGACAATTCAACCTCTTTTGACCATTACGTGACAGATCTGATTCTCCAAAATAAATACGCTTTTCTCGTTTCATTCATCAATATGTACAGTCATATAAATGTGTTTCATTCATCAATATGTACAGTCATATAAATGTGTTTCATTCATCAATATGTACAGTCATATAAATATGTTGTCAGTCATCAATATGTACAGTCATATAAATGTGTTTCATTCATCAATATGTACAGTCATATAAATGTGTTGTCAGTCATCAATTTGTACAGTCATATAAATGTGTTGTCAGTCATCAATATGTACAGTCATATAAATGTGTTGTCAGTCATCAATATGTACAGTCATATAAATGTGTTTCATTCATCAATATGTACAGTCATATAAATGTGTTTCATTTATCAATATGTACAGTCATATAAATGTGTTGTCAGTTTTATTCCCATACTAGAAGCATATGCATATTTTCCTGGAACATTTGCTAATTTGCCGACAGATCAAGTAAATGATTACTCATTCGGCATATCTTTAAGTTGTCCGTACTAACATTTACAGCTCAACAGGATCATCTCAAGGACAGATTGTATTGTAACTGTGCAAGGCGTTCCACTAAAATAAATACAGACTTTTGTCATTAATAGCGAGCTATGTTTACACATTTATTAAACATCTATTTTTGCTTCAGACATTCAATGACCATGCATTACAATTGTACATACTCTCAGCAGTTTTGTTTCTCAGAAATTTCAATCCAAGTTCAATCTCACCGTAGATTTGCAAGCTGAAATTGTTATATTTCTTATTGTAATCTACGATGAGAGCCAAGGAATACAAATCTGATGAAGGAAAGATGCAAGCATTATCTGTGAGTTGCCAATTCACTGATGTTGAAAGTTTTATTTCAAAATGCACACACTATTTATTGATCTACATATACCTACAAATTCAAGTATACGTGTATACATACATGTATTTCACAATACACAATACTCATACACATGTATTAACGCACAGAATAATAGCATTGCAATGACTTAAATAGCCGTTGAAAAATGCCAAAACGTCTCAAAGAATTTGATTAACCACAATTAAACCGCTAGTCAAATATTTGTATTACTAATGGCATGGTTCTGCATGATTTCATACTATTTATAAAACCTGAAACGGATTATAAACGCAGCAGGGCTTACTAGCCAGCATATGAGATTATGCATAGCAGATTCCGTTTTTAAAAAAATAGCATCGCTAAAATTAAAACTAAATATCCAAAACAAATGCATTATTTAAATGCAGCATGTAATTCAGACATAAATGTCTTCCATATACATATATTCAGCTTCAGGTATGTTGAATGTTAAAACTTCGTTGATTGGATGATACTTAAACGTTACATTACAACACCAATTAAAGGTAATATTGCACAGGATGCTGTTAAAAGAATTTAAAGTATTATATACAATAATAACAAATATTAGACTACCGAAATCAATATTGTTATAATGATGCTACAATGATACAAAGGAAGCTTTCTCATCTTAAATTATATTCCCAGACATTATAAATATAGTATTTGATATGAAAAACGATATTAAAACAATTAACATGCGTAAATGAAATACCAAGAAAAGAGTTCATTAAGAAATGTTTACCAAAATAAAAGTCAAGTACCTACATTACAATGAAGACAAAATGAATGAAACAACCACTGACAATAATTAGATCCAGATAATAAACAAAATCAAATAATAGCCTCACAAATGTGTCAATTATATCATAATGAGTTCCATATTAAAATAAAGTAATGAGTTTCGTATTAAAATAAAGTAATGAGTTTCATAACTGTAAACTGTTTCATATTAAAATACAGTATAACCTAATTGCTTTAAACGCAAAAGATTCAACACGAAAGGTATACCGAAATCTTTAAATAACAACTTCCTTGAGGGAGCTGACATTTTTATTTTAAAAGATCTTTAAGATCGTAAGGTTGTCATTGTATTGAAGAAAAGGGTCCAGTTAATCGGGGACAATGAGTAAACAGGCCATCGTATTATTTAAGTTTAAAATTAATAATGAAAACGAATAATATAAAACTGTATTTAGGTAAGGACATGCTCCAAAATATAATCCACTTGATGCAAATACTAAGATTAATTATGAAGATCGTTTGGTGGAGGAGGAGGTTCAACATCATTCCCATGTGATACATGTCGTGATACATGTGTTTTCTGTGTCGTGATACATGTGTTTTCTGTGTCGTGATACATGTGTTTTCTTTTATCGTGATACATGTGTTTTCTGTGTCGTGATACATGTCTTTTCTGTGTCGTGATACATGTGTTTTCTGCGTCGATATAATAGGTCTATTATTCTCATTCCTTACGAGTGATTTCATCCTTATAGTTGGTGTGTTGGTGTGTTTGTGACGCCCTCCTATGTGCGTCACTTTGCTAATCTCATGGATAAATTCAGCAAAGAATGAAAACGGTGGGAAAGGAACATCATGGTGTTTCTTGTCATTCACTGCAAGTGTTGTCCACCTTTCTTTCATGCCATAAGGAAGTTTCCTCACTATGGGAAATACACCATACTATGAGTCATAATAAACCAGAAGTGACTGGTATTTGTTTTATCTTCCATTGCAGACACAATTTCAGACAAAAGATCTGACAGCTCGTAGAGTTTCGTATTGTTCTTATTAAGCAGCTTCGGAAAGTTGGCTATTTAAGTCTTTTTTTGGCCGCATTAACCAATACTGGGCAACCATTCCTCTCATTCCGATGCTTCCAGATTCTTTGTAGTCCTCTAGAAGGGTTATTCACGTTCGACGATATGATGCTAAGTGCATATTTGGGATAGTCAGGACCTTACCATGGCTAAGTGCATATTTGAAAGAGTCAGGGCCTTACCATGGGTAAGTGCATATTTGGAATAGTCAGGGCCTTACCATGGCTAAGTGCATATTTGGAATAGACAGGGCCTTACCATGCCTAAGTGCATATTTGAAAGAGTTAGGGCCTTACCATGGCTAATAAGTCAATTTCTTCATTAGTGGTAACTTGTAACTCTCTCATAAGGCTGGAAAAATAGGCATTCCAAATGGCATACAATTATTGTCGATCACTGTAGTTAGATAGACAAAAAATGAGCAAGTCTTCATTCAGAAGAAAACGAGTCAGCTCTGTACTAATAGACTGACTACTGTATTGCAGTGGTTGAGGGACCGCTGGAGCATATTCGACTTGTTCATTATTTGGATGGTAGATGGGTGCATCATCATTCTACACAGGGGGTTGATGTGTCGGTAAAGAAGCGTTCTTAAGCATCCTTGATTTGCGTACTTGGTCCAAGTCTAAGCGTACACTAAATACATATCCTTGATCATAGTGGTTGAAACGGCGAATGTTACGAATGTGCAATCTGTCATGCAGGCGGAGGAGACAGGAAATTCTGTAATAAACTGACCCATACAACTGTTGACACTGACACGAAATACGTCAATAATACTGTGTATTAATACCGTAGATGCTATTAGAATTGTAACACTAAAACACGCGAAGAAAGCTGTTACGTGTTGAAGCCACAATTAAAAAGATGAAACGCCAAGAGATTTTCCAGATCGTTTAAACATCGCGAGTAGTTCACATCTTTGCTAATTTAAAATACAGAATATAAAGACTGTATTACGTCGCGTTTGATTATTCGAATACAATATTAAAAATACCCACGATTGCTATTTATGTTTACTGGTCAGCGTAACGACGTCATCGTCAATATGCGAGCAGGAAGTTTTAAAACTAGAAAGGACAATTTCAAAGTTAAAACGTTTCAATTTCAGACAGATCACTGAGAAAAATAGCTCAGACTGGTAGGTTAGATTTACATCTGTCTTAGCCGCAAGACTTGTACGGCCTATTGAATGCTCCTTTGCAACATGTCTTGCGTTAGTAATATATTTGTACATATTATTATTCGTCATGCAAGAAACTGGCGCGTACATGTCTAACGTAGTCTGCATGAGAGTCTTGTCTTGTTTCTTGGCTGGGGTAAACGCAACATATTGAGTGCAAGACATGTTGTGTTCTTGACTGGGGTAAACGCAACATATTGAGTGCAAGACATGTTGTGTTCTTGGCTGGGGTAAACGCAACATATTGAGTGCAAGACATGTTGTACATTGCGGCCTGCATGACTGGCGAAGGACTAACCCGGAAAATGTAAGTTTAAAAAAACATACACCAGAATCTAGAGACAAGATTTCTTAGATATAAACATTATTATGTCAAAAACTCGAACTTAGGCCGACAATGGTGTGCTGGAAGGGATAGAGACAGGCAAGTTCTTTAGGCTACTTCGCCACCAAGGTCTCACCTAAATATGCTTAAAGTTTGCATCTGGCATGTAATGAACAAAATGTTCACCATGTTTGGTGAACAAATAAGTTGTACTTTGATATCGGGTTTATATGGTGGAATGCACAACTGTTATAACTAAATAGATAAATAGCTTCATTTTCAGACGGAAATTAAGAAATATGTGTCATGATTTTATTTATAAACTCCCATTTTGCCTTGAAAAGCTTCAGGTTACGTTACCAAGGAGTTAAACTTGCTCCAAATGCTATTTTGTATTAACCCCAAGTACATGAGTGTTATCCATTTCTGTACTTTGTTTGAAAAAAGACTATAAATTGTACACAGTATCGTTATTTATATTTTGTCTACGTGACCCGATTGTGTTAAGAGCTTAACAATGCCTTTAATATATTGGTAAATGTTTAAGTGTGTGTTGATAAGTAATAATACTAGTGTAATGGCGACTTTGGGTTAATCTCTCATTGGCGGATGTGGTTTTGACGGTTTTCTAAGAAATTAGCAATTTGCGATTGGTTGGGCTAGATCACATGAATAGGAAATTTCGCAATAAACAGTATGGTCTGCCAAGGGTGGTATGTTGATAAACATAACCGTAATACATGGTGTATATACGGATTAAACTGAGCAATGAGTTTAAATCCTATCTTTTGCATTTTCATATTGTCTGTATACGTGTTTTATGTTGTATTATTTTAGAGAAAAACATTTGTTTGAACTGTTAACATAGACATAGTCCTTTATGCGGATAACATTATTATTCTGGAACTGTTGTGAATTATTCGAGACACGGCTATCAAGATAGTCACGATGCTTGACGGACCATTACATTTCCGGTGTAAATCTTATGCAGAACGTTTTAGTTTTTAGGACATTCATACAACTTTTTTAAGAATTTTTTTGAATTCATGCCATAATGCTGCAAGTTTCATATTTAACTTTAACAACTAAATTATTTGTTACATTTTAAAAAAAAAACTGGTTGATTTTGCTTCTTTCTGTTACTAAGTTTATGACGATGGAGTTATAACACAAACATTTATATATTTTTTACCTTGTACAATGCTTGGAAACCGAATTACTTTACATACAGAAATAATGTTATATTAATACATATTGATTTACATATATATCACGTGTAAGCTGTTCAAATGACTTTCCATAATATATATTTATTTAATTCAAAAGAAATGAGGCTTTCTGTGTTTCCAAATAAGGAATCTTTAACCAGTGGTATATCAACGAAAAAAGCATACATATTATACAAAAAGACATTCATGCTTTCGAATCGACCTAAGATTAGTAACAGGCGACTGTGCATTGACGGAGAGAGGACACGCATCATCCCTGTACAGCGTGCCCTTTATACATTCTGTACCTATTGATAATAAACATATGCCCCTTCCCAAATTGAAAAGTTGCATCATTTCTATTATTATGATTTCTGTTTTCATTTATACTAATTCAATAAATAAGAAACTTATTATTAAAATAGGGCAGTACGCTGATGATGCTTTTCTATTATTAGATGGTTCTCAGTTGTCCTTGAGGACAACCATGCAGATTTTAAATGATTTTGCTTTGGTGTCAGGTCTGCACTGCAATGTTTTGAAATCGAAAGCAATTTGGATTGGAAACAAAAAATATTCTAATGAAAAAATATGTCCAGAAATTGATATTAACTGGTCAATGTCTAATTTTAGATTGCTGGGAGTATATTTCTCTTTGAACTTGGAGGATATGGTAGAGCTTAATTATTCGATGAAGTTAAAGGAAGTTAAGAAACTGCTTGGCTGGTGGAGTAGAAGAAATTTATCCATTATTGGAAAAATTACTTTGATAAAGTCCTTGCTTTTGCATAAATTCATTCATCTTTTTGCAGCTTTGCCAAATCCTCCACCCCATATAGAAAAGGAACTGAATACATTATTTTTCCAGTTTATTTGGGGCAGTAAAACTGAGAGAGTTAAACGAGACACACTTATTGCTTCTTTTGAGGAAGGGGGGTTAAATATGATTCACTTGCACTCATTTGTGTGTTATATAAAACTTACCTGGATTAGGCGCCTCTTAATAAACGAAAATGGCTTATGGCAAAAACTGGTTTCTGAACAAATATTTGGAAAATTTGGAGGTATGCTGTTACTTTCATTAGGAAAAACTAAACTAAAAGTAATCTCTAAATTAATTAAAAATATTTTTTGGCGTGATGTTATTTATGCCTTATCTCAATGGAAAAATGAACCATCTACTGTCAATGAATACTTGTCTCAAGATATTCTTAATTTAGTGACTGTAGATAATTTTAAATCATACACAAGGTGGAGAACAAATGGTATTATAATTATTAAACATCTTTTTGATGCACAAGGGTCTCTATTAAGTTTTGATGAAATAAAACAAAAAACAAAAACAAATAATTTCATACAGTACTTTGCTCTTATTTCAAAGATCTCTGTGATGTGGAAAAAGAAAATTAAAACTTTCTATGAAAGTGGAAATAGTTTTCTTGTAGCTTTGGACAAAACATCTCTCCTTAGGGTAAGAGCAAAGAATAAATTTATCTATAAAGACCTGATAAGAACCAAAATAATAAAGCCAAATGGTAAACAGGAAACTTGGTCCAGACAGCTAGAGTGTGCGATTGGTACAAATGAATGGACCAACTCTTTTGTTTCGGCTAGATTTTGTACAAAAGACACAAAACTGATTAGCTTTAACTTTAGATTTCTCCACAGAAATATTACCACAAACCAGTTTCTAAAAAAGATTAATTTAAGTGATAATGATAAATGTACCTTTTGTAATGAGGGAATAGAAGAAATTGAGCACTTATTTTATGACTGTTTAATTACTGAAAACTTTTGGAAACTGTTGGTAGAATGGATACAAACTTATGACCCAAATTTTCGAATTACACGAAAAGATGTCTTTATAGGAAATAACAACTTTGACGATCTTATTAACTTCCTAATTTTGCTTGCAAAATATGTTATATACAGATCACGTTGTGCATCAAAAAGCCCAAATCTTGCCTATTATAAAAATTGTGTTTTATCATATAAAACGCTGGAAAAATATGTCGCCAAAGTGAATAACAGCAGTGACGAGTTTAAAAGAAAGTGGACCCTATTATCAACTTTTGGTACATGAATTATTATTATTATTATTACTATTTTTACTTTTAAAATTTACATATTTATTATTATTAGTATTATTATTATTATTATTATTATTATTATTATTATTATTATTATTATTTTTAAATGCAATTTCATGCATCTTGGGGTTTGTATGCGAGTATGACTTTGTGTACAATAATTGTGATTGTAAGTAAGTGTCTGTGTGTGTATGTGTGTGTGTGTTGTGTAGGGAACACATGTAGAGATCAGGACACAAAAGAATTTAAGATCATGCCCCATACGCCAGGTCAGGTGGTGATGTAGGGGAATATGTAAAATCCTGATACCTTGTGTTCAATAAAAAAAAAAAAAAAAAAAAAAAAAAAAAAAAAAAAAAAAAGAAACTTATTATTTAAACATTAAAGATGATGTGGATGAAAAAATAAAGTAGTATAAATACAGCATTTCATTACCACTAAACCCACGTACATTGTATCCCTATAGAGTGTCGTGTACCATGTAAGGAATATATATAGACTACGTAAATCGACGAACCAAACAAGATATCAGCTCTGTAAAATGTTTAGATTTATTTTGAGTGATACCATGGTAAAACATATATACAGACAGACAGACAGAATAACAGAGAGAGAGAGAGAGAGAGAGAGAGAGAGAGAGAGAGAGAGAGAGAGAGAACATCGTGCATTGCCGGATTATGTAGGTGATTATATTTACATTTTTCTTGATTATTATTTTCCAAAATTGATAAGAAATAAACGGAAAATCATCAAGCATATATTGTTCATATATTTAATTGTGAAACATCGCAGATCCACTTAAAAAGGCGTGTGCATGTCTTTTACATTACCCATTAATCAATTTATCTACCATCTGCAGACTTTGTTGTTGTTAGATTAGTCGCTAACGGAATTTATCAAATGAATAATGGCGCTACCATTTGAGAACGTCCAGAAAAAAACCGAAATACGAGCGAATTCGTCGACTGATGTTATATGATGCACCTATTAGATCTAAACTAAAACTTTCAACAACGATTACACCATGCATCTAGAATAATGTAAGGAATGGTTAATTTAAAAAATATCAAGTTGTTCCAGCCAAAACTATATATACTTATTAGACAGACAGTCTGAGGGACAGAGACAGACATACAAACACACATACACGTTTATGACCCTAGTCATTATATTATAGTACTGTGTTGTTTTGATTGGTATTCTTCAACTGCTCAGGAATCGACGTCCTAGCCTAGAAATCTGACACAACTTAAATGATAGCTGGTTGGTTATATTAGGTCTACATGACGAATGTATTTGTCTGTCACCGTCATCATATTAGGTCTACATGACGAATAGGGTCTACATGACGAATGTATTTGTCTGTCACCGTCATCATATTAGGTCTACATGACGAATGTATTTGTCTGTCACCGTCATCATATTAGGTCTACATGACGAATGTATTTGTCTGTCACCGTCATCATATTAGGTCTACATGACTAATGTATTTGTCTGTCACCGTCATCATATTAGGTCTACTTGACGAATGTATTTGTCTTTCACCGTCATCATATTAGGTCTACATGACGAATGTATTTGTCTGTCACCGTCATCATATTAGGTCTACATGACGAATGTATTTGTCTGTCACCGTCGTCATATTAGGTCTACATGACGAATGTATTTGCCTGTCACCGTCATCATATTAGGTCTACTTGACGAATAGGGTCTACGTGACGAATGTATTTGTCTGTCACCGTCATCATATTAGGTGTACTTGACGAATCAGGTCTACATGACGAATGTATTTGTCTGTCACCCTCAACATATTAAGAATGACGTGTCCCTTTCCATGTAATTTCGCAATTAGTAATCTGGAATACAAGCCTGTATTAGAAGAAACGACATGCTTGTCAAGATTGTCTCCCTTATACAATGTAGCATATCATAGGTTTATTATTTTGACATTGGAGACAATTTAGCGAACAGACCGTCTCGTAATAAAATTGCTTATATACATGATATAAACAAATCTTATCGTTAAAATAGATAAAACCATCTTTTTGTTTCTTACATTTTTGAAACGCTACAATATTAATAATCAGAAAAAGAAACCTGACGAATCTGATTTTAATCAACTATCTATGTTAAGAAAAGGTAAAAGTGACCACGGTATCTCCAGACAGTATTTGCTAAACGTGCTTCAATTTTCTTGTGTCACTGGCCTTACCTATAATATGTTACTTGACATGGATAATTCGTTACATGGTCTGTAACATATTTGCTGCTATCGAGAATACAGGAAGGTTTCACTCTACGCCTTTGAGCAAGAAGAACGCGGTGCAATTACGTTGGACGCGATTTAACTTGTTGAACCATGTGTGTAACAATGAGATAATATCATAACACAAAATTTGGTATGACGTGCCTAGGTTTAGGATTGTAAATGTTAAAAGGTGATATATTAATTTTCAAATGATAGTCCATAATTCTTTCATTGTAACCAAACCAAAACACTAAAATCATTCAATGTGCCTTATACTGGAATGGTTAGTACCAAAGTCATACTCGTCACACTAGGATACACGCATGTACCTTTTGCCAATATTGCTTCTCTGCTAAAACAATAAAAGTTGCCCTGAACCATATCTTGAACGGACCATAGAATTAACTGTGAAATATGAGTTGGAGAAGTCACTCGTCTACAGCAGACCAAGTAAAAACAAATTGACATATGACTTGCATAACTCTATCCTGTTGTGATTATGAAATGAATACAAGTTGGAAAAAAAATAAAACTGTTGAATAAGTCAGATCATTTAGTCAGCGAAAAATCCTGTCTCAAATTGTCTGTTCAAACAAATATCCAAGCACACAGCCCACATGTCCAGTTTGATATGTCACGCTTTTTGGTAATATCCGAATTACCGTTGTTGATAAAGTTGAGTAACTTTAAAATACTTTTAATGTGACCAGTAATCAAGAGATGCACGCACGCCTGCTCACATGTGCGTTAGTATATATAATTCAACTGGAACTCAGATGTTTCTCAGGAACTGGGCTTGTATAATACGTTGATGCATATTTTTCCTGTTAGATTTTGAAGGATGTGCGATTTCATTGATTCAGGTCAATATTACAAATATTTGTTTTTCTGTATTGTTGAAGAATTAGGCAGTTAGTCCGTTTGTACACGTAGCACAGAGAACATATTTTGTGTTTGATTCTGTATCGAATGGATAGCAAATGTACGGTACAGAGCAGCATGGAGGTGTTCTCTGATCGAGATACTCTAAAGATGACCGTAGCAGCTGTGTTTTGGAATTTTTTATGTTTCTGAAGTAGATATTGACACGATCCAGCGAGAATTGAGTGACAATAGTCCAGTCTTGAAAGTACCCAGGAACACATAAGTCTTTTAATGGCATCAGCTGAAAGATATTTGCGAATGGAGCTGTTGCGTCTTAGCTCAGTATATTGAGCCTTTCATATGTTCATGACATGTTGGTGCAATGTGAAAGTACTGTCAGGGGTGATACCTAGGTTTCGTACTGACTGTGAATTTAATTTTGGTAATGTTGATATTTGTTGTTTGAGGTAAAGGATATGAATGGAAAAGTCTTTGTGTTGTGCTCAATCATCTGCAGCTTGTTACATGTCATGCATGATTTCACAACAGTAATGCACCTCTCTACTCCATAGATGATAGCATCAACTTCAGTTGGGTGGCTGGATTTGTATAGTTTGGTGTCATCAGCGTACAATTGGTGAGACACTCGGTGATTATCTATGACACTTGAGAGAGGATGAGTGTATAAAATGAAGAGATAAAGTTATCTCCTGTGGACTAAGTAAGACTTGAGCCACATTAAAGCTGTATTGTGAATGCCAAATACATGCTGGAGACAGTGATGTAATATATCATGGTCTATTGTGTCAAATGCAGCGTACACATCCAGGAGGGTGAGGACTGTAATCTTTCAGCTTTCCAAAGCTGAGAGAAGTTCATTAACTACTTTGACAAGAGTAGTTTCAGTACTGTACTATGGGCGATATGCAGACTGTGCATTGCTAAAAAGACGGCTCGAATTCAAATGAGATACATGTTGGGTTAGAACAATTGTTCCTAAGATTTCTTATATGAACGGTAGATTAGAATCTGGGTGGTAGTTCTTTAAATTGTTATTGTCGAGTGTCGCTTTCTTCAACATATGTTTTACAATGGCAGATTTGAAAAATTGATAGAATTCCCCGGATGAAAGAGAGGTACTAAGAACAGCAGTTGATATTGGGTCTAAGCACTCAAGCAGAACGCATTGAACTTCACCTAGAAAACACTGTATCTTATGTCTCGGTCTTTTCTTTCTACGTGCTTGCATCAGATGTATTTTTCTGTCTTTTCTTTCTACGTGCTTGTATCAGATGTACTTTTTTGTCTTTTCTGGCTCTTAAAATCAATGTCAGTATCTGTTGATATTTCTTTAAATTTCTTCCCCTATTGTTTAGTACTCTTTTTCATTCATTTATTTCCAACAGGAAAGACAAGTGGTGTAAAGCGTAAACACCATTCTCTCCAATTTGCAAGAGGTGTAACGATATATAATAAGGATCAAGTAACATAAATAACCGTATATATTTTATGCGTCGGAAGTGGAATGATATAGTTTCATTATAATTTGTCACCCCAAACAGTCCGGTTATTATTAAATGAAAAAATGCATAAGTATTACAAATTCCTACAAAAGTTGTGCCCTTAAAGATGTTAGGAACGATCAAAGAGTAAGGAAACTTAGTTATACAGACGCCGCTAAATAGTACAGTGTTAGATATTATTCTTTTTAAATATACGCTGAAACATGCTATGCGAAAAAATTATTTCTTTGTTCTGTAAGGCGCGTTGAGATAATGTTGACTTCTTTTCCTCGAAGGGAGGTATATAACAATTTGTTTAAATTTGACAGTAATATGTTCCTCTTTCGGACAATATTTGTCTCATAATGGTCAGAGTTAACCAATCATACATACCGCTGGCAAATATAAGACAATTGAGCAGCGCAAGAAGCATCATTGTATTTAAATACATTGTAACTATTGAGTTGCCCACATTTCTCCTCGTTTAAATAATTATCTGGTTGTCCAGGAGACCATGCGTAATATGAAGCAGCTTGCCCGTTAAACCATGTCCATTTTCTTCCAAATCCAACAGCCCGTAGTCCGATAAACGGTCCACTCCCTAATATAACGGCTACTCCTGGAAATGGAAAATTGGATTTGTTGATATCTGTTTCTAGGAAATTAGATTAATTTAATAAAATGCCGTTACATCTTTAAAAAATATTCTAATGAAATAACGAAATACAGTAACATGTCTTAAAAGCAGCTGAATACTGAGTTAAACATGTATCCATTAGCTTATATGAACAGACTGGTCCTATGTGTACAATATTGAATACTGAGTTAAACATGTATCCATTAGCTTATATGAACAGACTGGTTCTATGTGTACAATATTGAATACTGAGTTAAACATGTATCCATTAGCTTATATGAACAGACTGGTCCTATGTGTACAATATTGAATATAGAGTTAAACATGTATCCATTAGCTCATATGAACAGACTGGTCCTATGTGTACAATATTGAATACTGAGTTAAACATGTATCCATTAGCTTATATGAACAGACTGGTCCTTTGTGTACAATATTGAATACTGAGTTAAACATGTATCCATTAGCTTATATGAACAGACTGGTTCTATGTGTACAATATTGAATACTGAGTTAAACATGTATCCATTAGCTTATATGAACAGACTGGTTCTATGTGTACAATATTGAATACTGAGTTAAACATGTATCCATTAGCTTATATGAACAGACTGGTTCTATGTGTACAATATTGAATACTGAGTTAAACATGTATCCATTAGCTTATATGAACAGACTGGTCCTATGTGTACAATATTGAAACTGAGTTAAACATGTATCCATTAGCTTATATGAACAGACTGGTCCTATGTGTACAATATTGAATACTGAGTTAAACATGTATCCATTAGCTTATATGAACAGACTGGTCCTATGTGTACAATATTGAATACTGAGTTAAACATGTATCCATTAGCTTATATGAACAGACTGGTTCTATGTGTACAATATTGAATACTGAGTTAAACATGTATCCATTAGCTTATATGAACAGACTGGTCCCATGTGTACAATATTGAATACTGAGTTAAACATGTATCCATTAGCTTATATGAACAGACTGGTTCTATGTGTACAATATTGAATACTGAGTTAAACATGTATCCATTAGCTTATATGAACAGACTGGTCCATGTGTACAATATTGAATACTGAGTTAAACATGTATCCATTAGCTTATATGAACAGACTGGTCCTATGTGTACAATATTGAATACTGAGTTAAACATGTATCCATTAGCTTATATGAACAGACTGGTTCTATGTGTACAATATTGAATACTGAGTTAAACATGTATCCATTAGCTTATATGAACAGACTGGTTCTATGTGTACAATATTGAATACTGAGTTAAACATGTATCCATTAGCTTATATGAACAGACTGGTTCTATGTGTACAATATTGAATACTGAGTTAAACATGTATCCATTAGCTTATATGAACAGACTGGTTCTATGTGTACAATATTGAATACTGAGTTAAACATGTATCCATTAGCTTATATGAACAGACTGGTTCTATGTGTACAATATTGAATACTGAGTTAAACATGTATCCATTAGCTTATATGAACAGACTGGTTCTATGTGTACAATATTGAATACTGAGTTAAACATGTATCCATTAGCTTATATGAACAGACTGGTTCTATGTGTACAATATTGAATACTGAGTTAAACATGTATCCATTAGCTTATATGAACAGACTGGTTCTATGTGTACAATATTGAATACTGAGTTAAACATGTATCCATTAGCTTATATGAACAGACACTGGTTCTATGTGTACAATATTGAATACTGAGTTAAACATGTATCCATTAGCTTATATGAACAGACTGGTTCTATGTGTACAATATTGAATACTGAGTTACACATGTATCCATTAGCTTATATGAACAGACTGGTTCTATGTGTATAATATTGAATACTGAGTTAAACATGTATCCATTAGCTTATATGAACAGACTGGTTCTATGTGTACAATATTGAATACTGAGTTAAACATGTATCCATTAGCTTATATGAACAGACTGGTTCTATGTGTACAATATTGAATACTGAGTTAAACATGTATCCATTAGCTCATATGAACAGACTGGTCCTATGTGTACAATATTGAATACTGAGTTAAACATGTATCCATTAGCTTATATGAACAGACTGGTTCTATGTGTACAATATTGAATACTGAGTTAAACATGTATCCATTAGCTTATATGAACAGACTGGTTCTATGTGTACAATATTGAATACTGAGTTAAACATGTATCCATTAGCTTATATGAACAGACTGGTTCTATGTGTACAATATTGAATACTGAGTTACACATGTATCCATTAGCTTATATGAACAGACTGGTTCTATGTGTACAATATTGAATACTGAGTTACACATGTATCCATTAGCTTATATGAACAGACTGGTTCTATGTGTACAATATTGAATACTGAGTTACACATGTATCCATTAGCTTATATGAACAGACTGGTTCTATGTGTACAATATTGAATACTGAGTTACACATGTATCCATTAGCTTATATGAACAGACTGGTTCTATGTGTACAATATTGAATACTGAGTTACACATGTATCCATTAGCTTATATGAACAGACTGGTTCTATGTGTACAATATTGAATACTGAGTTAAACATGTATCCATTAGCTTATATGAACAGACTGGTTCTATGTGTACAATATTGAATACTGAGTTAAACATGTATCCATTAGCTTATATGAACAGACTGGTTCTATGTGTACAATATTGAATACTGAGTTAAACATGTATCCATTAGCTTATATGAACAGACTGGTTCTATGTGTACAATATTGAATACTGAGTTAAACATGTATCCATTAGCTTATATGAACAGACTGGTTCTATGTGTACAATATTGAATACTGAGTTAAACATGTATCCATTAGCTTATATGAACAGACTGGTTCTATGTGTATAATATTGAATACTGAGTTAAACATGTATCCATTAGCTTATATGAACAGACTGGTTCTATGTGTACAATATTGAATACTGAGTTAAACATGTATCCATTAGCTTATATGAACAGACTGGTTCTATGTGTATAATATTGAATACTGAGTTAAACATGTATCCATTAGCTTATATGAACAGACTGGTTCTATGTGTACAATATTGAATACTGAGTTAAACATGTATCCATTAGCTTATATGAACAGACTGGTTCTATGTGTACAATATTGAATACTGAGTTAAACATGTATCCATTAGCTTATATGAACAGACTGGTCCTATGTGTACAATATTGAATACTGAGTTAAACATGTATCCATTAGCTTATATGAACAGACTGGTTCTATGTGTACAATATTGAATACTGAGTTAAACATGTATCCATTAGCTTATATGAACAGACTGGTTCTATGTGTACAATATTGAATACTGAGTTAAACATGTATCCATTAGCTTATATGAACAGACTGGTTCTATGTGTACAATATTGAAT
This sequence comes from Unio delphinus, assembly GCA_029339505.1. NCBI lineage: Eukaryota > Metazoa > Mollusca > Bivalvia > Unionida > Unionidae > Unio > Unio delphinus. The sequence goes on along the minus strand of JAQISU010000210.1, from coordinate 6,549,446 downwards.
ACTGAGTTAAACATGTATCCATTAGCTTATATGAACAGACTGGTTCTATGTGTACAATATTGAATACTGAGTTAAACATGTATCCATTAGCTTATATGAACAGACTGGTTCTATGTGTACAATATTGAATACTGAGTTAAACATGTATCCATTAGCTTATATGAACAGACTGGTTCTATGTGTACAATATTGAATACTGAGTTAAACATGTATCCATTAGCTTATATGAACAGACTGGTCCTATGTGTACAATATTGAATACTGAGTTAAACATGTATCCATTAGCTTATATGAACAGACTGGTCCTATGTGTACAATATTGAATACTGAGTTAAACATGTATCCATTAGCTTATATGAACAGACTGGTCCTATGTGTACAATATTGAATACTGAGTTAAACATGTATCCATTAGCTTATATGAACAGACTGGTTCTATGTGTACAATATTGAATACTGAGTTAAACATGTATCCATTAGCTTATATGAACAGACTGGTCCTATGTGTACAATATTGAATACTGAGTTAAACATGTATCCATTAGCTTATATGAACAGACTGGTCCTATGTGTACAATATTGAATACTGAGTTAAACATGTATCCATTAGCTTATATGAACAGACTGGTCCTATGTGTACAATATTGAATACTGAGTTAAACATGTATCCATTAGCTTATATGAACAGACTGGTTCTATGTGTACAATATTGAATACTGAGTTAAACATGTATCAATTAGCTTATAGGAACAGACTGGTTCTATGTGTACAATATTGAATACTGAGTTAAACATGTATCCATTAGCTTATATGAACAGACTGGTCCTATGTGTATAATATTGAATACTGAGTTAAACATGTATCCATTAGCTTATATGAACAGACTGGTCCTATGTGTATAATATTGAATACTGAGTTAAACATGTATCCATTAGCTTATATGAACAGACTGGTCCTATGTGTACAATATTGAATACTGAGTTACACATGTATCCATTAGCTTATATGAACAGACTGGTTCTATGTGTACAATATTGAATACTGAGTTAAACATGTATCCATTAGCTTATATGAACAGACTGGTTCTATGTGTATAATATTGAATACTGAGTTAAACATGTATCAATTAGCTTATATGAACAGACTGGTTCTATGTGTACAATATTGAATACTGAGTTAAACATGTATCCATTAGCTTATATGAACAGACTGGTTCTATGTGTACAATATTGAATACTGAGTTAAACATGTATCCATTAGCTTATATGAACAGACTGGTTCTATGTGTACAATATTGAATACTGAGTTAAACATGTATCCATTAGCTTATATGAACAGACTGGTTCTATGTGTACAATATTGAATACTGAGTTAAACATGTATCCATTAGCTTATATGAACAGACTGGTTCTATGTGTATAATATTGAATACTGAGTTAAACATGTATCCATTAGCTTATATGAACAGACTGGTTCTATGTGTACAATATTGAATACTGAGTTAAACATGTATCCATTAGCTTATATGAACAGACTGGTTCTATGTGTATAATATTGAATACTGAGTTAAACATGTATCCATTAGCTTATATGAACAGACTGGTTCTATGTGTACAATATTGAATACTGAGTTAAACATGTATCCATTAGCTTATATGAACAGACTGGTTCTATGTGTACAATATTGAATACTGAGTTAAACATGTATCCATTAGCTTATATGAACAGACTGGTCCTATGTGTACAATATTGAATACTGAGTTAAACATGTATCCATTAGCTTATATGAACAGACTGGTTCTATGTGTACAATATTGAATACTGAGTTAAACATGTATCCATTAGCTTATATGAACAGACTGGTTCTATGTGTACAATATTGAATACTGAGTTAAACATGTATCCATTAGCTTATATGAACAGACTGGTTCTATGTGTACAATATTGAATACTGAGTTAAACATGTATCCATTAGCTTATATGAACAGACTGGTTCTATGTGTACAATATTGAATACTGAGTTAAACATGTATCCATTAGCTTATATGAACAGACTGGTTCTATGTGTACAATATTGAATACTGAGTTAAACATGTATCCATTAGCTTATATGAACAGACTGGTTCTATGTGTACAATATTGAATACTGAGTTAAACATGTATCCATTAGCTTATATGAACAGACTGGTCCTATGTGTACAATATTGAATACTGAGTTAAACATGTATCCATTAGCTTATATGAACAGACTGGTCCTATGTGTACAATATTGAATACTGAGTTAAACATGTATCCATTAGCTTATATGAACAGACTGGTCCTATGTGTACAATATTGAATACTGAGTTAAACATGTATCCATTAGCTTATATGAACAGACTGGTTCTATGTGTACAATATTGAATACTGAGTTAAACATGTATCCATTAGCTTATATGAACAGACTGGTCCTATGTGTACAATATTGAATACTGAGTTAAACATGTATCCATTAGCTTATATGAACAGACTGGTCCTATGTGTACAATATTGAATACTGAGTTAAACATGTATCCATTAGCTTATATGAACAGACTGGTCCTATGTGTACAATATTGAATACTGAGTTAAACATGTATCCATTAGCTTATATGAACAGACTGGTTCTATGTGTACAATATTGAATACTGAGTTAAACATGTATCAATTAGCTTATAGGAACAGACTGGTTCTATGTGTACAATATTGAATACTGAGTTAAACATGTATCCATTAGCTTATATGAACAGACTGGTCCTATGTGTATAATATTGAATACTGAGTTAAACATGTATCCATTAGCTTATATGAACAGACTGGTCCTATGTGTATAATATTGAATACTGAGTTAAACATGTATCCATTAGCTTATATGAACAGACTGGTCCTATGTGTACAATATTGAATACTGAGTTAAACATGTATCCATTAGCTTATATGAACAGACTGGTTCTATGTGTACAATATTGAATACTGAGTTAAACATGTATCCATTAGCTTATATGAACAGACTGGTTCTATGTGTATAATATTGAATACTGAGTTAAACATGTATCAATTAGCTTATAGGAACAGACTGGTTCTATGTGTACAATATTGAATACTGAGTTAAACATGTATCCATTAGCTTATATGAACAGACTGGTCCTATGTGTATAATATTGAATACTGAGTTAAACATGTATCCATTAGCTTATATGAACAGACTGGTCCTATGTGTATAATATTGAATACTGAGTTAAACATGTATCCATTAGCTTATATGAACAGACTGGTCCTATGTGTACAATATTGAATACTGAGTTAAACATGTATCCATTAGCTTATATGAACAGACTGGTTCTATGTGTACAATATTATAAAGATCTCCTTGGACTTTCTAATATTTTTTTTCAAACTATTATTTGTTTACAAAAGTGTTTTCTTAAAGGCAGATTGGTTTTTGTAGCAATAGCTATAATCGCAAATTGCAAAATATATTTTTAAAAATATTTAACAAATAAAATGAAAATGTTTAACTTTTTACACATCATATAGTTTAGGTTCACAAATTTTTCCATCATGATTTGTCAGAAATTTAGCCTGGGCACTTACTGTAATGTTACGCGTTTGTTTACTTTGCTACACAAGCTTACTGTTTAGTAAATCATATTATACACAACAATGCTTGCTTACTTTAAAGCATTTTTTTTACCATGCAAAACGTGCACAATGGTCAGCAACTCGTACTATACCCTTCAACACGTGTTGGATGTAATGAAAATCGTATTTTAACTACAACATGTGACTTTGGATGATCCTATTTTAGCGTTTTTAACACGTTCTGAATGTAACAAAACACGTAATATACCCCTCAACACGTTTATAATGTACTGCAACACGTAATATAACCATGAACACTTGCTGAATGTATTGAAACCGGTAATATACCCATCAACACTTGCTGAATATAATTAAACTCGCACTATACCGATCAACACGTTCTGAATGTACTGAAACACGTACTATACCTATCAACACTTGCTGAATGTAATTAAACTGGTATGTATCCTCGATAATGAATAGCTTAGCTCCCTATGATTCGCAGACAGCCATTGCATCAGAAAAGTTCTTTTGCCCTTTATGAATTTTGAAACACAATCCGAGTGGCTGGTAGTTAACATAGCCTATATCACATTGTCGTGGCTCTGTGAATGTAATGATACAGATATATATATATATATATATATATATATATATATATATATAGAGAGAGAGAGAGAGAGAGAGAGAGAGAGAGAGAGAGAGAGAGAGAGAGAGAGAGAGAGACAGACAGACAGACAGACAGAGAGACAGAGCCAGAGAAAGAAAGAAAGACAATTACAATATCAAAAAGAGTTGATGCACATTCGGTTACAAGAAAAACAAATTGATAAAAAGAGAGAGTAGGAGGAAAGGGAATATCAATGTAAAATGAAAGAAATAGAGCTGGCAAGTGAAAAACACCTTCATACTTCAAATCCAAATTTAAGTTTTGATTAAGCAAGGAATATTATTGAAAATCGTGTACTACCTTCCTGTTGAAAGTATTGAACAAGTATATGGCCCCTCATCAATGTATTGAAAGTTGCATACCCTTTATTACGTGTTGAATGTACTGCAAATCGTCTTTTACCCTTCAACTCGTGCTGAATGTCCTTTCGATGAACTGTTACCCTTGTTACCTCCTGAATGAACTTATAATTGAATTTTGGTCATTCAAGTGTTAAAATGAATTGAAGAATGTATTGACAATCGTGTACTACCTTCGTGTTGAATGTATTGAACATCGTCTTTTACCCCTCACACCTAAATGTATTGCAAATTGTATACTAACCTTCAAAACATCCTGAATTTATTGAAAATCATAGATTAGACATTACACAAGCTGAATGTATTGAAAAAGTATATTTTCTCTCATCACGTGCTTAATGTATTGAAAGTCGCATACTGTTCATTACGTTCCAAATGTACTGAAAATCGTTTTTACCCTACAACATGTAATGACTGTCCTTTCAATGGACTTTTAACCTTGGTACCTCATGAATGAACTTATGACTGAATTTTGGCCATTTAACACATGATGAATGTACTTAAAATCCAAATTTACCGTTCAACACATGCTGAATGTAATGAAAATGGTATTCATCCTCGACAATAAACAGCTTAGCACTGTCTGATTCACAGTCATAGCGCCAGAAAATATTTTTCTGCGCTGTGAATCTTGAAACGCACTTCCGATGGCTGGTTGTAAACAAAGGCTCGCGTTGCAGGGGACCTGTAAATGTAACTTTAAAAAGAAAGATTACACGTGCATTGAAATCAATATATTGATGGTGCGGAGTGTCGTACACACACACACACACACACACACATACACACACACACACACACATATATATATATATAGTTTATCTGAAAGAATGGATGGATGAGGAACATTGAATTTCTGGAATGCCTTCAGACTTAACGTTCAATAAGAAAGATGTAACAATTTTACTTGTTTTGAAATCAGGCACTAGATGGCGATATGGTGGCGATACATTGTTCCTTATAAAACGTGTTTCTATTATACATTTATCATCAGATAAAGGTTTGGGCTTTTCGAGGAAATTTGTTTTACATGGCACATTGCAATTCTATGTTTGTAAGATTGTTATACATCGCTTACATAATGGTAATGTTAGGATTCAATTTTCAGTAAAATTAATAAGATTGATATTTTCTTTAAATTGTATTAGAGTAATGTTTTATTCATTTATATTAAGTAAGTTCTAAAAGTGTGTTAAGATTAATTTCATTTATTTCCAAAGCACAACTATATATTAATTGAAGGAAAATAGTTGATATACGAAGCATAAGTTGGCAACGCAAATCATTAGCTATACGAATATACATTATCGAGTGAAAATAGGTTATAAAACAAAAGTCAGTCAGCTCTTAAGTTTATCAGTCAGATATATATTTTGTAAAACCAGGCATTAGCAAGAAATCTTACTGAAAGTCAGTGAACCCCTAAAAGTCTTATCGGTAAAGCGTAGAGCAGGCTTCCGTGTTAACGTAAATACAGAATGGTTTTTAACTAATGATGGACAGTCGTTTCTACAAAAATGGTTCTTATCTAAAGATTGTCGGACATTGCTGCTGGCTTAATATATTAAATATGTTGCTGATTTAGAATATTTAGGGATTATCATGTTCGGACGTAACTAATGCCAAACGAACTACAAATCTGAGTTGTACCTTATGTCACATGACGTCAAATTTAGCCGGTTTGGACCAGGAAAAACTAAATTTTACTTAATGAGAATAAATATCTATTTCCAAGGGTACGTTAACCTGACACAGGATGCATATGAAAGACCACGCATTTAAGGGTCAGGTCAGTTCCGTACCGACAAAAGAAAATAGATATTTTGACTTCTCATTACAGCTTCGATTCCGTACCTGTCCCCAAGACATTTCCATCATCGGGTGACATTCTTTATCTGGGAACTCATCTTTCTCTTCTTGCTATCTTCCTAAGTTCCCAGCATGTGTTTATGAGATCGATCTATTGAACATTCCAACCATTATCTCATAAAAGTTGGTGGAGCTATGAATAAAGGTGTCACCCCGCACAACTACAACCTACGTAACAGATTCGGCCCAGCACTACTTAGACCATCAGACTTTACGCCGCCCAGCAGTACGTCGACTCCCAGAGCGACAGCGCCACCACATTCCGAAGAGCTTTCTACCTTTCCAAGCACCTCCCTACTATTGGACACGACAACTTTATCATATACTTCACCAGTGACGATCTACCCTCCCTTGTCTACTCTACAGACGACCCTGACCAACGCTACTAGCACTCTTCCCACTCCTAGTCCAGCGCCAGTGATTTTGCCTCTTCCTGACTTCAACTCCACTGATCAGACGCCCAGTCTACCAGTAGTGACTCCACGCAAGCCTGATTCTGATTTGACCTCAACATTTGAACAACGTGCGTCCTCCAAAAGTGCCTTTTTAGAAACATTACAACAAAACATTGTTCCTGAACTCAAAACATTATCTGTGTGTGAAGACGAACATTTTTCTCGGAGTGATATTCATTCCGGAACCAACAGATTCACACAAACAGGTATGTCCTCAGCTATTAAATTAGAAGTTTTTAATGGTGATCAATCTCAGAATCCTGTTAAATGGTTAGAACATTTTGTACAATGGGCTAGGTTTTATGAATTGTCAGATGATAAGATTTTGCATGCTTTTCCTTTTCATCTTCAGGGACATGCCAAAATTTGGTACGATACCTTGCCAGATAGTGATAAAAACGATTGGCAAACTCTAGTTTCAGCTTTCAAATCTAGATTTCACAATGACGATGTCATTCTCGATCTGTCAATCTTACAAACTCAGCAAGGGTCTTCTGAACCAGTTTTAGACTATCTAAGTCGTCTTTTGCGAATCGCAACTAACAAAACCATTCCAGATCAAGTTTTATTGGCAGTGGCATTGAATGGATTGAAACCTTCAGTAAAACGAATAGTTATGAACAAAAATCCAACTAGCATGTCAGATTTACGACAAGCTGCAGTCTTAGCAGAAAAATCCATTGCAAGCACCGATAATTCGGACCTGTCTGCCCTTAACACACTTATTGATGAAGTCAAACATCTGAAAGATGAGGTTAAAGTTGCTAAAAGTAACATCACTCACTTTGATGTTATACTTAATATTTACCTTTAATTTGAATGATTTCTCTTGGGAGACGTTCGTGCAATTCGTCACTGTTACAGTTTGCAGAAAGTTTACCTCGGTACGCACATATATTAACTAATGTGTTGAGGCTGATAGATCCAAACCTAATTCATATTTACTGTTTACATCATCTTTGCAAGTTATAATTTCCGATTTAATTGTTTTATGGAACTGTACTCACGATAAAGCCAACATTACAACAATTATTTATTCCATGTATAATATAATACGTACATGAAAGTAGATATTCGATGACACGGTAACACTAGGAGATATATTTCCTGAAGAAGATCAATAACACTTAGACAAAAAATGACATGGAACAATAACTGTTATTTCTCCATAAGTGAATTTACATTTTTCTACGGAAGCATTTTATAAAGCTGTGTATCATGTTACTAAAATACATAGTGCTCAGTCAATCACTTAAAGAGATTAAAGTAAATGATCACGCGGAGAACACGTGCAGTAGGTATCTTTTCTAAAATAGGTCACGTGCTTTAAGCAAGGACGAAACTACAGTGTACATTTATATTTATTTATCATTTATTTTGTATCGTAAGCAACAAATTCCACACCACATTAGTGTATCATACATCATGTAGCAATAGACAGACTAATTAAAATAAATGTTAACAATAATATGTTTGAATATATGAAGGGAAACATTGGCACATTAGAGGAAGTAGAAAAGTCTGACACACTGCAGGAAAGAGCTAATCTCAGATGTTACTTTTGCCTACAAAGAACGGTTTCATTCGATAAGAGAAAACTTTTGAAACTGGTACACTTAAACCGAAACTATCGCCATACTAGAAGCTATAAGCAGTGAGAAATGGACATATGGCTTAAAACTATCGCCATACTAGAAGCTATAAGCAGTGAGAAATGGACATATGGCTTAAAACTATCGCCATACTAGAAGCTATAAGCAGTGAGAAATGGACATATGGCTTAAAACTATCGCCATACTAGAAGCTATAAGCAGTGAGAAATGGACATATGGCTTAAAACTATCGCCATACTAGAAGCTATAAGCAGTGAGAAATGGACATATGGCTTAAAGCTTATATGTTAGTGATAGAGTCACACACATTGAAAATGTTTGGGACGGTTAGAGACAGACACACATTTAAAATGTTTGGGTTTGACCAGAAAGCAAAGGAACCGTCCTTTTGCGTTGGAGATTATGTACATTTACAAATCTCACATATACCTGTAGGGTTATCAAGAAAGCTTTAGCCTCGTTGGAAAGGTAGATATTACATCACCCAAGTAGGTCCGAATAGCACCTACCGATTACGCCGTTGTTCAAACAATAAAGAAATGAAATCACTTGTACACGCAAATAGGCTTAAGAACTATAAAGATCCTAGGGATTATAGACCTCCGACACCGGAAACAGTCAGTACACCCCCACAGTCGACTCAAACATCACATGATCAAGCAAGCTTTAAGCACACACCAACCAACATTAGTACCGAATGGTACTTAGTTGTTAAACTATTGAAAACCAAATGGATTTCTGGGAAAAAGCATTATTTGGTTAAATGGTCAGATGGATCCACACCATCATGGCAACCAACTGAGAATGTTTCTCAAGCATTAAAGCAAGAATTTCACAGCAAACGCACACAATCAAACGCACGTCGCAAACGACGAAGTCGAATATTTCGTCATTGAATTCAATACGAAATTTAGAAGGAAATTCCTTCGCAACTAAGAGAGTTAATGCTAGTCCTTTCTGCCATTCTATCACTTCCTCGTGCCTTCTATCTTCTTCTTCTTCTTCTTCTTCTTCTTCTTCTTTCGCCGGCAAAACTCTTAAACTCATTTCTTCTCTTTAAGGTATGAGTGGAATGTGGATTTGGGTCATAGGACTGCTTCTCCTGACTCTGAATCTAGGGTCTGCTGTTGATTTGCAAAGATTAAACTATGGAGTTATCTTCCAGTCTCTCTCACTAGTATATTGTTCAGCTGATAAATGGATACACACGTTTCAAATACAACTTCCAGACCTATAGAATATTTTCTTAAAGGTGTAAAATGTAGCTACAAAAATTCACTACTTCAGCAACTAAATACAATACGTCTTACAATGAATGCACAGTTTAACGAAACATTCTCATTAATTAATGAATTAACATTAGAAGGTGTTTTTCAGTCTTCAAATTTGTCAAAAAGAGCAATTTCGCCCATCGTTGGTGAAATAGGTAACAGCCTATTCGGTTTAGCCACAACAGGAGACGTTGCCACATTAGCAAGTCACATAAATATGCTGACAAAACAGAATAATAAAATGCTCAGTGCTCTTGCCCGACATGGAGGTGATTTTTCCTCCTATATTTCACAAGTCGACAATCGCTTTAAAAATATATTATCAGCTATTGGTCAAAACTCGAAAACGCTTCATTTACTAGAACAAACAATGATTGTAAATGAAAAAAAATATACGCCTACAATATCACAAAGCAGAAGAAGTATTTGCCTCGCAAATGTTAGGTTCTCAGCAAATTAGGCATGAATTAGAGAAATTACAAATAGCAACTGCGGAATTGGCAGCAGGAAAGTTGCCTTCGATACTGATTCCACCTCATGTTTTAGCAGACTCAATCAATCAAATCGAAACTATGATATATACTGATTATCCAGGCTATTCAGTAACACCGAAAGATCCACATTATTATTATCAATTTGAGTCATTCATGGCAACGCGTAAAAACCGCGACCTATATATTGCTCTGCAAATTCCAATCCCATCTCGACGACGACCATTCGAAATGTATCGAATTCAATCATTTCCGGTCCCAATTAACACTTCATCTACACATGTTACGCAATTACTTGATTTACCAGACAATACTTGTATCTGATGACCATCAATTTTACACAAAACTAGCATTATCGACCCTAAATCAATGCACTGGTCAGGACATTCTACATTGTAATATCCACCCTACACTCAAACCCTTGTCTCAACCTGATTGTATCAATAGTCTATTCCAAGATGATAAGAATAATATCCATCAGACTTGTAACTTCCGTTTCATGACAAATAGAGTCATGCTACATATTCTAGACATCTCCTCAAATCAAATATTAGTTTACCTTATGGACGAAATAATACTTGAATGTCAAAATCAACGTCTCATTGTTAAAGGTTGTCGTTTTTGTATCATGAGTATTCCTTGTCACTGTGCAGTTATTACTACATCTATGACATATGACGGACATATCACTACTTGTTCTGACAATTCGACTGAAGTTACCCAACTTCACCCATTTAATTAAGCACTTTTACAACAATTTTTCAACTCCACACATTTAACAGCAATTTTAGGTAACACATCCGACAATCCTTTGACTATCTCTGTACCTGAAGTTAAACTATATATACATTAAATGTCGCAATTCCTTGCTACAGATAAGGAGATTGATTTAAGCCTTAAGAAAGTAGCGGCACGTGCTAAAAGCGATCAAAGAATCTTTTCGTCCTTAGCAGAAACAATGTTGAGTGGTGAAATTTCAGTTGATAGTGATTCCTGGTTTGATTCCAAATCCATTATGACTATAATTAGTCTATCTGTGTCTATTTTAAATACATTGGCAATTGTTTGGCTCATATGGCGATTCAGAACATTGTCAACGGCACTCTTACTTGTTCATGCGACAAAAGCAGAATCTACAGTCCATTTCCAGTATACCATAGCACCGACAACTATTGTTCCTGATTGGTTTACTACTGTTTCTGATGTACTCACTTGGGATCATTTGATCTTTTCAGTTTCAATTATGACGTTTGTAATTGCTCTCGTCCAAGTCTATAAATGGGTTACTCAGTCCAATGCGCGAACTAAGCTTCGTCTTGAAATTACTTCAGGAGTTCAATGCGTACTTGTTGACATACTTCAGCTTGGTCTGTGTCTTTCATATTGGAACATTACTGGACCATTGATGATTGAAAACCATCATGTCACTGGTTATCTACGACCTCGATTACATGTTACATGGACAGGTTTAAAGCTTACCAAAGTAAAGACTAACTTCGAATTAACCATACCAACCTCTTTCAGTATTGATCTTGTCGCTGCATTATAACTTCGTTCAATTTTTACCAAGCCCTTCTGCGCACACGTTATTTGGACACACCATGATATTGCGTTTCCACTACGTCCTGACGGAAGTATTTCAGAATGTTCTCCTCGAACATATCCTTACGTGCCACCCTACTCGATTTTACCGTAAATATACACATACGAACACATGACCTAGAATTGTTAGGTCAAGACGATAATAAAAAAAGGAAAGTCAAATAACAATGATCATATAATAATAAATTCGTCATCTTCTTATTCTTATCAATTAGATTATACTAATATATATATAGCTAACAATAACAACACGTATAATTGTGATTTAACATACACGCATTAACTCTGTTCCTATCACTATTTTATTATAAGACTAAAAATTAATTGGGACATACCATTTATCTATTTATTCTTTTTGTCTTTTCTAATGTAGCACGATAACATCGGATACTAAAAAGCAAGCGACGGATATATATATATATATATATATATATATATATATATATATATATATATATATATATATATATATATATATATAACTCCAAATAACAGCACAACCTAACAAAAGCAAAACCTTCCTTTTACTAAATAAATAAATCAGGTTAATCAAATTTTTTAAAAAAAATCAATACATATATCAACCATGGCAGACTCTATTACATTTATTTTTGGTGAAAACAAAACTATTATCCTCAGAAACGCTGAGCTTCAAAAAGTAGCCGACGCTTCGCCAATGTTACAGGCACTTCCCATGTGGTCCAAAACTTCCTTTGCCATGTACAAATTTGATATTTCGGTAGCTCGACATTTATTTCTGTCAATAACCAGGAGCACAGTTTTATATAACAACCCAAATTCACTATTTCAAGCTGTTAGCATTGCAGCGTACCTCTCAATACCTGAAAAAACGCTAGCTCGCTTACTCTCCGGTATTGTGCCCTCTTCCGATATGATTCCGCGTTATTTAGGTTTTTTTCATCAACTTTTAATTGGTGGTTACACTGGATTAGCCGAATTGTATATTCGAAATGCAAAGCTACCCCTTTCTTTGCTACAAAATCCAAAAATTAGTTACCATTATTCAAAAAAACAATGTCGAGACGCCCATAACCTCGAAGAATATTTAGCCAAATGTGCAAGACCGAAATGTGTATGTGAACGGTGCATTCAGCACCTTACAGACATCAATCAATACAAACAAGACAAGTACATACCACGACTTGTACTTCCCGGAAGGATACGTTTCTTCACTAAACGGACCGCCCTACCTAAATATTTAGAACTAAAACGTGCAAAAAACACTGAAGAAAATAAAGCAGTAACACAACAATAAAAATAAATAATAATAATAAAATATATCTACTAGTAAAGAAAAACAACTCCATATAAGAAAACGAAGAACACCATCTATCTAAGGATCTCTATGACGGCAACCGTCTGGAATCCCCCTTCTCGTCATGATGACAATCGTCTGATGAGCCTAGTTTAGAGGTAGGTTTTGTAGTTTTGTAGACTTGTGTTAAATATACTATTTAAAAAAAAATAGAAAAAAATGTGTACTATGTTGTTTCGTAGTATCTTATGAAGGCATTCAATGCTGTGAAGTTTTATTTCCATTGTGTTTTTGGGGAATTTTATCACGAATTTTGTATTGTACTCTTTATTGTTTTTTTGGGAATTTGTCTGAGTATTGTGCAATACACCTTTAAAAAATATATATATTTCTTGTATTTTGCAATATACCTTTTCATTGTATTTCTTGTATTTTGCAATATACCTTTTCATTGTATTTTTGTCTTATCCATATTGTATTTCTTGTATTTTGCAATGTACCTTCTCATTGTATTTTTTGTATTTTACCTGGTATTTTGCAATGCATTTTGCAGTGTTTTACATTTTATCTTTAAACTTTGCGTAAATGTCTTGCAATGTTTTTTTTATCACTGTATTTTTTATCTTTCATTTTTTATCTTGTTTTCATGAATGTAACCTATTTTATTTTCGAGCCTCGAGGTCTCGGCTCAAATATCCCAGAGGGTATTGTTAGGATAGAATTTTTAGTAAAATTAATAAGAGTGCTATTTTCTTTCAATTGTATTAAAGTAATCTTTTATTTATTTATATTAAGAGTAGTTTCATTTGTTTTTAAAAGCACAACTATATAGAATAAAGATGGTTGCTGCGCAAGTGGAAAAAAGACAATGTATTGAGCCATACTGCATAACACCAGTAAAAATAACTAAAAGCTTTGCCAATGTACAGTACTGTGTGACAATATATAACGAAAAACATTACACATACCATTTTGCCGATTTAGCTAGAAATTCTAGGTTACATCAGTAAAAATATATATTCTGTAACCTAGACATTGGTGAAAGCCCAATTCGGTTAATAAAAGTGGAGTAAACTTTCTCTAAGAAACTTCTAAATGACACAAAAATAAATGGCTTCCAACAAACAGATATCCATATTTGGTGTGACGTCGCCAAACGAATATAAATAAGCCACAAGACTAAGTCTTATGACGTAAAACCAATTGTAGTACTAGAATGTAGTAATATATGTTTGTTGATTATTCAAATAAAGTTTTTCCGTATCAGCAGAAAATAGATGTTCGACTTCTCATTCCAAGACATTTCTATCACCTGGTGACACCATTTATCTGGGAACTCATTCCTTTCATCTTACTATCTTAATGAGTTTCCAGCATGTGTTTATGAAAACGAACTATAAATCTTTCCAGCAAATTATCTCATAAAAGATACAGTAAATGGATGCCCACTGAAGCTTCTTAATCATTTGATAAACAACAACTCATAGACACCTTTTTTTTAAGATCCAAATTCAAAATTTGCAGACGAGAAAATCAGGTTTGAAAAGTGATTCACCCCTAACTGGACTGAAGAAAGTTTCGTTGTCGATACCATTAAAACAACCATTCCAGTCACTTACACAGTCACAGATTTCTCAGTAGAACCAATCCAAAGTTCTGTTCAATAGCAGGAATTACAAAACACACACCTGGATATCTTCAGAGTCGTAAACGTTATCTCTACCAAAGGGAAAAGATGCTCGTCAAGTGTTTTAGCTATCCTGGCCGACTATACCCGTATATTTCCACGGCCTCATTGACTATACCCGTATATTCCCACGGCCTCATTGACTATACCCGTATATTCCCACGGCCTCATTGACTATACCGGTATATTCCCACAGCCTCATTGACTATACCCGTATATTCCCACGGCCTCATTGACTATACCCGTATATTCCCACGGCCTCATTGACTAGTATGCATTGGCAATGTATATTAAAGAAGCTTACCATACGACTCACAAAGGTTCTTTCCAGAGGCAGACATACATTTCGCTGCATGCTCGTAGAGACTCATCGTCTGAAAGATACGCTTAAACACATGCCCATGCATTTTGCACGACCGATCAGCAGAACACAGGGTACCATATTCAGCCAATACTACAACTCATTTCGCTGAGACTGTGTCTGATGTATATTACTTCACGAGCTTTGTATTTTTTTTTTAATGTATTTGAATTGGAGAAGATTCGTTGATACGAACCCAAAGTTTTCATGGATATTTCTTTGTGATTTGGTCGGTGAAAGACCTGGTAAGTAGCATAAATATATGGATATTAGTTGGCTTGCATCTTCAAAGTATTCATAAACAAGGGTGTATCAACATCCATATTGCTCATTACTTTTTATATTTCATGCCTATATGCAACACAAGATGCACACACACACACACACACACACAAACTCACATATATATATATACATACATACATACATACATACATACATACATACATACATACATACATACATACATACATGCATACATACATACATATTTTTCATCATATACTTGATTACATACATAAGACGTTTCATTTTCAAAGGCAAAAATATGCAATCTTTGTATGTTTTCATCCATTGCAGAGAAATACAACATACATCACTATGCATTTTTCGATCAAATTGAATTGCCAACGTGGATAAGCTGTGGCGAGGGGAGAATGCATTAAATACCAGATATAAACTATCATCGAGAACTACGTTTAATGAAACTGCATATACGAAAAGGTATAATGATATACAGATGAGACTTTTTGTATTTTAAATGCTGACCGTTTTTTATTCTGTAAATGATTTAAAATGAAATGCATTAAGAATTTCTTATTCGATTCAAATCTTAGAGAGACTTCTAAAACAGGAAAGGACAATGTCTTCAACTGGGATTGGAAGAGTTATACTACGACCCAGCTCTACATACATTTGGTTTTATTAATTAAAGTCACTGCTAATTGGATAACTTTATTAATTAAGGTCACTGCTAATTGGATAACTTTATTAATTAAGGTCACTGCTAATTGGATAACTTTATTAATTAAGGTCACTGCTAATTGGATAACTTTATTAATTAAGGTCACTGCTAATTGGATAACTTTATTAATTAAGGTCACTGCTAATTGGATAACTTTATTAATTAAGGTCACTGCTAATTGGATAACTTTATTAATTAAGGTCACTGCTAATTGGATAACTTTATTAGCTAGATAGTAATATCATATACAATATCTTCAGTTCTTTAATATGTTTGATAAAGTATAGAAGGTATCTGCTTGTTGAGAATCTTTGTATTTATAATCACATCCAAACAGATTAAAGATTTAGTATTAAACGCATCACGTCTATTTCTTAGGTGTACAATAGGACCAATTATCCCCCATAAGAATTTTGACACTGCACCAATGGTAACGAAAACCTTTAGTGGAGCATTGATCAACGGGACTACAACAATATTTCTTATTTTTGTTTTCATCATAGCACCAGTAGTAATCAATTCTCGTTCCTCCATGGGTACCACATGGATGTGACGAAATACACTTTGTTCCATCGGCAGCTGTGTCACCGCTACTGCCACAGTATGAAAATGTATTTCCAGTAGTACACTTCATGGAAGGCGAATTTTCGCTTCCAGTCTGGGTGCATTTTCCTTCGCAGCAATAATCCCAACCGCTGTCTGTGTAGCACCAGCTGTACTCTTCACCATGTCTCCCGCAACTGTGATCCTCCCTACATCTGGTGTTTCCAGCCGTAAATCTATTCTTTTCTTCAGATGTATCTCGAACTGTAATGTTCACAGAAGCGTACGAATCATATTCCGTATCACTAACCTCATCATGAGTTTGAATACAAGGAAACTGAAGAAGTATTAGACAGAGTATTGTAAATGTCATCATACTTCGGGACAAGACCTGAAATAGAACACATAATAATTAGTTTTGGGCATCTGCTTTTATTTTTGTGAAGCACAGATAAATTAGTAAGGCTGTAGAGGTTCCTATCAACTAGGATGGGGTTGGGTGCCTCAATATTGTTTCTAATTATTACAGAAGACCAACCCTGGCTCATTTTTGTTAGAAATTAAAGTAGTGATAGAGGGATGCAAAGCTCTGAGCCCCCACCACCACCACCACCACCACCACCACCAGCACCAATCAGCGAATACTGTATACAGATTGTCATTTCTCAAATGAAATTAAATATTTGAAACCCTATTACTCTTCTCTCACTCGACCAAGTGGCAGCTTATTTCATCGTATGACGTAATGTGATAGATTTTCCTCTGTCCTGTGTTCCTACTCATCTGTATTATGCTTTCTCTGGATTGGTACTCCAGTTCCCCTCGAGTCCTTTAACGTTTGCCTCCGTTCTCTACTTTTCTCATCTCCCAGAGACTCGGGACCAACTATACTATGGTATTTTCCCCTCTGTCTCCATTTAGCTCATCTAGTCCCTTAAAACTTCCTGTATGAACACACAAGAGCATTTGTGTATTCCTCTAGCTATCTAGACTCACACTAAACAACAATATGTCATCAAAAAAGCCATTACCGTCTTTGGTCATGCATTCGTGCACATCGAAATGCCCATACTTTATGATATGGGGGACACGGTATCAACTGATATCATCCATATATCAAAAGATCTCATCATATCGGTATATATAGATTTTCAATCTTATTATACAGAGCAATATCAAATAATCAGACGCATTTCTGTACATTACACTTCTACGAAGTGTATACAGATATCCATATATCCGTCCGCCTTACAGATGATACCCTACAAAGTATACACAAATGGTCAAATATCCCTATTAACGAATGTTGCCTACAAAGTATACACAAATGGTCAAATATCCCTATTAACTAATGTTGCCTACAAAGTATACACAAATGGTCAAATATCCCTATTAACTAATGTTGCCTACAAAGTATACACAAATGATCAAATATCCCTATTAACTAATGTTGCCTACAAAGTATACACAACTGGTCAAATATCCCTATTAACTAATGTTGCCTACAAAGTATACACAAATGGTCAAATATCCCTATTAACTAATGTTGCCTACAAAGTATACACAAATGGTCAAATATCCCTATTAACTAATGTTGCCTACAAAGTATACACAAATGGTCAAATATCCCTATTAACTAATGTTGCCTACAAAGTATACACAAATGGTAAAAGAGCCTTACAGATGATACCCTACAAAGTATGCACAAATGGTCAAATATCCCTATTAACTAATGTTGCCTACAAAGTATACACAAATGGTCAAATATCCCTATTAACTAATGTTGCCAACTGCATTAAACAAAGTTATATTTTAATTCAACATTTACCAATCTAGAATATCACAGGAATAAATGCACGAAGTTACTACGAATTAACCAAATAGCGAATTACAATATTAATTTGTTACATAACCATTGGTTATATCCCAAAATAAGCATGTAGATTAAACACTACAAATGAATGAAACACTACAAAGGAATCAAACTGTACAAATGGTAATTCTACGTACTAACGATTCTAGTAATAAGTAAACATACTGCACATAATCAAAGTACAATTACTTTGCCGTAATAGATTACAACAATCGACCATATAAGTCACTGACCTGTCCGTAGCTATTTTGTAATTCCCAGAATAAAAAGTTATCATTCCCGCATAATGGTTTAGCGATACAGATTAAAATCTTACCTTGATGATCAATTGATTTTCCTCCTTGCAGAAGTCTGATTGTGAGAAATTTGTTAGATACGGTGGTAACTGAAAGGATGCAATATCCTATGAGAATTATTTCCCCTGGCCTGGGTTATGCTTTCCAGAATAGAAACAGCAGTCCTTTTCCAATTCTCATTATGCGGATTAGCTCCAATACGTTCAGCCCCAACATTATATAGTTAACTAATGACGTCATCATGATGTCGGTCATACAGAAATGTAAGATATAGTTCTGAAGAACCAAGTTAGGTTGCTGCATAACACTGGCTATTTATAGGCATTTAGAGCCCTTCAACTTTGTATTAACCCATTGATGAAAACATATGACTCCTTACTGGACTAAACAAGAAATAAACGTAAACCAGTCAACAGCAGCCAAACAAATGAAAATGGACCAAGTGATCTTGCAGCTATTGTAATTGTTATTGTTATTATTATTATTATTATTATTATTATTATTATTACTGACATTATTTGTTTTAGTGCAACCGTTGACTTAAAATACACATCGGTGTTGATTTTCCTGTTCAATTTAATATATCCTATAAATCTGAAATATTACCACCTGGTGAAAAAAAAATAATAATAATAGTAATATAATAATAATAATATTGAGAAGCAAAAAAAAAAACATTCCGAATCAAAATTTAATCACGAGTATTTCCTCTGTTAGTCTATGTTGTTCACTTTAATATGTCATATAAAATCACACAATAAACATTATCAGTAATCTTGATTACTTGTCTTTACCATGACTTTGCACTACTTACGCTATTAAATGACAGGTTACGCGTGTTCTGCTATGCAAATATATCCACCTTTCCTTCTTTCAGTTTTATAATAAGACTTAAAAGAAGCTGTTCACATTTCAAATAAATTCAGGATTAACCAGAAGTAGCTCAAAACGGATTATGTAAGATACCTGTCATTTTTGTTTCTTTGTTAGATTTAAATTTGGCATTTTAAGTTTTAAGATTCGTTCATTGAAGCGGGGGGATGACCTTTACTTTACAGAGTAAACACCAGATGTTGACCTCATTTCTGACCTGGCTTCAGAGTTGAACTATGTTTACGCAATAGCCATGCGATGAAATTGGGTATGAAAATAAACTTACAGAAACCGTCGCTAGTAACATTGGAACTTAAGTATAGTCCGACCCGTATCACATTAAGTATTTGAAAAATTGAATAACCCCTGACATTATTGAAAACTAACCGATAATCTAGAATCGACTACCTGTGCCATTTAGCCACATTATTTTAGTGTTGGTTATTAGAAAACAAAGAGATGTCCTGCTACATGCTTCTTTTAATGTATGTGTATGTGTGTCTGTGTGTGTGTGCGTGTGTGTGTGTGTACGAAATCGAAAGGAATACGTGACAGTCAGTGAAAAAGGAGTTCTTATGACGATATCTGTCAATTCTGAGAGCCATTTTTATTTAATATTTGGACAAGACCGAGGATTAGTGTTCCGTTGTAGATCTGAACACTAATACACTAATAAATGGGTAGAAGGGTTGATGTGAATTACAAATAAATGACAACACCATACGTGTCTCTTGTCTTACAGAGCCATTAGCAAATGTTTTGACAGAAATAGATATAGCAAAAGAACTTTTCATTTTAATATAATTATTCTATGGTCAATATAAATTGCTTTCCAAATGTGACAGGTAGAGAGAGAGAGAGAGAGAGAGAGAGAGAGAGAGAGAGAGAGAGAGAGAGAGAGAAAGAAAGAGAGAGAGATAATTGAAGCTGAATGTAGCTTAGTTTTACTCACGGGACAAAAAAATCATTAATTTATATCTGTACGTATACATAGAAGATAGGTAAGCACATAGACTATATGAAACGATCACATCAGTAGTTTAATATTCGTATCTATATTAATAATTTAATAATTTGTCCATATTTATGCTTTTAAATAAAAGCACAGAATGTGTTTTATATTAACGTAATTTTTTCTCTCGCAATAATGGATATTTCCTGTTCATGTTGAACACAATCTGCTTACCATCCACTACAGTGTGGTAATACTGTTTCCCGCTCTGCTTAATGATTAGGTTCAGTACGTATAAAGTCGACTAACCAAGACACGATTTCAGCAAGTCAGGTGGTAATTATAGTCACATATTGGGAGTAAAATAGTATTCCAAATAATACATCATGACTGTAAGGATAACATGCAATGGTACCAAGGTTAATGTATTATACACATGAAAATATGTTTTAAATGGTTAAATGCGACAATTGAAATATATATATTTTCGTTTACAATATTTCATCTATTTTGGATAATACAAAGAATCTAACAAGCACGGTACCAGCTCGGCAGGACTGTGCATTTTGCTATCATACACCATTTAAAATTAACATTTCATGAATTTGGATCACATCAAACAGGGATTATGGTACATTACAACGTCTCTGACGGTTAAAAAATTATTAGGGCGAGTTATAACGTCTCTGACAGCTAACATATTATACACGGATTAGGGTAAATTATAACGTCTGTGACAGTTAACACATTAAACAGGGATTATGGTACATTACAACGTCTCTGAGGGTTAACACATTCTACATAGATTAGGGTAAGTTACAACTACTCTGACAGTTGACACATTATACAGGGGTTCAGGTCAATTACAACGTCTCTGACGGTTAACACGTTATACAAGGATTAGGGTACATTTCAAGGACTCTGAGAGACATCCCATAATACAAAGATTAAGGTACATTACAGAGTCTCTGACACTTATACACAGGGATTAGGGTACATTAAAACGCCTTTGCGAGTTATCACATCATACAGAGATTATGGTACATAACAACGTCTCTGACAGTTATCACATCATACAGGGATTAGGGTACATTACAACGTCTCAGGCAGTTAGCACATCATATAGGGATCACGGTAAATTGCAACGACACTTACAGTTAACACATTCTACAGGGATTACGGTGAATTACAACGACTCTGACAGTTGACACATTGCACAGGGATTACGGTAATTTGCAGCGACACTAACAGTTAACACATTCTACATAGATTAGGGTAATTTACAATGACTCTGACAGTTAACACATTCTACATAGATAAGGGTAAGTTACAACCACTCTGATAGTTGACACATTGTACAGGGATTAGGGTAAATGTACAACGACACTGACAGTTAACACATTCATATTATTTTTCAAAAATAGCACGTTTACAAGACATATGTCTCATAGTTATGTGTTGCCATAAAATAGTTCTGTTCAAACAATGGTGGATTTTATTATAGACATTAACGAGTTTACAGGAACGGATTATTTCGGTTTGAAACTTGAGTAATGTTGTTAACAATGATAACCATAACCAGTCAGCATACCATCTGTAATTGAACACATTACACTAATTCTAATTAGTTTATGATTGCTGATATTGAAAAGTCATTTATATTTATTTTTTTTTTTGTTTGTTTGTTAGATTTAAATTTGGCATTTTAAGTTTTAAGATTCGTTTATTGAAGGAGGGGATGACCTTTACTTTACAGAGTAAACACCAGGTGTTGACCTCATTTCTGACCTGGCGTCAGAGTTGAACTATGTTTACGCAATAGGCATGCGATGAAATTGGTTATGAAAATAAACTTAAAGAAACCGTCGCTAGTATCAATGGAACTTAAGTAGAAGTGTGGATGTGAAATACAAGCAAATGAAAAAACCATACGTGACTCTTGTCTGACTGAGTCAATAGCAAATGTTTTGACAGAAATAGATTTAGCAAAAGAACTTTTCATTTTAATATAAGTATTCTATGGTCAATATAAATTGCTTTCAAAATGTGTGTGTGTGTGTGTGTGTGAGAGAGAGAGAGAGAGAGAGAGAGAGACAGAGACAGAGACAGAGAGAGACAGAGAGAGAGAGAGAGAGAGAGAGAGAGAGACACAGAGACAGAGAAGTGAATCTCAATGTAGCTAAATTTTACTCATGGGACAAAAACTTATTAATTTATATCTGTACGTATACATAGAAGATACGTAAGCAGAGAGACTATATGAAACGATCACATCTGTAGTTTATTATTCGTATCTATATTAATAATTTATTAATTTGTCCATAGTAATGCTTTTTTCAAAAAAAGCACAGAATGAGTTTTACATTAACGTTACTTTTTCTCTCGCAATAATAAAGGTATTTCCTGTTCATGATAAACACAACCTGCTTACCATCCACTACATTCTGTTAATACTGTTTCTCGCTCTGCTTAATGGTTAGGTTCAGTACGTATAAAGTCGACTAACTAATACCCGACTTCTGCAAGTCAGGTGGTAATTATAGTCACATATTGGGAGTAAAATAGTATTCCTAATAAAACATCATGACTGTAAGGATAGCATGCAATGGTACCAAGGTTAATGTATTATACACATGAGACTATTTTTTAAATGGTTAAATGCGACAATTGAAATATATATATATTTTCGTTTACAATATTTCATCTATTTTGGATAATACAAAGAATCTAAAAAGCACGGTACGAACTCGTCAAGACTGTGCATTTTGCTATCATGCAACATTTAAAATTAACATTTCATGAATTTGGATCACATCACACAGGGATTATGGTACATTACAACGTCTCTGACGGTTAAAACATTATTAGGGTAAGTTACAACATCTCTGACAGCTAACATATCATACATGGATAAGGGTAAATGATAACGTCACTGACAGTTAACACATTATAAAGGGATTGTTGTACATTACAACGTCTCCGACGGTTAAAACATTATACAGTGATTAGGGTAAATTATTACGTCTCTGACGGTTAACACATTATACAGTGATTAGGGTAAATTATAACGTCTCTGATAGTTAACACATTAAACAGGGATTATGGTACATTACAACGTCTCTGAGGGTTAACACATTCTACAAAGATTAGGGTAAGTTACAAGGACTCTGACAGTTATCACATGATACAGGGGTTCAGGTCAATTACAACGACTCTAACAGATTTCACATCATACAGGGATTATGGTAAATTACAGCGTCACTGACAGTGAACACATTATACAGAGATTACGGTGCATTACAACCTCTCTGACGGTTAACACATTATACAGGGATTAGGGTAAATTACAAAGACTCTGACAGTTAACACATTATACAAGGATTAGGGTAAATTACTAAGACTCTGACAGTTAACACATTATACACAGAGTAGGGTACATTACAACCTCTCTAGCAGTATACACGTTATACAGGGATTAGGGTACATTACAACGATTCTGGCATTTACACGTTATACAGGGATTAGGGTACATTTCAACGACTCTTAGAGATATCCCATAATACAAAGATTAAGGTACATTTATGCGTCTCTGACACTTATACAGGGATCAGGGTACATTAAAACGCCTTTGCGAGTTATCGCATCATACAGAGACTAGGGTGCATAACAACGTCTCTGACACTTAACACATTATACAAAGAGTAGGATAAGTTACAACGACTCTAACAGTTAACACATCATACAGGGATTAGGGTACATTACAACGTCTCAGGCAATTAGCACATCATACAGGGATTACGGTAAATTGCAACGACACTCACAGTTAACACATTATACAGGGATTACGGTAAATTACAACGACTCTGACAGTTAACACATTATACAGGGATTACGGTAAATTTGCAACGACACTAACAGTTAACACATTCTACATAGACTAAGGTAATTTACAATGACTCTGACAGTTAACACATTCTACATAGATTAGGGTCAGTTACAACGACTCTGACAGTTGACACATTGTACAGGGATTAGGGTAAATGTACAACGACACTGACAGTTAACACATTCATATTATTTTTCAAAAATAGCACGTTTACAAGACATATGTCTCATAGTTATGTGTTGCCATAAAATAGTTCTATTCAAACAATGGTGGATTTTATTATAGACATTCACGAGGTTACAGGAACGGATTATTTCGGTTTGAAACTTGAGTAATGTTGTTAACAATGATAACCATAACCAGTCAGCATAACATCTGTAATTGAACACATTACACTAATTCTAATTAGTTCATGATTGCTGATATTGAAAATAAAGATTGTAGGTCTGTATTCATGTCCGAAAATAATTGTATACATAAAGAAATAATTTGCGAATACAATAAACCTCAAATAATCTGTGATAAGTGGTTAATACGTCCTGGGTTTAAGGCAACATATGGTAAATGAGATCTCATATGGGTAACGATTTAATATTAAATTTATGAAACGAGTATAATAATTGCGAGCTTTTGCAAGTATTGGCAAGCTCGACATTATTCAAAGAGTCTCAGAAATGTAATACTAAATCATTACCCATATGAGATCTCATCTCAAAATAATTTTTTTGTCACAGATTTTATTTCAGTCGAAGATAACTAGATACAAAGAAGAATGCATAACTTCTTTCATTTTGACAGATGTTGCAACTTTCATTTGTTGTGCGTTAGAATTGTCCAAAACAAAGTTCAAATAGTATTAGCGTTTTAAAGAATATTATATTCTTTAATAGTAAAGAAAAACCGAAATCTCTAAGTGACCGAGAATTTTCTCTAATTGGTTAGTTTATTTTGTTACACTATCAGTCGAGAGTTTATTTTAAATTTGTATATACGTTGGATTACCCACTTGACGCTCTTAAGGCTCATGGATGTCACAAAATTAGACGAAGACGAAAAACTTTTGTTATGCAATAGACATATTTGAATATTTTTCGTTGTGCATGCGTACAACGTTATGTAGGTGAACCTGTGTTTTGTCTAGACAAGCGACGTAACCAACATATGTCTCGCCGAAAATTGCTTGCAGCGAGGGACATTATAGTCACGATATGTACAGGTATTTTACCCTGAATATTACTCACTGTCCTATGAAATTAAGCAAAATCAATGTATAACCGACACACTGGCTGCTTTGGATCTAGACGAGGAGTGCACGTACCTCTATTGTATTCTCTAGCCATAGGGGTGAGTGATAAATTTATATTTTAATTGATATGCGAAGTTTGTTGAGTTTGTATTGTCATATCGTGTAATAATTAATTTATTACAACTGAGATTTAAAACGTTGTAAACTGTACATTTCAAGCTGCTATTAAGAGTTTAATGTATTAGCATTTTCCAGAACTAATTATTATTACCAGTTTGATTTTATTGTAGCTATCGAGTCTAACCAGTGTAAGGCGTATGACGAGCATAGCTGAAGCATATAGCTGTCTATATGTATGTACGTATTGTTACGTATATACGATATAAGTCATTTCTATTTTTTTTTGTTTGTTTGTTAGATTTAAATTTGGCATTTTAAGTTTTAAGATTCGTTTATTGAAGGAGGGGATGACCTTTACTTTACAGAGTAAACACCAGGTGTTGACCTCATTTCTGACCTGGCTTCAGAGTTGAACTATGTTTACGCAATAGGCATGCGATGAAATTGGTTATGAAAATAAACTTAAAGAAACCGTCGCTAGTATCAATGGAACTTAAGTAGAAGTATGGATGTGAAATACAAGCAAATAAAAAAATCATACGTGACTCTTGTCTGACTGAGTCAATAGCAAATGTTTTGACAGAAATAGATTTAGCAAAAGAACTTTTCATTTTAATATAAGTATTCTATGGTCAATATAAATTGCTTTCAAAATGTGTGTGTGTGTGTGAGAGAGAGAGAGAGAGAGAGAGAGAGAGAGAGAGAGAGAGAGAGAGAGAGAGAGAGAGATAATTGAAGCTGAATGTAGCTAAGTTTTACTCACGGGACAAAAAATCATTAATTTATATCTGTACGTATACATAGAAGATAAGTAAGCAGAGAGACTATATGAAACGATCACATCTGTAGTTTATTATTCGTATCTATATTAATAATTTATTAATTTGTCCATAGTAATGCTTTTTTCAAAAAAGAACTGAATGTGTTTTATATTAACGTTACTTTTTCTCTCGCAATAATGGAGGTATTTCCTGTTCATGTTGAACACAACCTGCTTACCATCCACTACATTCTGTTAATACTGTTTCTCGCTCTGCTTAATGGTTAGGTTCAGTACGTATAAAGTCGACTAACCAAGACCCGACTTCAGCAAGTCAGGTGGTAATTACAGTCACATATTGGGAGTAAAATAGTATTCCTAATAATACATCATGACTGTAAGGATAGCATGCAATGGTACCAAGGTTAATGTATTATACACATGAGATTTTTAAATGGTTTAATGCGACAATTGAAATATATATATTTTCGTTTACAATATTTCATCTATTTTGGATAATACAAAGAATCTAACAAGCACGGTACGAACTCATCAAGACTGTGCATTTTGCTATCATGCACCATTTAAAATTAACATTTCATGAATTTGGATCACATCACACAGGGATTATGGTACATTACAACGTCTCTGACGGTTAAAACATTATTAGGGTAAGTTACAACATCTCTGACAGCTAACATATCATACATGGATTAGGGTAAATGATAACGTCACTGACAGTTAACACATTATAAAGGGATTGTTGTACATTACAACGTCTCCGACGGTTAAAACATTATACAGTGATTAGGGTAAATTATTACGTCTCTGACGGTTAACACATTATACAGTGATTAGGGTAAATTATAACGTCTCTGACAGTTAACACATTAAACAGGGATTATGGTACATTACAACGTCTCTGAGGGTTAACACATTCTACAAAGATTAGGGTAAGTTACAAGGACTCTGACAGTTATCACATGATACAGGGGTTCAGGTCAATTACAACGACTCTAACAGATTTCACATCATACAGGGATTATGGTAAATTACAGCGTCACTGACAGTGAACACATTATACAGAGATTACGGTGCATTACAACCTCTCTGACGGTTAACACATTATACAGGGATTAGGGTAAATTACAAAGACTCTGACAGTTAACACATTATACAAGGATTAGGGTAAATTACTAAGACTCTGACAGTTAACACATTATACACGGAGTAGGGTACATTACAACCACTCTAGCAGTATACACGTTATACAGGGATTAGGGTACATTACAACGACTCTGGCATTTACACGTTATACAGGGATTAGGGTACATTTCAACGACTCTTAGAGATATCCCATAATACAAAGATTCAGGTACATTTATGCGTCTCTGACACTTATACAGGGATCAGGGTACATTAGGTCTGTGTTCTTGTCCAAAAATAATTGTATACATAAAGAAACAATTTACAAATACAATAAACCTCAAATAATCTGTGATAAGTTTTTAATACGTCCTGAGTTTAAGGCAACGTATGGTACATGAGATCTCATATGGGTAATGATTTAATATTAATTTATGAAACGAGTATAATAATTGCGAGCTTTTGCAAGTATTGGCAAGCTCGACTTTATTCAAAGAGTCTCAGAAATTTAATACTAAATCATTATCCATATGAGATCTCATCTCAAAATAATTTTTTTGTCACAGTTTTTATTTCAGTCGAAGATAACTAGATACAAAGAAGAATGCATAACTTCTTTCATTTTGACAGATGCTGCAGCTTTCATTTGTTGTGCGTTAGAATTGTCCAAAACAAAGGTCAAATAGTATTAGCGTTTTAAAGAATATTATATTCTTTAATAGAAAAGAAAAACCGAAACCTCTAAGTGACCGAGAACTTTCTCTAATTGGTTAGTTTATTTTGTTCCACTATCAGTCGAGAGTTTATTTTAAATTTGTATATACGTTGTATTACCCACTTCATGCTCTTAAGGCTCATGGATGTCACAAAATTAGACGAAGACGAAAAACGTTTGTTATTCCATAGACATATTTGAATATTTTTCGTTGTGCATGCGTACAACGTTATGTAGGTGAACCTGTGTTTTGTCTAGACAAGCGACGTAACCAACATATGTCTTGCCGAAAATTACTTGCAGCGAAGCACATTATAGTCACGATATGTATGGGTATTTTACCCTGAATATTACTCACTGTCCTATGAAATTAAGCAAAATCAATGTATAACCGACACACTGGTCGCTTTGGATCTTGACTAGGAGTGCACGTACCTCCATTGTATTCTCTAGCCATAGGGGTGAGTGTTAAATTTATATTTTAATTGATATGCGAAGTTTGTTGAGTTTGTATTGTCATATCGTGTAATAATTAATTTATTACAACTGAGATTTCAAACGTTGTGAACGGTGCATTTCAAGTTGCTATTAAGAGTTTAATGTATTAGCATTTTCCAAAACTTATTATTATTATTACCAGTTTGATTTTATTGTAGCTATCGAGTCTAACCAGTGTAAGGCGTATGACGAGCATAGCTGAAGCATATAGCTGTCTATATGTATGTACGTATTGTTACGTATATACGATATAAGTCATTTATATTTTTTTTGTTTGTTTGTTAGATTTAAATTTGGCATTTTAAGTTTTAAGATTCGTTTATTGAAGGAGGGGATGAGAGTAAACACCAGGTGTTGACTCATTTCTGACCTGGCTTCAGAGTTGAACTATGTTTACGCAATAGGCATGCGATGAAATTGGTTATGAAAATAAACTTAAAGAAACCGTCGCTAGTATCAATGGAACTTAAGTAGAAGTGTGGATGTGAAATACAAGCAAATGAAAAAATCATACGTGACTCTTGTCTGACTGAGTCAATAGCAAATGTTTTGACAGAAATAGATTTAGCAAAAGAACTTTTCATTTTAATATAAGTATTCTATGGTCAATATAAATTGCTTTCAAAATGTGTGTGTGTGTGTGTGTGTGTGTGTGTGCGTGTGTGTGTGAGAGAGAGAGAGAGATATAGAGACAGACAGACAGAGACAGAGAGACAGAGAGAGACAGAGAGAGAGAAAGAAGTGAAGCTCAATGTAGCTAAATTTTACTCACGGGACAAAAACTTATCAATTTATATCTGTACAAATACATATAAGATAAGTAAGCAGAGAGACTATATGAAACGATCACATCTGTAGGTTATTATTCGTATCTATATTAATAATTTATTAATTTGTCCATAGTAATGCTTTTTTCAAAAAAGAACTGAATGTGTTTTATATTAACGTTACTTTTTTTCTCACAATAATGGAGGTATTTCCTGTTCATGTTGAACACAAACTGCTTACCATCCACTACATTCTGTTAATAATGTTTCCCGCTCTGCTTAATGGTTAGGTTTAGTACGTATAAAGTCGACTAACCAAGACCCGACTTCAGCAAGTCAGGTGGTAATTACAGTCACATATTGGGAGTAAAATAGTATTGATAATAATACATCATGACTGTAAGAATAACATGCAATGGTACCAAGGTTAATGTATTATACACATGAAACTATTTTTTAAATGGTTAAATGCGACAATTGAAATATATATATTTTCGTTTACAATATTTCATCTATTTTGGATAATACAAAGAATCTAACAAGCACGGTACGAACTCGTCAAGACTGTGCATTTTGCTATCATGCACCATTTAAAATTAACATTTCATGAATTTGGATCACATCACACAGGGATTATGGTAAATTACAACATCTCTGACGGTTAAAACATTATTAGGCTCAGTTACAACATCTCTGACAGCTAACATATTATATATGGATTAGGGTAAATTATAACTTCTCTGACAGTTAACACATTAAACAGGGATTATGGTACATTACAACGTCTCTGAGGGTTAACACATTCTACAAAGATTAGGGTAAGTTAAAACGACTCTGACAGTTTTCACATTATACAAGGATTAGGGTAAATTACAAAGACTCTGACAGTTAACACATTATACAGGGATTAGGGTACATTACAACGACTCTGGCATTTACACGTTATACAGCGATTAGGGTACATTTCAACGACTCTTAGAGATATCCCATAATACAAAGATTAAGGTACATTTATGCGTCTCTGACACTTATACAGGGATCAGGGTACATTAAAACGCCTTTGCGAGTTATCGCATCATACAGAGACTAGGGTGCATAACAACGCCTCTGACAATTAACACATTATACAAGGATTAGGATCAGTTACAACGACTCTGACAGTTAACACATCATACAGGGATTAGGGTACATTACAACGTCTCTGGCAATTAGCATATCATACAGGGATTACGGTAAATTGTAACGACACTCACAGTTAACACATTATACAGGGATTACGGTAAATTTGCAACGACACTAACAGTTAACACATTCTACATAGACCAAGGTAATTTACAATGACTCTGACAGTTAACACATTCTACATAGATTAGGGTCAGTTACAACGACTCTGACAGTTGACACATTGTACAGGGATTAGGGTAAATGTACAACGACACTGACAGTTAACACATTCATATTATTTTTCAAAAATTGCACATTTACAAGACATATGTCTCATAGTTATGTGTTGCCATAAAATAGTTCTGTTCTAACAATGGTGGATTTTATTATAGACATTAACGAGGTTACAGGAACGGATTATTTCGGTTTGAAACTTGAGTAATGTTGTTAACAATGATAACCATAACCAGTCAGCATAACATCTGTAATTGAACACATTACACTAATTCTAATTAGTTCATGATTGCTGATATTGAAAATAAAGATTGTAGGTCTGTGTTCTTGTCCGAAAATAATTGTATACATAAAGAAACAATTTGCGAATACAATAAACCTCAAATAATCTGTGATAAGTGGTTAATACGTCCTGCGTTTAAGGCAACATATGGTAAATGAGATCTCATATGGGTAACGATTTAATATTAAATTTATGAAACGAGTATAATAATTGCGAGCTTTTGCAAGTATTGGCAAGCTCGACATTATTCAAAGAGTCTCAGAAATGTAATACTAAATCATTACCCATATGAGATCTCATCTCAAAATAATTTTTTTGTCACAGTTTTTATTTCAGTCGAAGATAACTAGATACAAAGAAGAATGCATAATTTCTTTCATTTTGACAGATGTTGCAACTTTCATTTGTTGTGCGTTAGAATTGTCCAAAACAAAGTTCAAATAGTATTAGCGTTTTAAAGAATATTATATTCTTTAATAGTAAAGAAAAGCCGAAATCTCTAAGTGACCGAGAATTTTCTCTAATTGGTTAGTTTATTTTGTTACACTATCAGTCGAGAGTTTATTTTAAATTTGTATATACGTTGGATTACCCACTTGACGCTCTTAAGGCTCATGGATGTCACAAAATTAGACGAAGACGAAAAACTTTTGTTATGCAATAGACATATTTGAATATTTTTCGTTGTGCATGCGTACAACGTTATGTAGGTGAACCTGTGTTTTGTCTAGACAAGCGACGTAACCAACATATGTCTCGCCGAAAATTGCTTGCAGCGAGGGACATTATAGTCACGATATGTACAGGTATTTTACCCTGAATATTACTCACTGTCCTATGAAATTAAGCAAAATCAATGTATAACCGACACACTGGCTGCTTTGGATCTAGACGAGGAGTGCACGTACCTCTATTGTATTCTCTAGCCATAGGGGTGAGTGATAAATTTATATTTTAATTGATATGCGAAGTTAGTTGAGTTTGTATTGTCATATCGTGTAATAATTAATTTATCACAACTGAGATTTAAAATGTTGTGAACTGTGCATTTCAAGTTGCTATTAAGAGTTTAATGTATTAGCATTTTCCAGAACTTATTATTATTATTACCAGTTTGATTTTATTGTAGCTATCGAGTCTAACCAGTGTAAGGCGTATGACGAGCATAGCTGAAGCATATAGCTGTCTATATGTATGAACGTATTGTTACGTATATACGATATAAGTCATTTATATTTTTTTTTTTTTTTGTTTGTTAGATTTAAATTTGGCATTTTAAGTTTTAAGATTCGTTTATTGAAGGAGGGGATGACCTTTACTTTACAGAGTAAACACCAGGTGTTGACCTCATTTCTGACCTGGCTTCAGAGTTGAACTATGTTTACGCAATAGGCATGCGATGAAATTGGTTATGAAAATAAACTTAAAGAAACCGTCGCTAGTATCAATGAAACTTAAGTAGAAGTATGGATGTGAAATACAAGCAAATGAAAAAACCATACGTGACTCTTGTCTGACTGAGTCAATAACAAATGTTTTGACAGAAATAGATTTAGCAAAAGAACTTTTCGTTTTAATATAAGTATTCTATGGTCAATATAAATTGCTTTCAAAATGTGTGTGTGTGTGAGAGAGAGAGAGAGAGAGAGAGAGAGAGAGAGAGAGAGAGAGAGAGAGAGAGAGAGAGAAAGAGAGAGAGACAGAGAGACAGAGACAGAGAGAGAGACAGAGTGAGAGAGAGATGAAGCTCAATGTAGCTAAATTTTACTCATGGGACAAAAACTTATTAATTTATATCTGTACGTATTCATAGAAGATAGGTGAGCAGAGAGACTATATGAAACGATCACATCTGTAGTTTATTATTCGTATCTATATTAATAATTTATTAATTTGTCCATAGTAATGCTTTTTTCAAAAAAGCACAGAATGTGTTTTATATTAACGTTACTTTTTCTCTCGCAATAATGGAGGTATTTCTTGTTCATGTTGAACACAACCTGCTTACCATCCACTACATTCTGTTAATACTGTTTCTCGCTCTGCTTAATGGTTAGGTTCAGTACGCATAAAGTCGACTAACCAGGACCCGACTTCAGCAAGTCAGGTGGTAATTATAGTCACATATTGGGAGTAAAATAGTATTGCAAACAATACATCATGACTGTAAGGATAACATGCAATGGTACCAAGGTTAATGTATTATACACATAAAACTATTTTTTAAATGGTTAAATGCGACAATTGAAATATATATATTTTCGTTTACAATATTTCATCTATTTTGGATAATACAAAGAATCTAACAAGCACGGTACGAACTCGTCAAGACTGTGCATTTTGCTATCATGCACCATTTAAAATTAACATTTCATGAATTTGGATCACATCACACAGGGATTATGGTACATTACAACGTCTCTGACGGTTAAAACATTATTAGGGTAAGTTACAACATCTCTGACAGCTAACATATTATACATGGATTAGGGTAAATTATAACGTATCTTGCAGTTAACACATTAAACAAGGATTATGGTACATTACAACGTCTCTGAGGGTTAACACATTATACAAAGATTAGGGTAAGTTAAAACGATTCTGACAGTTTTCACATGATACAGGGGTTCAGGTCAATTACAACGACTCTAACAGATTTCACATCATACAGGGATTATGGTAAATTACATCGTCTCTGACAGTGAACACATTACACAGGGATTACGGTACATTACAACCTCTCTGACGGTTAACACATTATACAGGGATTAGGGTAAATTACAAAGACTCTGACAGTTAACACATTATACAAGGATTAGGGTAAATTACAAAGACTCTGACAGTTAACACATTATACACGGAGAAGGGTAAATTACAACGACTCTAGCAGTATACACGTTATACAGGGATTAGGGTACATTACAACGACTCTGGCATTTACACGTTATACAGGGATTAGGGTACCTTTCAAAGACTCTTAGAGATATCCCATAATACAAAGATTAAGGTACATTTATGCGTCTCTGACACTTATACTGGGATCAGGGTACATTAAAACGCCTTTGCGAGTTATCGCATCATACAGAGACTAGGGTGCATAACACCGTCTCTGACACTTAACACATTATACAAGGATTAGGATAAGTTACATCGACTCTGACAGTTAACACATCATACAGGGATTACGGTAAATTGCAACGACACTCACAGTTGACACATTCTACAGAGATTACGATAAATTACAACGACTCTGACAGTTAACACATTATACAGGGATTACTGTAAATTGCAACGACACTAACAGTTAACACATTCTACATAGACTAAGGTAATTTACAACGACACTGACAGTTAACACATTGATATTATTTCAAAAAAGCACGTTTATAACCAATACTGGGAAACCATTCCTCTCATTCCGATGCTTTCAGATTCTTTGTAGTCCTTTAGAATGATTACTCACGTTCGACGATATGATTATAAGTGCATATTTGGAATAATCAGGGCCTTACCATGGCTAAATGCATATTTGGAATAGACAGGGCCTTACCATGGCTAAGTGCATATTTGGAAGAGTCAGAGCCTTACCATGGCTAAGTGCATATTTGTAAGAGTCAGGGCTTTACCATGTTGCTAATAAGTCAGTTTCTTCATTAGTGGTAACTTGTAACTCTCTCATAAGACTGGAAAAATAGGCCTTCCAAATGACATACAGTTATTGTCGATCACTGTAGTGAGATAGACAAAAAAATGAGCAAGTCTTTATTCAAAAGAAAACGAGTCAGCTCCATACTAATAGACTGAATAATGTATTGCAGTAGTTGAGGGACCGCTGGAGCATATTCGTCTTGTTCATTATTTGTTTGTAGATGGGTGCATCATCATTCTACACAGTGGGTTGATGTGTCGGTAAAGAAGCGTACTTAAGAATCCCTGATTTGCGTACTTGGTCCAAGTCTAAGCTTACACTAAATACATATCCTTGTTCATAGTGGTTGAAACGGCGAATGTTACGAATGTGCAGTCTGTCATGCAGGCGGAGGAGACAGAAAATTCTGTAATAAACTGACCCATACAACTGTTGAAACTGACACGAAATACGTCAATAATACTGTATATTGATACTGTTGATGCTATTAGAATTGTAACACTAAAACACGTTAAAAAAGCTATTACGTGTTGAAGCCACAATTAAAAAGAAGAAACGCCAAGAGATTTTCCGCATCGTTTAAACATCGCGAGTAGTTCACATCTTTGCTATTTTAAAATACAGAATATAAAGACTGTATTACGTCGCGTTTGATTATTCGAATACAATATTAAAAATACCCACGATTGCTATTTATGTTTACTGGTCAGCGTAACGACGTCATCGTCAATATGCGAGCAGGAAGTTTTAAAACTAGAAAGGACAATTTCACAGTAAAAACGTTTCAATTTCAGACAGATCACTGACTAAGAAAAACAGATCATACTTAACATCTGTATTAGCTGTTAGATTTGTATGGCCTATTGAATGCTCCTTTGCAACATGTCTTGCGTTAGTAATATATTTGTACATATTATTATTCGTCATGCAAGAAACTGTATTTAACATAGTTTGCATGGGAGTAAAGGTTTAATTCTTCTTGTTTCTCGGGGATGGGGGTGGGGGTAAACGCAACATATTGACTGCAAGACATGTTGTACATTGCGGCCAGCTAAAGTGGCCAAGGACTCACCCGGGAAATGTAAGCTTAAAAAAAATACACCAGAAATTCGAGACAAGGTTTCTTAGATATAAACATTGTCATGTCAAAGACTCGAACTTATGCCGACAATGGTGTGCTGGAAGTGATAGAGACAGGCAAGTTCTTTAGGCTACTTCGCCACAAGATCTCACCTAAATATGCTTAAAGTTTGCATCTGGCATGTAATCAACAAAATGTTCACCAAATTTGGTGAACAAATAAGGTGTACTTTGATATCGGGTTTAGTATGGTGGAATGCACAACTGTTATGACTAAATACATAAAAAGCTTCATTTTCAGACGGAAATTAAGAAATATGTGTCATGATTTTATTTATAAACTCCCATTCTGCCTTGTAAAGCTTCAGGTTACGTTACCAAGGAATTAAACTTGCTCCAAATGCTATGTTGTATTATCTCCTAGTACATGAGTGTTATCCATTTCTGTACTTCGTTTTAAAAAAAGCTGTAAATTGTACACAATATCGTTATTTATATTTTGTCTACGTGACCCGATTGTGTTAAGAGCCTAACAATGCCTTTAATATATTGGTAAATGTTTAAGTGTGTGTTGATAAGTAATAGTACTAGTTTTAGTGGCGACTTTGGGTTAATCTCTCATTGACGGATGTGGTTTTGACGGTTTTTTAAGAAATGAGTAATTTGCAAATGGCTGGGCTAGGTCACATGAATAGGAAATTTCGCAATAAATAGTATGGTCTGCCATCTGTGGTATGTTGATAAATATAATCGTTATACACGGTGTATATGCGAATTAAACTGAGCGATAATTTCAAATCCTATCTTTTGCATTTTCATTATGTCTGTATACGCGTTTTTTATGTTGTACATAGATATTATTTTAGAGAAAAAACATTTGTTTGAACTGTTTACATAGACTGTTTCCATCATGTGGATAATATTATTATTCTGGAACTGTTGTGAATTATTCGAGACACGGCTATCATGATAGTTACGATTCCTGACGAACCATTACATTTCTGGTGTTAAATCTTATACAGAATGTTTTAGTTTTTAGGACATTCATACAACTTTTTTTAGGATTATTTGAATTCATGCCATAATGCTGCAAGTTTCATATTTAACTTTAACAACTAAATTATTTGTTACGTTTTTTAAAAAAAACTGGTTGATTTTGATTCTTTCTATTACTAGGTTTATGACGATGGAGTCATAACACAAACATTTATATATTTTTTTATATTGTACAATACTTGGAAACCGCATTACTTTACATACAGAAATAATGTTATATTGATACATATTGATCTACATATATATCACGTGTAAGCTGTTCAACTGACCTTCCATAATATATATTTATTTAATTCAAAAGAAATGAGGCTTTCTGAGTTTCCTAATAAGGAATCTTTTACCTGTGGTGTATCAACGATAAAGCATACATATTTTAAATCTATTTGGCTCGTATATTATACAAAAAGACATACATGCTTTGGAATCGACCTAAGATTAGTAACAGGCGACTGTGTATTGACGGAGTGAGGACACGCATCATCCCTTCACAGCGTGCCCTTTGTACATTCTGTACCTATTGATAATATACATAGGCCCCTTCCCAACTTGAAAACTTGCGTCATTTCTATTATTATGATTTCTATTTAAATTTATACTAATTCAGTAAATAAGAAACTTTTTATTTAAACATTAAAGATGATGTGGAGGAAAAAATAGAGTAGTATAAATACAGCATTTCATGACCACTAAACCCACATGTGTGTTCCATGTAAGGAATATATATTTTATGAGACTTTTATTAGATGTTTGGCTGGAATGTTCTATAGATCGGTCTCATAAACACGTACTGGGAACTCAGGAAGATAGTAAGAAGAAAAAGGATGAGTTCCCAGATAAAGAATGTCACCCGATGATGAAATGTCAAGGGAATTAGGTCAGGTACGGAATCGAAGCTGGAATAAAGAGGTCAGAATCTTTTTCTGCTGATACGGAAAACTTTATTTAAATAATCAACACACATATATATTACTCATCTAAAAACTTATAATAAAAATTCATGAAATACATATTACATTTTCATCATTAAGCTTTCCAACTTCATTTTATTTATATAACTTCTGCACCTTAGAATATTATACAATAGTTAATTCTCAATCAATTTCAAGATAGTAAAAGTATTAAATGTAATATCAATTAATGATCTTTACTCCTTTTAAAATAGAATATTGATTTAGAATATATTGCTAGATATTACTCTTTCTTTCTTAAGGGATACTTATTTCAACATTAAATCAAAGCATGAAGTTGGTAGCTAATTCAACCTTTATAATAAAAGTTTCATAAATATAATTAAATATAAATTCTTTAAAACATTTAAACATTCCATTACAATATATTACAAATAAAAGAATTCAATAGCAATGTTGCACACAAAACAATTATACAATTAAAGTCTCAATCATTAAAAACACTTATTCCTAAAAGAAGTTACGACATATACAGTTTCCTTACCTGGAATAAAGAAGTCAGAATCTTTTTCTGCTGATACGGAAAACTGAATCTGACCTGATTCGCGCATCTGTATTTATACACACTCGGCCAGATTCAGGGTTAGACAAGGTCATACCCTCCATGTATCAGTCAGAAAAACGCTGACTCTTTCTCCCAAGAAAAAACCGGTTCCAGCAGGTGGAAACCACTTTATCTTACGTCATAATACTTAATTTTGTAGTTATTTATATTCGTTTGACGACGTCAGACCAAATATGGATATCCGTTAGTTGGAAGCCATTTTGTTTCTGTTTCGTCCAGAAGTTTCTTAGAGAATATTACTCCACTTTTATTAACCGAATTGGACTTAAGTCAATGACTAGGTTACGAAACATATTTTTACTGATGGAACCTAGAACTAAGTCGGCAAATGCATGTATTATGTTATACAATCTCACACAACACTGTACGTTAGCAAGATTCTAGTTATTTATATCAGTCTTATGCAGTATGTCTATATACATTGCCTTTTTTCCACTTGCTCAGCAACCCTTTCTATTCTATATAGTTGTGCTTCAAAAACAAGTGAAATTACCTTTAATATATTTTAGAAACTACTTAAATATAAATAAATAAAACATTACTTTAAAACAATTCAAAGAAAATATCAATCTTATTAATTTTACTAAAAATTCAATCCTAACAATACCCTCTAGTTTATTTGAGCCGAGACCTCGAGGCTCGAAAAGAAAAATCAATTTTATTCATCAAAACAAGATAAAAGGTGAAAGATCAAAAATACAATGATAAAAAAAAATATTGCGAGACATTTTTGCAAAGTTTAAAAATACAATGTAAACACTGCAAATACATTGCAAAATATCAGGTAAAATACAAAAAATACAATGAGAAGTACATTGCAATATACTTGACAAAATTCCCAAAACACAATGGGAAGTGTTTTGCATTATACTCAGTCAAAGAAAATACCATAAAAAGTACAATGTAAAATACGTGATAAAATTCCCCAAAAATACAATGGGAATAAATATCAAGTCGTTCCAGTCAAAACTATATATACTTATTAGACAGACAGTCTGAGGGACAGAGACAGACACACATACACGTTTATGACCCTAGTCATTATATTATAGTATTGTGATGTATTGATTGGTATTTTTCAGCTGCTCAGGAATCGACGTCCTAGCCTAGAAATCTGACACAACTTAAATGATATCTGGTTGGTTATATTAGGTCAACTTGATAAATGTATTTGTCTGTCACCGTCATCATAGTAGGTCTACTAGATGACTTAGGTCTACTTGACGAATTAGTCTACATGACGAATGTATTTGTCTGTCACCGTCATCATATTAGGTCTACATGACGAATGTATTTGTCTATCACCGTCATCATATTAGGTCTACATAACGAATTATGTGTACTTGACGAATTAGGTCTATATGACGAATGTATTTGTCTGTCAGCGTCATCATATTAGGTCTACATGACGAATGTATTTGTCTATCACCGTCATCATATTAGGTCTACATAACGAATTATGTGTACTTGACGAATTAGGTCTATAGGACGAATGTATTTGTCTGTCAGCGTCATCATATTAGTTCTACATGACGAATGTATTTGTCTGTCACCGTCATTATATTAGGTCTACTTCATGAATTAGGTCTACATGACGAATTAGGTCTACATGACGAATGTATTTGTCTGTCACCTTCATCATATTAGGTGTACTTGATGAATTAGGTCTATTTGACGAATTAGGTCTACTTTACAAATGTATTTGTCTGTCACCGTCATCATATTAGGTGTACTTGATGAATTAGGTCTACTTGACGAGTTAGGTCTACATGACGAATGTATTTGTCTGTCACCGTCATCATATGAGGTCTACATGACGAATGTATTTGTCTGTCATCGTCATCGTATTAGGTCTACATGACGAATTTATTTGTCTGTCACCGTCATCATATTAGGTCTACATGACGAATGTGTTTGTCTGTCACCGTCATCATATTAGGTCTACTTCACGAATGAGGTCTACATGACGAATGTATTTGTCTGTCACCGTCATCATATTAGGTCTACATGACGAATGTATTTGTCTGTCACCGTCATCATATTAGGTCTACTTCACGAATGAGGTCTACATGACGAATGTATTTGTCTGTCACCGTCATCATATTAGGTCTACTTGACGAATGTATTTGTCTGTCACCGTCATCATATTAGGTGTACTTGACGAATGTATTTGTCTGTCACCGTCATCATATTAGGTGTACTTGACGAATGTATTTGTCTGTCACCGTCATCATATTAGGTCTACTTGACGAATGTATTTGTCTGTCACCGTCATCATATTAGGTGTACTTGACGAATTAGGTCTATATGACGAATGTATTTGTCTGTCACCCTCAACATGTTAAGATTGAAGTGTCCCTTTCCATGTAATTTCGCAATTAGTAATCAGGAATACAAACCTGTATTAG
Organism: Unio delphinus; assembly: GCA_029339505.1. Taxonomy (NCBI): domain Eukaryota; kingdom Metazoa; phylum Mollusca; class Bivalvia; order Unionida; family Unionidae; genus Unio; species Unio delphinus. Next base: position 6,508,146 of record JAQISU010000210.1, on the reverse strand, counting down.
AAGAACCGGCATGCCTGTCAAGATTGTCTCCCTTATACAATGTAGCATATCATAGGTTTTTAATTCTGACATTGGAGACAATTTAGCGAACAGACCGTCTCGTAATAAAATTGCTTATATACATGCTATAAACAAATCTCATCGTCAAAATAAATAAAACCATCTTTTTGTTTCTTACATTTTTGAAACGCTACAATATTAATAATCAGAAAAAGAAGCCTGACGAAACTGAATTTAATCAACTATCAATGTTGGGAAAAGGTAAAAGTGACGATATCTCCAGACAGTATTTGCTAAACGTGCTTCAATTTTCTTGTGTCACTGGCCTTACTTGTAATTCGTTATTTGACATGGATAATTCGTTACATGGTCTATAACATATTTGCTGCTATCGAGAATTCGGGAAGTTTTCACTATACGCCTCTGAGCAAGATGAACGCGGTGCAATTATGTTGGATGCAATTTAACATATTGAACCAAGTGTGTAACAATGAGATAATATCATAACACAAAATTTGTTATGACGTGCCTAGGTTTAGGATTGTAAATGTTAAAAGGTGATATGTTAATTTTCAAAATGATAGTCCATAATTCTTTCATTGTAACCAAACCAAAACACTAAAATCATTCAATGTGCCTTATACTGGAATGGTTAGTACCAGAGTCATACTCGTCACACTAGGATACACGCATGTACCTTTTGCCAATATTGCTTCTCTGCTAAAACAATAAAAGTTGCGCCGTCTTCACATATACCCTGAACCATATCTTGAACGGACCATAGAACGAACCGTGAAATATGACTTGGAGCAGTCACTCGTCTACAGTACGCCAAGTAAAAACAAATTGACATATGACTTGCATAACTCTGTTGTGATTCTGAAATGAATACAAGTTGGAAAAAAATAAAACTGTTGAATAAGTCAGATCATTTAGTCAGCGAAAAATCCTCTCTCAAATTGTCTGTTCAAGCAAATATCCAAGCCCACAGCCCACATGTCCAGTTTCATATGTCACGCTTTTGGTAATACCCGAATTACCGTTGTTGATGAAGTTGAGGAACTTTAAAATACTTTTAATAATCATACCTGTAATCAAGAGATACACGCACGCCTGCTCACAAGTGCGTTAGTATATATAATTCAACTGGAACTCAGATGTTTCTCAGGAACTGGGCTTGTATAATACGTTGATGCATATTTTTCCTGTTAGATTTTAAAGGATGTGTGATTTCATTGATTCAGGTCAATATTACAAATATTTGTTTTTCTGTATTGTTGAAGAATTAGGCAAATTTTTTCATTACTATTCTCCTTTTCTTGATCGATACATGAATGTACACCAGGTCAAAACAACGTTACAAATTATCTTCCCCAGTTTGCAAGATTTACCGTTCTTGCATTACACGCGGAGTAGCCAACTTTATATATATATTATAATGAGGACTTTAGTAGCTTTAGTATATATAACATGTATAATGATATGATTACACAAAAACAAAAGTCACCATGACATTAAATCACATAAGAAATGCTGCAAATATTTAAGGTAGGAAACATTTTTAGGTCTTTCAGTTTGTTTTTGCAGTTGAAAAAGGTGAGTTTTAAGAGCACTCTTGAAAGGGACCACTGTATCTTTGCATCTAATTTCAATTGGCAATTCGCTGCACGTTGCTTGGTCCTGGTATGCAAAAGAACGTTGACCATATGACTTCCTTTATATAGTTAGAATAATGAGTATACGATTGTCAGAAGAGAAGCGTAAGTATCTTACTGCAGTTATACGTATGGGTGAGGCCAGATAGGTATGTTGGACTGGAGTCCGTTAGTAAACGTAGCACAGAGACCACATTTTGAGTTTGATTCTATATCGAATGGATAGCAATGTACGGTACAGAGCAGCATGGAGGTGTTCTCTGATCGTGGTACTCTAAAGATGATCGTAGCAGCTATGTTTTGAAATTTTTGAAGTTTATGGAGTAGATATTGACACGATCCAGCGAGAATTGAGTGACAATAGTCCAGTCTTGAAAGTACTAAGGAACACATAAGTCTTTTAGTGGCATCAACTGAAAGATATTTGCGAATGGAGCTGATGCGTCTTAGCTCAATATATTGAGCCTTACATATGTTCATGACATGTTGGTGTAATGTGAGAGTACTGTCAGGGGTGACACCTAGGTTTCGTACTGACTGTGAATTTAATGTTGGTAATTTAATGTTGGTGTTGTCTGAGGTAAAGGATATGAATAGGAAAGTCTTTGTGTTGTGCTCAGAATGGCGTCAGATTTATCATCAATCATCTGCAGCTTGTTACATGTCATCCATGATTTCACACCAGTAACGCACCTCTCTACTCCTTGGACGGTAGCATCAACTTCACTTGGGTGGCTGGATTTGTATAGGTTGGTGTCATCAGCGTACAATTGGTGAGACACTGGGTGAGTATCTATGACCCTTGAGAGAGGATGAGTGTATAGAATGAAGAGAACAAGTCCAAGAACAGACTCCTGTTGGACACCACAACATACATCAACTGAGCTGGAGTGTATTCCATTTGCAGATACAAGTTATCTCCTGTGGACTAAGTAGGACTTGAGCCACATTAAAGCTGTATTGTGAATGCAAAATACATGCTGGAGACAGTGATTTAATATATCATGTCAAATGCAGCGTACACATCAAGGAGGGTGAGGACTGCAATCTTTCAGCTTTCCAAAGCTGAGAGAAGTTCATTAACTACTTTGACAAGAGTAGTTTCAGTACTGTACTATGGGCGATATGCAGACTGTGGAATCCTAAAAAGACGGTTTGAATTCGAATGAGATACAAGTTGGATTAGAACAATTGTTCCTAAGATTTCTTATATGAACGGTAGATTAGAATCTGGGCGGTAGTTCTTTAAATTTGTCGAGTGTCGCTTTCTTCAACAGATGTTTTACAATGGCAGTTTTGAAAAATGCTAGAATTCCCCGGATGAAAGAGAGGTACTAATAACAGAAGTTGATATTGGGTCTAAGCACTCAAGCAGAACGCATTGAACTACACCGGGTCTAAGCACTCAAGCAGAACGCATTGAACTACACCGGGTCTAAGCACTCAAGCAGAACGCATTGAACTACACCGGGTCTAAGCACTCAAGCAGAACGCATTAAACTTCACCAAGAAAACGCAGTATCTTATGTCTTTGTCTTTTCTTTCTACGTGATTGTATCAGATGTATTTTTCTGTCTTTTCTTTCTACGTGCTTGTATCAGATGTATGTTTCTGTTTTTTCTTTCTACGTGCTTGTATCAGATGTATTTTTCTGTCTTTTCGTTCTACGTGCTTGAATCAGAAGTATTTTTCTGTCTTTTCTTTCTAGTGCTTGTATCAGATGTATTTCTCTGTCTTTTCTTTCTACGTGCTTGTATCAGAAGTATTTTTCTGTCTTTTCTTTCTAGTGCTTGTATCAGATGTATTTCTCTGTCTTTTCTTTCTACGTGCTTGTATCAGAAGTATTTTTCTGTCTTTTCTTTCTACGTGCTTGTATCAGATGTATTTTTCTGTCTTTTCTTTCTACGTGCTTGTATCAGATGTATTTTTCTGTTTTTTCTTTCTACGTGCTTGTATCAGATGTATTTTTCTGTCTTTTCTTTCTACGTGCTTGTATCAGATGTATTTTTCTGTCTTTTCTTTCTACGTGCTTGTATCAGATGTATTTTTCTGTCTTTTCTGGCTCTTAAAATCAATGTTAGTTGTTGCTGTTTCTTTAAATATCTTCCCCTATGTTTAGTACTCTTTTTCATTCATTTATTTCCAACAGGAAAGACAAGTGGTGTAAAGCGTAAACACCATTCTCTCCAATTTGCAAGAGGTGTAACGATATATAATAAGGATCAAGTAACGTAAATAACCGTATATATTTTATGCATCGGAAGTGGAATGATATAATTTCATTGCAATTTGTCACCCCAAACAGTCCAGTTATTATCAAATGAAAACATGCACAAGTATTACACATTACTACAAAAGATGGGAGCTTAAAGACGTTAGGAGCGATCAAAGAGTAAGGAAACATAGTTATACAGACGTCGCTAAATGGTATAGTGTTAGATATTATTCTTTTTAAATATACGCTGAAATAGTCTATGCGAAAATAATATTTCTTTGTTCTGTAAGGCGCGTTGAGATAATGTAGACTTCTTTTCTTCGAACGGAGGTATATAACAATTTGTTTAAATTTGACATTAATATGTTCCTATTTCGGACAATATTTGTCTCATAACGGTCAGAGTTAACCAATCATACATACCGCTGGCAAATATAAGACAATTGAGCAGCGCAAGAAGCATCATTGTATTTAAATACATTGTAGATAGAGAGTTGCCCACATTTCTCGTCGTTTAAATAATTATCTGGTTGTCCAGTAGACCATGCGTAATATGAAACAGCTTGCCCGTTCCACCATGTCCATTCTCTTCCAGATCCAACAGCCCTTAGTCCGATAAACGGTCCTTGCCCTAATGTAGCGGCTACTCCTGGAAAATAGGATTTGTTGATATCTGTTTCAGGAAATTAGATTAATTTAATAAAATGCCGTTACATCTTTAAAACATATTCTAATGAAATAACGAAATACAATCGAAACAGTAACATGTCTTAAAAGTAGCTGAATACTGAGTTAAACATGTATCCATTAGCTTATATGAACAGACTGGTCCTATGTGTACAATATTGAATACTGAGTTAAACATGCATCCATTAGCTTATATGAACAGACTGGTCTTATGTGTACAATATTGAGTTAAACATGTATCCATTAGCTTATATGAACAGAGTGGTCTTATGTGTAATATTGAGTTAAACATGTATCCATTAGCTTATATGAACAGACTAGTCTTATGTGTACAATATTGAATACTGAGTTAAACATGTATCCATTAGCTTATATGAACAGACTGGTCCTATGTGTACAATATTGAATACTGAGTTAAACAAGTATCCATTAGCTTATATGATCAGACTGGTCTTATGTGTACAATATTGAGTTAAACATGTATCCATTAGCTTATATGAACAGACTGGTCTTATGTGTACAATATTGAATACTGAGTTAAACATGTATCCATTAGCTTATATGAACAGACTGGTCCTATGTGTACAATATTGAATACTGAGTTAAACATGTATCCATTAGCTTATATGAACAGACTGGTCCTATGTGTACAATATTGAGTTAAACATGTATCCATTAGCTTATATGAACAGACTGGTCTTATGTGTACAATATTGAATACTGAGTTAAACATGTATCCATTAGCTTATATGAACAGACTGGTCCTATGTGTACAATATTGAATACTGAGTTAAACATGTATCCATTAGCTTATATGAACAGACTGGTTCTATGTGTACAATATTGAATACTGAGTTAAACATGTATCCATTAGCTTATATGAACAGACTGGTCCTATGTGTACAATATTGAATACTGAGTTAAACATGTATCCATTAGCTTATAGGAACAGACTGGTCTTATGTGTACAATATTGAATACTGAGTTAAACATGTATCCATTAGCTTATATGAACAGACTGGTCCTATGTGTACAATATTGAATACTGAGTTAAACATGTATCAATTAGCTTATATGAACAGACTGGTCCTATGTGTACAATATTGAGTTAAACATGTATCCATTAGCTTATATGAACAGCCTGGTCTTCTGTGTACAATATTGAATACTGAGTTAAACATGTATCCATTAGTTTATATGAACAGACTGATCCTATGTGTACAATATTGAATACTGAGTTAAACATGTATCCATTAGCTTATATGAACAGACTGGTTCTATGTGTACAATATTGAATACTGAGTTAAACATGTATCCATTAGCTTATATGAACAGACTGGTTCTATGTGTACAATATTGAATACTGAGTTAAACATGTATCCATTAGCTTATATGAACAGACTGGTCCTATGTGTACAATATTGAATACTGAGTTAAACATGTATCCATTAGCTTATATGAACAGACTGGTCCTATGTGTACAATATTGAATACTGAGTTAAACATGTATCCATTAGCTTATATGAACAGACTGGTTCTATGTGTATAATATTGAATACTGAGTTAAACATGTATCCATTAGCTTATATGAACAGACTGGTCCTATGTGTACAATATTGAATACTGAGTTAAACATGTATCCATTAGCTTATATGAACAGACTGGTTCTATGTGTACAATATTGAATACTGAGTTAAACATGTATCCATTAGCTTATATGAACAGACTGGTTCTATGTGTACAATATTGAATACTGAGTTAAACATGTATCCATTAGCTTATATGAACAGACTGGTTCTATGTGTACAATATTGAATACTGAGTTAAACATGTATCCATTAGCTTATATGAACAGACTGGTTCTATGTGTACAATATTGAATACTGAGTTAAACATGTATCCATTAGCTTATATGAACAGACTGGTCCTATGTGTACAATATTGAATACTGAGTTAAACATGTATCCATTAGCTTATATGAACAGACTGGTTCTATGTGTATAATATTGAATACTGAGTTAAACATGTATCCATTAGCTTATATGAACAGACTGGTCCTATGTGTACAATATTGAATACTGAGTTAAACATGTATCCATTAGCTTATATGAACAGACTGGTTCTATGTGTATAATATTGAATACTGAGTTAAACATGTATCCATTAGCTTATATGAACAGACTGGTTCTATGTGTACAATATTGAATACTGAGTTAAACATGTATCCATTAGCTTATATGAACAGACTGGTTCTATGTGTATAATATTGAATACTGAGTTAAACATGTATCCATTAGCTTATATGAACAGACTGGTCCTATGTGTACAATATTGAATACTGAGTTAAACATGTATCCATTAGCTTATATGAACAGACTGGTTCTATGTGTACAATATTGAATACTGAGTTAAACATGTATCCATTAGCTTATATGAACAGACTGGTTCTATGTGTACAATATTGAATACTGAGTTACACATGTATCCATTAGCTTATATGAACAGACTGGTTCTATGTGTATAATATTGAATACTGAGTTAAACATGTATCCATTAGCTTATATGAACAGACTGGTTCTATGTGTACAATATTGAATACTGAGTTAAACATGTATCCATTAGCTTATATGAACAGACTGGTTCTATGTGTATAATATTGAATACTGAGTTAAACATGTATCCATTAGCTTATATGAACAGACTGGTCCTATGTGTACAATATTGAATACTGAGTTAAACATGTATCCATTAGCTTATATGAACAGACTGGTTCTATGTGTACAATATTGAATACTGAGTTAAACATGTATCCATTAGCTTATATGAACAGACTGGTTCTATGTGTACAATATTGAATACTGAGTTACACATGTATCCATTAGCTTATATGAACAGACTGGTTCTATGTGTATAATATTGAATACTGAGTTAAACATGTATCCATTAGCTTATATGAACAGACTGGTTCTATGTGTACAATATTGAATACTGAGTTAAACATGTATCCATTAGCTTATATGAACAGACTGGTTCTATGTGTACAATATTGAATACTGAGTTAAACATGTATCCATTAGCTTATATGAACAGACTGGTCCTATGTGTACAATATTGAATACTGAGTTAAACATGTATCCATTAGCTTATATGAACAGACTGGTCCTATGTGTACAATATTGAATACTGAGTTAAACATGTATCAATTAGCTTATATGAACAGACTGGTCCTATGTGTACAATATTGAGTTAAACATGTATCCATTAGCTTATATGAACAGCCTGGTCTTCTGTGTACAATATTGAATACTGAGTTAAACATGTATCCATTAGTTTATATGAACAGACTGATCCTATGTGTACAATATTGAATACTGAGTTAAACATGTATCCATTAGCTTATATGAACAGACTGGTTCTATGTGTACAATATTGAATACTGAGTTAAACATGTATCCATTAGCTTATATGAACAGACTGGTTCTATGTGTACAATATTGAATACTGAGTTAAACATGTATCCATTAGCTTATATGAACAGACTGGTCCTATGTGTACAATATTGAATACTGAGTTAAACATGTATCCATTAGCTTATATGAACAGACTGGTCCTATGTGTACAATATTGAATACTGAGTTAAACATGTATCCATTAGCTTATATGAACAGACTGGTTCTATGTGTATAATATTGAATACTGAGTTAAACATGTATCCATTAGCTTATATGAACAGACTGGTCCTATGTGTACAATATTGAATACTGAGTTAAACATGTATCCATTAGCTTATATGAACAGACTGGTTCTATGTGTACAATATTGAATACTGAGTTAAACATGTATCCATTAGCTTATATGAACAGACTGGTTCTATGTGTACAATATTGAATACTGAGTTAAACATGTATCCATTAGCTTATATGAACAGACTGGTTCTATGTGTACAATATTGAATACTGAGTTAAACATGTATCCATTAGCTTATATGAACAGACTGGTTCTATGTGTACAATATTGAATACTGAGTTAAACATGTATCCATTAGCTTATATGAACAGACTGGTCCTATGTGTACAATATTGAATACTGAGTTAAACATGTATCCATTAGCTTATATGAACAGACTGGTTCTATGTGTATAATATTGAATACTGAGTTAAACATGTATCCATTAGCTTATATGAACAGACTGGTCCTATGTGTACAATATTGAATACTGAGTTAAACATGTATCCATTAGCTTATATGAACAGACTGGTTCTATGTGTATAATATTGAATACTGAGTTAAACATGTATCCATTAGCTTATATGAACAGACTGGTTCTATGTGTACAATATTGAATACTGAGTTAAACATGTATCCATTAGCTTATATGAACAGACTGGTTCTATGTGTATAATATTGAATACTGAGTTAAACATGTATCCATTAGCTTATATGAACAGACTGGTCCTATGTGTACAATATTGAATACTGAGTTAAACATGTATCCATTAGCTTATATGAACAGACTGGTTCTATGTGTACAATATTGAATACTGAGTTAAACATGTATCCATTAGCTTATATGAACAGACTGGTTCTATGTGTACAATATTGAATACTGAGTTACACATGTATCCATTAGCTTATATGAACAGACTGGTTCTATGTGTATAATATTGAATACTGAGTTAAACATGTATCCATTAGCTTATATGAACAGACTGGTTCTATGTGTACAATATTGAATACTGAGTTAAACATGTATCCATTAGCTTATATGAACAGACTGGTTCTATGTGTATAATATTGAATACTGAGTTAAACATGTATCCATTAGCTTATATGAACAGACTGGTCCTATGTGTACAATATTGAATACTGAGTTAAACATGTATCCATTAGCTTATATGAACAGACTGGTTCTATGTGTACAATATTGAATACTGAGTTAAACATGTATCCATTAGCTTATATGAACAGACTGGTTCTATGTGTACAATATTGAATACTGAGTTACACATGTATCCATTAGCTTATATGAACAGACTGGTTCTATGTGTATAATATTGAATACTGAGTTAAACATGTATCCATTAGCTTATATGAACAGACTGGTTCTATGTGTACAATATTGAATACTGAGTTAAACATGTATCCATTAGCTTATATGAACAGACTGGTTCTATGTGTACAATATTGAATACTGAGTTAAACATGTATCCATTAGCTTATATGAACAGACTGGTTCTATGTGTACAATATTGAATACTGAGTTAAACATGTATCCATTAGCTTATATGAACAGACTGGTCCTATGTGTACAATATTGAATACTGAGTTAAACATGTATCCATTAGCTTATATGAACAGACTGGTTCTATGTGTACAATATTGAATACTGAGTTAAACATGTATCCATTAGCTTATATGAACAGACTGGTTCTATGTGTACAATATTGAATACTGAGTTAAACATGTATCCATTAGCTTATATGAACAGACTGGTTCTATGTGTACAATATTATAAAGATCTCCTTGGACTTTCTAATATTTTTTCCAAACTATTATTTGTTTACAAAAGTGTTTTCTTAAAGGCAGATTGGTTTGTGTAGCAATAGCTATAATCGCAAAATGCAAAATATATTTTAAAAAATATTTAACAAATAAAATGAAAATGTTTAACTTTTTACACATCATTTAGTTTAGGTTCACAAATTTTTCCATCATGATTTGTCAGAAATTTAGCCTGGGCACTTACTGTAATGTTACGCGTTTGTTTACTTTGCTACACAAGCTTACTGTTTAGCAAATCATATTATACACAACAATGCTTGCTTACTTTAAAGCATTATTTTACCATGCAATACGTGCATAATGTTCAGCAACTCGTACTATACCCTTCAACACGTGTTGGATGTAATGAAAATCGTATTTTAACTACAACATGTGACTTTGGATGATCCTATTTTAGCGTTTAACACGTTCTGAATGTAACAAAACACGTAATGTACCCATCAATACGTTCTGAATGTACTGAAACACGTAATATACCCATCAACACGTTCTGAATGTAATGAAACACGTAATATACCCATCAACACGTTCTGAATGTACTGAAACACGTAATATACCCATCAACACTTTCTGAATGTACTGAAACACGTAATATACCCATTAACACGTTCTGAATGTACTGAAACACGTAATATACCCATCAACACGTTCTGAATGTACTGAAACACGTAATATACCCATCAACACGTTCTGAAAGTAATACAACACGTAATATACCCATCAACACGTTCTGAATGTACTGAAACACGTAATATACCCATCAACACTTTCTGAATGTACTGAAACACGTAATCTACCCATCAACACTTTCTGAATGTACTGAAACTCGTAATATACCCATCAACACGTTTTGAATGTACTGAAACATGTAATATACCCATCAACACGTTTTGAATGTACTGAAACAAGTAATATACCCATCAACACGTTCTGAATGTAATACAACACGTAATATACCCATCAACACGTTCTGAATGTACTGAAACACGTAATATACCCATCAACACGTTCTGAATGTAATACAACACGTAATATACCCATCAACACGTTCTGAATGTACTGAAACACGTAATATACCCATCAACACTTTCTGAATGTACTGAAACACGTAATATACCCATCAACACGTTCTGAATGTACTGAAACACATAATATACCCATCAACACGTTCTGAATGTACTGAAACATGTAATATACCCATCAACACGTTTTGAATGTACTGAAACACGTAATATACCCATCAACACGTTCTGAATGTAATACAACACGTAATATACCCATCAACACGTTCTGAATGTACTGAAACACGTAATATACCCATCAACACGTTCTGAATGTAATACAACACGTAATATACCCATCAGCACGTTCTAAATGTACTGAAACACGTAATATACCCATCAACACTTTCTGAATGCACTGAAACACGTAATATACCCATCAACACTTGCTGAATGTAATACAACACGTAATATACCCATCAACACGTTCTGAATGTACTGAAACACGTAATTTACCCATCAACACGTTCTGAATGTAATACAGCACGTAATATACCCATCAACACGTTCTGACTGTATCGAAACACGTAATATACCCATCAACACTTTCTGAATGTACTGAAACATGTAATATACCCATCAACACGTTCTGAATGTACTGAAACATGTAATATACCCATCAACACGTTTTGAATGTACTTTAACACGTAATATACCCATCAACACGTTCTGAATGTACTGAAACACGTAATATACCCATCAACACGTTCTGAATGTACTTTAACACGTAATATACCCATCAACACGTTTTGAATGTACGTTAACAAGTAATATACCCATCAACACGTTTTGAATGTACTTTAACACGTAATATACCCATCAACACGTTTTGAATATACTTTAACACGTAATATACCCATCAACACGTTTTGAATGTACTTTAACACGTAATATACCCATCAACACGTTTTGAATGTACTTTAACACGTAATATACCCATCAGCACGTTTTGAATGCACTTTAACACGTAATATACCCATCAACACGTTCTGAATGTACTGAAACACGTAATATACCCATCAACACGTTTTGCATGTACTTTAACACGTAATATACCCATCAACACGTTTTTAATGTACTTTAACACGTAATATACCCATCAACACGTTCTGAATGTACTGAAACACGTAATATACCCATGAACACGTTCTGAATGTACTGAAACACGTAATATACCCATCAACACGTTCTGAATGTACTGAAACATGTAATATACCCATCAACACGTTTTGAATGTACTGAAACATGTAATATACCCATCAACACGTTCTGAATGTAATACAACACGTAATATACCCATCAACACGTTCTGAATGTACTGAAACACGTAATATACCCATCAACACGTTCTGAATGTAATACAACACGTAATATACCTATCAACACGTTCTGAATGTACTTTAACACGTAATATACCCATCAACACGTTTTGAATGTACTGAAACACGTAATATACCCATCAACACGTTCTGAATGTACTGAAACACGTAATATACCCATCAACACGTTCTGAATGTAATACAACACGTAATATACCCATCAACACGTTCTGAATCTACTGAAACACGTAATATACCCATCAACACGTTCTGAATGTACTGATAAATGTAATATACCCATCAACACGTTATGAATGTACTGAAACACGTAATATACCCATCAACACGTTCTGAATGTAATACAACACGTAATATACCCATCAACACGTTCTGAATGTACTGAAACATGTAATATACCCATCAACACGTTCTGAATGTAATACAACACGTAATATACCCATCAACACGTTATGAATGTACTGAAACATGTAATATACCCATCAACACGTTTTGAATGTACTGAAACACGTAATATACCCATTAACAGGCTCTGAATGTAATACAACACGTAATATACCCATCAACACGTTCTGAATGTACTGAAACACGTAATATACCCATCAACACGTTCTGAATGTACTGAAACACGTAATATACCCATCAACACGTTATGAATGTAATACAACACGTAATATACCCATCAACACTTTCTGAATGTACTGAAACACGTAATATACACATCAACACGTTCTGAATGTACTGAAACACGTAATATACCCATCAACACTTTCTGAATGTACTGAAACATGTAATATACCCATCAACACTTGCTGAATGTAATACAACACGTAATATACCCATCAACACGTTCTGAATGTACTGAAACATGTAATATACCCATCAAAACGTTCTGAATGTAATACAACACGTAATATACCCATCAACACTTTCTGAATGTACTGAAACACGTAATATACGCATCAACACTTTCTGAATGTACTGAAACATGTAATATACCCATCTACACTTGCTGAATGTACTGAAACACGTAATATACCCATCAACACGTTCTGAATGTAATAAAACACGTAATATACCCATCAACACGTTCTGAATGTACTGAAACATGTAATATACCCATCAACACTTGCTGAATGTACCGAAACTCGTACTATACCGATCAACACATGCTGAATGTAATTAAACTCGTATTCATCCTCGATCTTGAATAGCTTAGCTCCCTCTGATTCGCAGACACCCATCGCATCATTAAAGTTCTTTTGATCCACGTGAATTTTGAAACACAGTCTGAGTGGCTGGTAGTAAACATAGTCTCCATCACATTGTCGTGGCTCTGTGAATGTAATGATATATATATATATATATATATATATATATATATATATATATATATATATATATATATACAGAGAGAGAGAGAGAGAGAGAGAGAGAGAGAGAGAGAGAGAGAGAGAGAGAATTGCGCTTCTCTTGTTAATAGTTTGGAAGAGTGCTGGATTCGTAATCCGAAATCATTTCGGAATCTATTGAGAATTATAGCTAGGTAAGAAAGATGCTGAAATCACATAAATGCCATTTTTGTTTTAAAAGCTGATACTATACTATACATTTATAATATAATGGTAATAATTAGTTTCTTAAGATACATTTTCTCATCAGAGACTTTTTGGTGCAATACGGTTAATAAGGCACTTTGTAACTGTAATTTTTATAAAAAAAGACTTTCCATGTTTGGCTTTAAATGTTTTCCGCACAATTGTAACATATCTAACTGTTCCATTTTATCGCGCACTTCACGTTTACAATATGTTTATAGCTTAGTAACGTTTGTTCAGTTCGTCACTTACACATAACCCCAGATACTCGATTTATTTTAGGTAGCTTTAACCAATAATACAAATGTGTTTCAGTAGATAGCCGCATGTATCAATAATGGTTATATTTTCTGATTAAAATCGATATTTTGCTATTACTATCAGGCTGTTCGAGATTTTAGTAAAATAAATAGAGCTCATAAAACCACTAAAAGCCATTAAACCAAATAATCTTACAGGGAATATACGTTACTGGGCAAAGACAATGCATATTCTTTGCATAGTTTATAGGTAACGTAATCAATAATTTCAACACCACATTTGTGTATATAAGATCTGTAACAATAGACATAAGAATCACACGAATATATATATATATATATATATATATATATATATATATATATATATATATATATATATATATATATATATATATATATATATATATATATATATATATATATATAGAGAGAGAGAGAGAGAGAGAGAGAGAGAGAGAGAGAGAGAGAGAGAGAGAGAGAGAGAGAATGTCCTCAAAATATATTTTTTTGATGTTGGTCCTTTTATGTTACTAACAACTGTTTGTCCAAAAGATGCTGAATACAAGTTTGAGACGTATGTTGCTTTTCTTGAACGTTGCGTATCGCAGAATTTGCCATTGGAGTTTGAATAGATAACTGATCTTTCCCACTGGATTTTGTGGACTTATTTTCAGTTTCATTTTTTGATTGAATCTTTTGAATTTTGTTTGGTTTTGATTCGAGATTTTCTTTATATAGTCACTGGATATACTTTATATAGTCACTGGATATACTTTATATTGTCACTGGATATACTTTATATAGTTACTGGATATACTTTATATAGTCACTGGATATACTTTATATAGTCACTGGATATACTTTATGTAGTCACTGGATATACTTTATGTAGTCACTGGATATACTTTATATAGTCACTGGATATACTTTATGTAGTCACTGGATATACTTTATGTAGTCACTGGATATACTTTATATAGTCACTGGATATACTTTATATAGTCACTGGATATACTTTATATAGTCACTGGATATACTTTATATAGTCACTGGATATACTTTATATAGTCACTGGATATACTTTATATAGTCACTGGATATACTTTATATAGTCACTGGATATACTTTATATAGTCACTGGATATACTTTATGTAGTCAGTGGATATACTTTATGTAGTCACTGGATATACTTTATATAGTCACTGGATATACTTTATATAGTCACTGGATATACTTTATATAGTCACTGGATATACTTTATATAGTCACTGGATATACTTTATATAGTCACTGGATATACGTTATATAGTCACTGGATATACTTTATGTAGTCACTGGATATACTTTATATAGTCACTGGATATACTTTATGTAGTCACTGGATATACTTTATGTAGTCACTGGATATACTTTATATAGTCACTGGATATACTTTATATAGTCACTGGATAACATTAAGTGCTACTTAGGCAATGCTCCAAGCATGACCCCTGTGTCAGTTTCCTGTAATTTACCTCATGTCCTCCTACACATGTGCGAGGTCCTTCATCATTTATCTCATTACTTGATTCATTTCAAAACCCACCTTCACCGCTCCGGTGGGCTAGCTGCCTCGCTTGGCGCTCAGCATTAAGAGGTTAGTGTTAGGACTGGTCGGTCTGGTGTCAAGATAATGTGACTGAGTGGGACACCATGCTACATGTACAAAGCGTATCTAAATATTTTTGCGTATTGGACCCATAACTTTCGTGTTCTGCCCACTGTTTTGTCAAAAAAAATCAAACGTAACCTTCTTTGTGTAACTGTCCACATGTCTTTATACAGTATGGACTGTATGCCTTAGGTCTCAGCTAAAAGGTCTAAACTTCAGACACAAACAAAGGTTCCGAAACGGGTAGCTTTTCGCCCAAGAAAATGGGGTCACGCATTTAGTTTTTCCCTGCTGTATTTTAACATGATATTTAAAGGTCTACATTTCTTTTGTGCATCGTAAATGATGTTAGATGTGTAGAATTCGGATTATAGCGACTCGTGACACGTGACTCGTGAACGTGGCATGTAATGATGTTACAGAGACAAGACCAGGGCATACAAACTCATTAATTATAAACGTGGTACTCTGTCACATGAGTTAATAGGATGTCTGCCTATACATAGCACTATTTTTCATTTACATCAGGTCCAGATTTGTTATCTTTTATTCTGACAACCTTAATGTGGTTTCTCGCTTTAATTGTATTGAAGTATATCATCTCAATATGACGTTTGTCGATAGCATGTTATGTTAAACTGCACATGTACTTTGTTAAACATGAGAATAATATCACTGTTTAGGAACACAACTGGTTTTGTATCAGTAAAAGTTGTCACTAATATAGAGTCTCAGATTGTTACTGAATGTGACTAAGTTTATATCATTGAATTGTGAAGTGCCAAAATTTCGGTCGAATCTATTAAATAACTATTAGTTCTAGCCAGCTAGCCATTAGTTAAATTTACGACACATCGTGCAGGAGGGGGTGCCTACAAAGGCTAGCCGACTGCACTACTAATTAACACGTTGTTTATACAGGAGTCAGTACTGACCGACGTGACCTGGTGAAAGTTTCATTTTATCACGAAAATGTCAGGATTGATATAAAACAGAGAGTTGTTACTTAAACCCAAAGCGTGTCATCCTGATACGCTGATGTAAGCGACTTTTAAAGGAAAGCGCGAGAAAATATATTTGTTCTGATTGGCCACTGTTGAATAAGGGGTGTGTTTAACACGAGAAACCTTTAGAATATAATATCTTACTAACTAAATTAGAAGTATGTCTAAACTTTGCTCTCCAAGAGAGCCAGTGTAGAATTATTATTATTTTTGAAAAAGGACTCCGGAGCGTATTAGACCAGGGAAAAACCGCCACAAACCAACGGTTGAGACACACCAAAAACACGAGGTATTTGTCTCAATTCCACGATTATTGTGATGCAACTTCGTTTACAGATTTACATGATTTTGTTAATACATTAGTATGATTAGTTTCATCTGTTACATTAATTTAGTAATGTGCTTTTGAGTTATGAATTAGAATTCTTACCTTAATTCGTAGTTAAGAATGACGTAGTGTTAATTGATGTCGTGAAAACACTATATTGAGTTATGGATAGGAAGTGTTACGTTAATTCTTGAATTTATCATATTGTTTGAATAATAATTGTGTTCTAAGAATTTAATGTCTTACTTTAATTTATGATTTACAAGAATACATGTGAATTCATCGAATTTGGATGTCGTAGATGATTTAGCGACAGTGTATAATGTATTAGGTCAAGGCAAACTGAATTAACAGATGGTTTAAACTGTATTGATTTTAAGACATGTGTAGTTAATTACTAGCCGTAAAATTGTTATCACTGATAGTAATATCTGATTGTTCGAATCAGGAAAACGGATATTCTCAGCTATTACTAGTGTAGCGAGAGACTTAGGCTGTTTTAATTTTCTTTTGGAAGGAAGACAACTAGCTTTTTTTCGGAAGACGTGCAGTACCGAAATAAAGAAAGTACAAGTATGGGGAAAAGGGAATTGTAAAGGAGAAATTGCGAGGTGTATACATTGATACAGTGCACAAGTCTGAATTCAAGCGGAACATCCAGGTTATGAAAATTGAACAAAGCAGATGATTTTGATTGGACACTCGATCCTATGATGACATGTAACTATCAGTAATAGAACAGCTAAATTCGTTTAATTATATTTCAAACCTATTTGTAATTCGGTGAGAGTTTAATTCGAAACCACGCGTATTCCTAATGAAAGGAAATTTCATTGTGTATGTATTTGATTAAATTGCTTATTTATCTTTACGGGGGCTCGTAGTTGTTTTGTTCAATATACCAGCTCAGGTTACCATATACATTCTATACTCGAACCGGGCAATTATACCGAGGGCGGTCATCTCTTAGATAACGAGTATCAGAGGGGAGTGGGTTATAGTGTTATTATTATATGTTGTGCAATACCGCTTGACAAAGTGGGACGCAATATTTACTCTTTGACAAGTGGGGCTTATACAATATTATACGAATAACGCCCATGACACGCGAGAATCTGATAGACATTTAAATTTGAGATACTTATCCTTTGAACAAAGCTTTGAAATCGACAAATTGTCTATAGCTTCCAACTGGGGTCTGCTACGTATTCACATCACCACTAGCAAAACTCAGGGATACACCAATTTATATCAGAACATATTGTTGTATACTCAATAAGTGTATGTCTATGTTGTGAATATACTTTTTGTTAAACTTAAATTGCGAATTCTATTTGGGCCTTTTTCATTTCGAGCACCTTAATGTTAAATCAGCTTTTGTGCCTAATTCGCGCTTAAAATCCAGTTTTTCACTGTTTTCGTTCAGACATTCTAAAACGCATATTTCGCGTTGACATGGAAACATTATTTTGAAGACTGTGTCACTCAAAATACATGCATGAAAACTGCTTAAGATCAATACCTTGCCGACATCTTGCTCACTTTCCAACGTGCTTCATGTATCAACAACTTTCTCGTGAATTATTCAGATTGAATGATCACAGTTCATGCCATATGCTCATCACAGAGAATGTTACTGTATTGATTAATCGCGAGTTGCTTGTAATATTAAAACTTATTTTTATTTGTGCAGTGACCTATAATATGTCGTAACCAATAGAAGGAAAAATGTCACTTTCAATGATATAGAACAAGATTTCCCTTTGAGAAGAATAAAATCTTTATCTGTGTGATCCGTCTTGACGAAGAAAACTGTTACTAATTCTATGAAAGCAAACTATACAAGATCAATTATGACGTTTGGTGATTGATTCACTGCTTTCAATTTGTTTTGATAATTAGCATTACCAGTTTTTGACATTTTTCAAAGTTGAATGACTGCGACAGTAAATATTTAATTTGAAATGATTGTATCGATAATCTTACTTTGCCAAGAAACAAACATTTCCCTTTAAGTGTTTTTTATTACTTACACGACTTGATCGGTACTTTTCCCTTAATGGAATCACAGTGCTTAATTATGCCTTGTATCAAAACACGTAGCGTACTCAGGAATTACAGTGTTTAATTATGATTTGTATCAAGACCTGTACCGTACTCAGGTATCACAGTGCTTAATTATGCCTTGTATCAAAACATGTACCGTACTCAGGAATTACAGTGCTTAATTATGCCTTGTATCAAGACCTGTACCGTACTCAGGAATCACAATGTTTAATTATGCCTTGTATCAAGACCTGTACCGTACTCAGGAATTACTTTGTTTAATTATGCCTGGTATCAAGACATGTACCGTACTCAGGAATCACAGTGTTTAAGTATGCCTTGTTTCAAGACATGTACGGTACTCAGGAATCACAGTGTTTAATTATGCCTTGTATCAAGACCTGTACCGTACTCAGGAATCACAGTGTTTAATTATACCTTGTATCAATACATGTACGTACTCAGGAATCACAGTGTTTAATTATGCCTTGTATCAAGACCTGTACCGTACTCAGGAATCACAGTGTTTAATTATACCTTGTATCAATACATGTACGTACTCAGGAATCACAGTGTTTAATTATGCCTTGTTTCAAGACCTGTACCGTACTCAGGAATCACAATGTTTAATTATACCTTTTATCAAGACATGTACGTACTCAGGAATCACAGTGTTTAATTATGCCTTGTATCAAGACCTGTACCGTACTCAGGAATCACAGTGTTTAATTATGCCTTGTATCAAGTCATGTACCGTACTCAGGAATCACAGTGTTTAATTATGCCTTGTTTTATGAGACTTTTCTTAGATGTTTAGCTGGAACGTTCTATAGATCAGTCTCATAAACACAGGCTGGGAACTCAGGAGGATAGAAAGAAGAAAAAGGTCGAGTCCCCAGATAAAGAATGTCACCCGATGATGAAATGTCAAGGGAATTAGGTCAGGTACGGAATCGAAGCTGGAATAAAGAGTCAGACGTCAATTTTTCTGCTGATACGGAAAACTCTATTTAAATAATCAACACACATATATATTACTACATTCTATTAACACATCTAAAAGATTTATAATAAAAATTCATAAAATACATATTACATTTTCATCATCAAGCTTTCCAACTTCATTTTATTCATATAACTTCTGCACCTTAGAATATTAAACAATAGTTAATTCCCAATCAATTTCAAGATAGTAAACGCATCAAATGTAATAACAATTAATGCACTTTACTTATTTTAAAATAGAATATTGATTTAGAATACATTGCCAGATATTACTCTTTCTTACTTAAGGAATACTTTATTTCAATCATTAAATTCAAACATGAAGTTGGTAGCGAATTCAACCTTTATGATAAAAACTACATATTAAATAATAATTCTTTAAAACATTTAAACATTCCATTACAATATATTATAAATAAAAGAATTCAATAGTAATGTTACACACAAAACAATTTTACCATTAAAATCTCAATCATTAAAAATACTTATTCCTAAAAGAGTTATAACATATACAGTTGTTTACCTGGAATAAAGAGTCAGACGTCAATTTTCTGCTGATACGGAAAACTGAATCTGACCTGATTCGCGCATCTCTATTTATACATACTGGGTCAGATTCAGGGTTAGACAAGGTCATACCCTCTACGCATCAGACAGAAAAATACTAACTCTCTAGTCCGGTAGGAACCAGTTTCAGCCGGTAAAAACCAGCTTACTTGCGTCATAAGACTTTACGTTGTAGTTATTTATATTTGTTTTAACGACGTCAGACCAAATATGGATATCCGTTAGTTGGAAGCCATCTTGTTTTTGTGTCGTCAAAAGCTTCTTAGAGAGAGAAGTTACTCCACCTTCATTAACCGAATTGAACCTATGCCAATACTAGGTCAAAAACATATCTTTACTGATGGATACTAGAACTGTAGCTAAGTCGGCAAACGCATGTATTATTATATACAATCTTACACAACACTGTACATTAGTTATTTTTACTGATGTTATAGAGTATAGTTATATACATTACCTTTCTTCCACTTACTCAGCAATTCTTTTTATTCTATATAGTTGTACTTGAAAAACAAGTGAAATTACCTTTAATATCTTTTAGAATATAAGCAAATAAAACATTACTTTAATACAATTCAAGGAAAATATCAATCTTATTAATTTTACTAAAAATTCAATCCTAACACTTGTATCAAAACATGTACCGTACTCAGGACTTACAGTATTTCATTATGCCTTTTATCAAGACTTGTACCTTACTCAGGTATCACAGTGTTTAATTATGCCTTGTATCAAGACATGTACCGTACTCAGGAATCACAGTGTTTAATTATGCCTTCTATCAAGACCTGTACCGTACTCAGGAATCACAGTGTTTAATTATGCCTTGTTTCAAGACATGTACCGTACTCAGGAATCACAGTGTTTAATTATGCCTTGTATCAAGACCTATGCAGTACTCAGGAATCACAGTGTTTAATTATGCCTTGTATCAAGACCTGTACCGTACTCAGGAATTACAGTGTTTAATTAGGCCTTGTATCAAGACATGTACCGTACTCAGGAATTACAGTGTTTAATTATGCCTTGTATCAAGACCTGTACCGTACTCAGGAATAACAGTGTTTAATTATGCCTTGTATCAAGACATGTTCGGTACTCAGGAATTACAGTGTTTAATTATGCCTTGTATCAAGACCTGTACCGTACTCAGGAATCACAGTGTTTAATTATGCCTTGTTTCAAGACATGTACGGTACTCAGGAATCACAGTGTTTAATTATGCCTTTTATCAAGACCTGTACCGTACTCAGGAATCACAGTGTTTAATTATGCCTTGTATCAAGACCTGTACTGTACTCAGGTATTAAAGTATTTAATTATGCCTTGTATCAAGACATGTACGGTACTCAGGAATCACAGTGTTTAATTATGCCTTGTATCAAGACATGTACGGTACTCAGGAATCACAGTGTTTAATTATGCCTTGTATCAAGACATGTACGGTACTCAGGAATTACAGTGTTTAATTATGCCTTGTATCAAGACCTGTACCGTACTCAGGAATCACAGTGTTTAATTATGCCTTGTTTCAAGACATGTACGGTACTCAGGAATCACAGTGTTTAATTATGCCTTTTATCAAGACCTGTACCGTACTCAGGAATCACAGTGTTTAATTATGCCTTGTATCAAGACCTGTACCGTACTCAGGAATCACAGTGCTTAATTATGCGTTGTATCAAGACCTGTACCGTATTCAGGTATTACAGTGTTTAATTACGTCTTGTATCGATACCTGTACCGTACATATGAATATTAACATTGGATTCTTTATTTAACAGTGTTGCATTTGTTTTAGATATGTTGTTTTAAAATATTTGGAACAAAAACATAAAGTGCTAATTTTGGGAATCGTTATACAGTAAATGATATTCAGCAACATGCAACTGACATACTTGTATAGTAGTTCCATCCTTGTTGGATCTCCTCATCAGGTGGTAGACCTCTTTTGAAGGACTTTGATGCTAGGCACAACCGCATATTCGAATGATAGAAAAAAGACCAACAAGACGGATTCTGGTTGCAGAGAACGCCACAATTGACCAAAGAGATATTATTTCTTTTCCATAGGATTGTTGATGTGTCCAGGTTATTTACAAACGCTTGGTCCGAATCCCATTTAGCATTTGTAATTTCTGTCAATTAGAAAATAATTCAAGGAAAAATGGAAAGTCAGGCATTGTATCATTGTTTGTTAATAAATAAATAACTAGATCACATGCGAAGGGCAAAGAGTGCAATAACTTATTGAAAAAACGGAATGAATCATAAATACTCGCTCAAAGAAAGTCAAGACAAATTTAGACAAATATTGTATCCTACAATGTGCCCTTTAGACGTGTTTTAAGTCATGAAATTATCACGTTGATTGACAGTGTTGTTCATTCTTTCGACACAAGTAAAGATTAATTCTGAGAAAACGAAAATAAATGCCTTTGAAACGATGAGTTTACCAATATAAATGCACGGAACTGAAGTGAATGATATGACCTTGATAGCGTGAGGTGTTCTAATTTCCCCCTCCCGCTAATACTATACAACAACAAATATCATTCTTATAAACGCTTTGCATAAACACAATATAAATGAAAAGTAAGAGTACAGTAAATTACTCGATATAATATCTTGTAAGGATACATCAGCCCACGTGAAATGATTTGATATTTAATAGTGTTGATGAATTAATGAAAGTGTATCGCAATATTCATGATATAATATTATTTTTGTTACACAACCTGAGTATTTTATGTTATTTTCAAATGCCAGCGTAGTGACCTATACCGCATATAAGACAATATACAGTGAATATTCATATTAAAATAAGAATTGCTACGAAATAAGAACTTAGAAATACCGATTACAATCTTTAAATAGCCGTCTTCCCAAAGCATGTTTAAAGTCCATGTTGCCAAATACGGATTACAATTTGTAAAATCCGTCTTGCCAAGGCATGTTTAAGTCCATGTTGCCAAATACGGATTACAATTTGTAAAATCCGTCTTGCCAAGGCATGTTTAAGTCCATGTTGCCAAATAAAGATTACAATTTGTAAAATCCGTCTTGCCAAAGCATGTTTAAAGTCCATGTTGCCAAATACGGATTACAATTTGTAAAATCCGTCTTGCCAAGGCATGTTTAAGTCCATGTTGCCAAATACGGATTACAATTTGTAAAATCCGTCTTGCCAAGGCATGTTTAAGTCCATGTTGCCAAATAAAGATTACAATTTGTAAAATCCGTCTTGCCAAAGCATGTTTAAAGTCCATGTTGCCAAATACGGATTACAATTTGTAAAATCCGTCTTGCCAAAGCAAAGATTGCACTCTGTAAAATTACGTGGAATGAGAGTAGTATATGTGATTGCTATTCCCCAACTTAAACCTGCTCTATGTATATGTACAGTGGGTAGGGGTGAACTGAGGATGGTGATTTATTTGTTTCACATTTTTATATATATACCTAAGCCTAGGATTGCATCATCTCACTACACTTTTTGTACTTAGTGTTATTTACATACAGTTGTGAAATACTGCATTCAATCCCGCTTGTTTGTGTTGATGTGAGTCTGTCGAAATGCAGAACTATCAATTGCGTGCATGAAATATGTAGTCATAATCAGGATAGTATCCCGGATATAAATTTTAAAGATCCATAATAGTCTGTAACTATATTCCTGATATTAAGTTTGAGCTCTATATTAACAAGTAGCCATCTCGCTCATACCGATTTTGAAAACCGGTATTAGTCTGTACACACATTTCCATTACCGATTTTGAAGACCGGTATTAGTCTGTACACACATTTCTATTACCGATTTTGAAAACCGGTATTAGTCTGTACACACATTTATATTACCGATTTTGAAAACCGGTATAAGTCTGTACAACATTTCTATTACCGATTTTGAAGACCGGTATTTGTCTGTACACACATTTCTATTACCGATTTTGAAAACCGGTATTAGTCTGTACACACATTTCCATTACCGATTTTGAAAACCGGTGTTAGTCTGTACACACATTTCCATTACCGATTTTGAAAACCGGTATTAGTCGGTACACACACATTCCTATTAGTGACATTTTTAATACCCGTATTAGTCTGTGCACACATATTTATTGCCGACTTTGAAGACCCGTATTAGTCTTATACAATGCTACATGATACTTTACGTAATTAATTCCATATAAAAATAATTACATCAGGAGGGAATTATTTGGACGAGAGGAGATATGGGAGTTAAGAATGCGCTTTGAGCACACATAATATCAAGTTTGGAGCAAATTTGTGTGTATTTCAGCGACGCTTTACAATATTTTAAATTTGATTTATGTAACTACAATGATTATTCATCTTGCCGAGTGTCGTTAGACCGAAATTCAGGCGATATCATACCAGCCCATGAAAGGTAATACACTTTCTCAGACATCATATTTTAGGAAGCTATACGCCAACTTGCATGCGGTTTTCAGACATGATATAACGATAATTAAAACGTTATTGGTTTATACGGCCATTGGACATAATATTACGAGAATTAAAACGTTAGTGGTTTATACGGCCATTGGACATGATATTACGAGAATTAAAACGGAAGTGGTTGATACGGTTTTTGAACATGTTATTAGAAGGTTTTAGGAAGTGGATTAGTTTGATCTGTTTAGCATCAGCACACTTATTTGATACAATATGGCAATAAAAAGACAACGAAATATTTAAAATTGTCGACCCGACTATGTTTGAATGCCTGTCTTAGTATTGTAATAACTTTGGAGTAAGTGTTAGTGAATTTGAACCATGCTTGGGTCGTTAGTAGTGATTTTGGGTACAAGCCGAATGACTGTCCCTTTCGATAACATAGTCCATATTTAAATTCAGTGGTGTATACAAGTAGTGTGATTGAAAAGGCAGCATTTATGGTTGGAAATCAGTAAATTATAGAGTGGAATCAATAAGTTGGAACTTGGTAGGTACCGTTTATGTGGCCATAGTGGAAAATTGGCGTATGTATATGAGTGTGATACGCCGGAAATTCTGTGGATGGACTGGCCTAGGGTCGCGCAGTTAAATATTTCCCAGTTAGTAAGGGAATACTGGTGTAATTTCTATGGCATGACAAGCTATCGGTACGGAAAACGGATGATAATGAAGAAAAACCATGTAAAGGTGCAGTTAATGGACGTTTGGGCAAGTTGTTTCCTCTGGGTCGCCCATTGATTACAGCAAAGATTAATAATTATAGCAGACACGTCTTTCTTTCCATTTTACAACTTAAGTTGTATGGAAGTCTTTGGAAGTTTGGGGAAAACATATGACTTCCAGCGTGACTCGCGCCAGGGTTTTGACACCGCTCGGTCAAGTGAATACCCCTGTGCGTGTAACAAGAAAAATTTCTGGTGGCAGCGGTGGGATTATCTGCTATACGGCTAGACAGTGGGATACATTTTGGAGGGATACAGAGACAAGATGCTACTTTGTCACGAGTAATTAGTTGGGTTGAGAGGCAGCAACGCCCTGCATGGGAAGAGGTATCTGGGAATAGCGCAGAAGTTAAGGCGTTATGGGGGACATATAAATTATTAGAGATGTCAGACGGGATACTTGTGCGAGTTTGGCTAGATCGTTCTGGAAAGCCAGTTAAAAGGTTCATCGTCGTACCATACAGTTGGCGGCGTGAAGTGCTAAAACAATGCCATGATGGAGCCGCCGGGGGACATTTAGGTGTCGACAAAACCCTCAGTAAAGTGCGTCAACGTTACTATTGGCCCGGTATGCGGGATGATATACGTGACTACTGTGCGACATGCTCCGTTTGCGCTCAGCATAAAAGTCCCAAGCAGAAGCGCCGGGCGAAACTTCAGGGCATATCGGCTGGTGAAGCAGGAGAGTTAGTAGCCTTGGATATTTTGGGACCCCTTACGAAGACAGACGAAGGCAATGCATATATCCTGGTAATTGGAGATCATTTCACTAAGTGGATAGAGGCGGTGCCTCTACCTAATATTGAAGCCATCACGGTTGCAAGAGCGTTGTTGGATAATTTTATTTGTAGATTTGGTGTACCTCGTGTACTATTATCTGACCAAGGCCGACAGTTCGAAAGTGCCGTATTCAAAGAGCTCTGTGTAATGTTAGGGATTAAGAAAACGCGAACGTCTCCCTATCATCCGCAATGTAATGGGATGGTGGAACGGTATAACAGAACGTTATGCCAGATGCTTGCAGCATATGTAGATGATAAACCAGAAAACTGGGACCAGTACCTTTCTCTTACGAGCATGGCCTATCGTGCATCTGAGCACACTTCCTCTGGATTCACCCCAAACAAGCTGATGCTGGGTAGAGAAGTGATTCTCCCTACAGATCTTCTAGTTGGCAAAACACCAGACGAGGCCCCAAAGAATCTGTCTCAATTTGTGGCAAATTATAGAAATGCAATGTGGGAGGCAAACGAAGAAGCACGAAAACAATTAGGCACAGCTATTCGGCATCAGAAAGTCGCCTATGATCTCAAGGTTCACGGCCAGTCTTTTAGTGATGGTGACATGGTGTGGTTGCACCAGACACTAAGAAAGAAAGGTAAATCACCTAAACTTATGGTCAAATGGACTGGACCGTGGCGAATTGCAAAGAAGATAACGGATGTTACATACCTGATTGCACGGACCGATCATAAGGCGACTCAGATTGTTCACTTCAACCGACTAAAACCATGCTTGGTGCGACCTGAGAGTGAACACCAAGACACCGATGGCCAGGAAAATATGCACGATAGCGGTGATGAAACCGATAGGGAAGAAGAGGAATCACCATATCCAATTACAGCCCAAAGGGCCAAGTTAATGGAACAAAGAAGGGCGCGACGAAGAAACGATGCTGTGTTGTACTAAGGTGCACACATACATTGTAAATGAGTTCAGATATGTCATGTGCTAGTAGCACTTACAATGAGTAAAACTCCAAAATTTGAATAAGCGTCATACACCAGTAGAAACGGCAAATAAAAGTTATAAATGGGTGGGTAATAATTTTTCCCCGTAATTATTACATGGATGGGTTGAGACATATTGTCTACGGGTGACAATTAAAAGCCGCGCAGTTACAATTAAATCAGAATGCGCCCAAAGGCTATGTAAATAATTTGATTATTGGTGTGATTATTTGTTTTATATTTTTAAATTCTGTAACGACAGATGTCGGTCTTGATTGGGGTTTTATTATTGTATGTATTAGTTTTATAATTTGCAATCATGTGGTGTTAGAGCAGAAAAGTTCTAGAAGTTGTTGCTGCATGAGACCAGGTGGTAAATTAAGTCTAGTTGTTTGAATTGTGCTTGGAGTTAAACATGGCTGAATTGAAAGAAAATAAGGGTATTATGTATGGGTGTTTGGAGGCTGGTGGACTATTTGTTTCTTTTTATTTTTGTGTTGCTGTAGGGTACGGTTAAGTGGTGAAAAGATGATTGAAAAGGCAGTGTCAAGTCTAGCGTTCTGTTGGTGACAATAGGGTCGCGCCAGGTGGGCGTTGAAGTCATGGTTGACTTATTTTTGAGGTTCTTAAGAGGTCGTGTTTCATTTGAAGAACGCATTCTCTAACCTCGTGGGGTAGTACAGGACGGAACCTGTATTTTGTTTGTCATTGAACTGTTAGCGACTTGCCAGTTGAGAATTGATTTATACAGAGCACATTAAGAAGGAAGAAAGAAATCGTCTACACGCATCTTCATGATCATATATGGTTCAGCGAGGTTTTCATCATGCATAGTTTGACTTGTCTGCATGAATGGAATGGTGTCAATTTGGAAAACTGAAGGACAATTCAAAGCACGTGTTAGTTATTTAGCAGCATGAAGAAATTGTAGTGCACACCACAATTATACTTGAATCTTGATGTGATGGTGTTCCAAACTTTGGCGTTTGGGGATAGGTTTTCTTAGGGATTTAGGTAACAACTGGTGTGGAATTTGTAGTGAATTAACAGTGAAAGAAACAAATAGGATCGTCTGGCACAGACTGAGTTGAAAACTATTTGGGCATTGAAGTCATGGTTGACTTGTTGGAGGTTAGTAAGAGAAGGTGTCTCTGAAGAACGCTAACCTCGTGATGTGTACAGGTGTACCAAGGTCTATTAGGAGAACGTGTGTCCTGGTGGAAACGCAATCTCCAGACCAGAGTTTTAATGTAAAGAGGAATGGTTCTGGTTGCATTTGATGTCTGTTGTTAGAGACCTATGCTTAGACAAGTCAATTTCGAGGAAGTCGTGAGGGAGTTTGAACCCGACTAAGTGGTTGAAACATTATTTCATCTTGGATTCAACTTGTTTAGAGTTGGATAGTTTATGTTGTTGTATATAATCATATTGGTAATCGTTTATCGGGTGTGGGGTTAAATTTAGAAAAAAAAAAAAAAAAAAAAAAATACTTCAAATTGTGATTTAGATCACAGAAATGTGACGTTTGTGTCACTCGGGACGAGTGATCTTTTAAAGGCGGGGGTAATGTAATAACTTTGGAGTAAGTGTTAGTGAATTTGAACCATGCTTGGGTCGTTAGTAGTGATTTTGGGTACAAGCCGAATGACTGTCCCTTTCGATAACATAGTCCATATTTAAATTCAGTGGTGTATACAAGTAGTGTGATTGAAAAGGCAGCATTTATGGTTGGAAATCAGTAAATTATAGAGTGGAATCAATAAGTTGGAACTTGGTAGGTACCGTTTATGTGGCCATAGTGGAAAATTGGCGTATGTATATGAGTGTGATACGCCGGAAATTCTGTGGATGGACTGGCCTAGGGTCGCGCAGTTAAATATTTCCCAGTTAGTAAGGGAATACTGGTGTAATTTCTATGGCATGACAAGCTATCGGTACGGAAAACGGATGATAATGAAGAAAAACCATGTAAAGGTGCAGTTAATGGACGTTTGGGCAAGTTGTTTCCTCTGGGTCGCCCATTGATTACAGCAAAGATTAATAATTATAGCAGACACGTCTTTCTTTCCATTTTACAACTTAAGTTGTATGGAAGTCTTTGGAAGTTTGGGGAAAACATATGACTTCCAGCGTGACTCGCGCCAGGGTTTTGACACCGCTCGGTCAAGTGAATACCCCTGTGCGTGTAACAAGATATTAGCTTGTATTAGACACAGAGCCTCCTCATATCCTATTTTGATTAATTTTGACCAATCTAAAAAATTTCTATCATATAACTAAATTTTTCTTAATGAAAAACTACATTGTACTGTGGTGAAATACAGAAGGAATATTTTTAGAGATCTTCAATTCCAAGATGCAAATAAATATTTACCAAACAGTTGATTTTTTGTACAAACATCACACTAATATACGTGAAGAAGAAGCAAACTAGGATTATACATCCATGCCATTCAAATTATCTGCAGATTACATCTTTCTAATCTTCTTTTTCCCAAACTACAACAGATGTACACATAAAGATTATAATACTTACCAGAAGAAAATGTGTCGAGAATCATATGGAAATACAAGGCATACAACCATCTGATCCTGGTCAAGCATGGATTCATGATTGCTCGGCTGGTTCTTAAATTGCAACACATTAAAGAATTATTGTCCACTCAATAAGTCTCAACTAGACGGACTTTAGAAATGGCTGGTTTTCACAGGCAATATACAAACTATATGTCCCTTGCCTAGTTGATATGCCTATATTCGCAATATTCGTTCTGTGTATGTGCATATACAAGTCTAAATTTACCTGTATCATACCTGGCTTGTCATTCAATACATGGCAAGTTTAAACATTTGCGCCAATGTTATATTTGGAAGAGGTAAAGTGAATTATTGTAGTTGCAATTAAATTTTTTATTCAAATTATCAATTTTATTTCAAAACGATAGACATCGCTCTTATTTAGTTTGCAGGCCTGTACTCTGGGTAGCCCAACATTACCTTTATTGGCAGTTATTGATTGGCATTTAGTGAAGCTTCTAATAGCTTGAATGTCAATTATAATTATATCAGTACGTGTAGCATAAATTCTAAACAAAATATTGAATAGTACAACCATAAAAACACAACTAGCAGCACCCATTGTCTTGTACACTGTACATACACAGTAAATGAAATTTGTTTATGACAGTGTTAGCATTGATTTAATCTCCATCATTGACTCTGAATGGGTTTATAACGATTTTATAAAATATCCTTTATGCAATTATGAAGTTCTTTTATTCCATGGACATGAAAGCATTTATGAATGTGTCATCAAGAATTGTACTGCATTTAAGACGCAGGTAGTATGATTAAATACACTTTGGATGGTGTTATCATGGATGTGTGTGTGTATGTATGTGTGTGTGTGTGTGTGTGTGGTTAGGATTTTTAACGTAGAATTAACACTTTTTCAGTCATATCGCTATGATGAATGCAGTGTGACAGTTTAAAGTGATGTCTGGAACTGGGGCATCATGCCGCAGACATGTATCATGATGTCCCACCCAGTCATATTATCCTGACACCAGGCCGAACAGCCCGAACGCTAACCTCTGTAAGTCTTTGATATGACTCGGCCGGGGATCAAATCCACAACTTCCCGCAACCGAGGTGCACGCTCTAACCACTAGGCCACCAGAGCGGCGTGATATCATGGATTGTAGATTATCATCAAGGATTGTGTTATTCTTTATATAAATGCATCTAGGACTCAGATATCATAGATATTAATGCGTCTAGGAATTTGTTATCCTGGATATTAATGCATCTTGGACTGTGTTATCATGGATATTAATGCATCTTGGACTGTATTAACATGGATATTAATGCATTTTGAACTGTATTATCATGGATATTAATTCATTTTGAACTGTGTTACCATGGATACTAGTGCATTTAGGACTGTGTTATCATGGATATTAATGCATCTAGGAATGTGTTATCATGGAAATTAATGCATTTTGAACTGTGTTAACATGGATATAAATGAATTTTGAACTGTGTTACCATGGATAGTAGTACATATAGGACTGTGTTATCATGGATATTAATGTATCTTGGACAGTGTTATCATGGATATTATTGCATCTTGGACTGTATTATCATGGATAATAATGCATTTTGAACTGTATTATCATGGATATTAATGCATTTTGAACTGTGTTACCATGGATAGTAGTACATATATGACTGTGTTATCATGGATATTAATGCATCTATGAATGTGTTATCATGGATATTAATGCATTTTGAACTGTGTTACCATAGATAGTAGTGCATATAGGACTGTGTTATCATGGATATTAATGCATCTAGGAATGTGTTATCATGGATATTAATGCAACTTGGACTGTGTTATCATGGATATTAATGCATCTTGGACTGTATTATCATGGATATTAATGCATTTTGAACTGTATTATCATGGATAATAATGCATATAGGACTGTGTTATCATGGATATTAATGCATCTAGGAATGCGTTATCATGGATATTAATTCATCTTGGACTGTGTTATCATGGATATTAATGCATCTTGGACTGTGTTATCATGGAAATTAATACATCTAGGACTGTGTTATCATGGATATTAATTTATCCTGGACTGTGTTATCATGGATATTAATGCATCTTCGATTGTGTTATCATGGATATTAATTTATCCTGGACTGTGTTATCATAGATATTAATTTATCCTGGACTGTGTTATCATGGGTATTCATACATCTAGGACTGTGTTATCATGGATATTAATTTATCCTGGACTGTGTTATCATGGATAATAATTTATCCTGGACTGTGTTATCATGGGTATTAATACATCTAGGACTGTGTTATCATGGGTATTAATACATCTAGGACTGTGTTTTCATGGATATTAATTTATCCTGGACTGTGGTATCATGGATATTAATGCATCTATGACTGTGTTATCATGGATATTAATTTATCTTGGACTGTGTTATCATGGATATTAATTTATCCTGGACTGTGTTATCATGGGTATCAATAAAATGCATCTAGGACTGTGTTATCGTGGGTATTAATACATCTAGGACTGTGTTATCATGGATATTAATTTATCCTGGACTGTTTTATCATGGATATTAATGCATCTATGACTGTGTTATCATGAATATTAATTTATCCTGGAATGTATTATCATGGATATTAATGCATTTTGAACTGTATTATCATGGATAATAATGCATTTCGAACTGTGTTACCATGGATTGTAGTACATATATGACTGTGTTATCATTGATATTAATGCATCTAGGAATGTGTTATCATGGATAATAATGCATCTTGGACTGTGGTATCATGGATATTAATACATCTAGGTCTGTATTATCATGGATATTAATTTATCCTGGACTGTTTTATCATGGATATTAATGCATCTTGGACTGTATTTTCATGGATATTAATTCATTTTGAACTGTGTTACCATGGATAGTAGTACATATAGGACTGTTTTTATCATGGATATTAATGCATCCAGGAATGCATTATTATGAATATTAATTCATCTTGGACTGTGTTATCATGGATATTCATGCATCTTAGACTGTGTTATCATGGAAATTAATACATCTAGGACTGTGTTATCATGGATATTAATTTATCCTGGACTGTGTTATCATGGAAATCAATTAATCCTGGACTGTGTTATCATGGATATTAATGCATCTTGGACTGTGTTATCATGGATATTAATGCATCTTGGACTGTGTTATCATGGATATTAATGCATCTTGGACTGTGTTATCATGGATATTAATTTATCCTGGACTGTGTTATCATGGATATTAAGTTATCCTGGACTGTGTTATCATGGATATTAATGCATCTTGGACTGTGGTATCATGGATATTAATGCATCTAGGAAGAGTTATCATGGATATTAATGCATGTTGGACTGTGGTATCATGGATATTAATGCATATAGGACTGTGTTATCATGGATATTAATGCATCTAGGAATGTGTTATCATGGATATTAATACATCGATTATTGTGTTATCATGGATATTAATACATCGAGGACTCTAGAATTATTGATATTAATTCATCTAGGACTGTCCTATAAATGAGTATATTGCATTGATTACACAGGTAGCATAATTGTAAATCATTTTCGACGGTGTGATCGGAGACTCTAAATGCATGTTAAAGCGTTACCATCAAAGTTGATTATTATTTTAACATGAATAGTATAGGATAAGCAAATCCATTTCAAATGTGTTAATCACGACTCAGTTTATCGGACATAAAACAAAGCTGGGGGAAAATCATTATATTGGGATATATTTGCTTGTTGTCGAGTATTGGGAAATCGTTATTGGGAAAACGTTTCCCCATCTGAGTCGTTGGCCACTATGAATGAATGAATGTTAAATTAAAGTGAACCGACCACAAAAGGTCATTATTCACTGTTTTATCTTTCAAAAGAAAGATTTTTAATTTTTCCCGTGGGGTAAGGAATGTCGCCACATCCCCACGGGCGTTTATGCACACATAGTGTGCTATTTAATTTGGTTGTCATGTCGCGCCCTTTATTGAGGAATCATCGACATGAATGTATGACCTGGGTGAGTGGGAATAGATCAAACACGCACTCAACCCTATCAACTAGTCGGATGGAGTGTACTAGAGGTGCAATGGCACCAAATAATGACGGGTGAAAAATGGTTTTCACGTCTCGTGATGTTGAGGGTTTCTGGTCTCGAGAAAGGAGGAAAAGGTCCGATAAGCCATCCCATGTATGTCTACAGCCTTGAAACACCCTGGCCATACTTATTTGAAATCAGGTCCCGTTTCAGTAATGGACGGAAAATATACCAATACTGTGTAAGCCACCTGTGTAATTCAATCATATTTTGTGTAGATTTTTTCTAACTCATAACATACCAATGTTTCTAGTACCCAGTGTAAGTCCCTAACAACTTTAATTGTAGGATGTCTGTGCGACATATGTTGGCTGTTCACTGTTAGGTTAGATTGATTGTGAATTTGGATTGGCGGTGTTCAAAATTGATCAAGTTAGTTTTCTAAAAAGAGCTTGTAAAATAGAGCCTTCGTACCAAATGAGAGCTCTGTAATGGCTAAATGGCAGTTGCCTTTAAAAGAGCTTTTGATGGAGGGTTACGTAATGGTAACCAGTCTTCCCTCATTCTGGTTTGTTTGCTCCGGTGTCCTCCTGTCGTCTCTTGTTCCTTGGGCCTCCCTTCGTCTTGATTGTCAGAACCGGTGTCCTCCTCTCTTCTGGGTATCTAGATCTAAAATTGTCCCTATCAATTTGGAAATACTCTGTGCTGTCTTTACAAACGTTATAAGGTCCCATGTGACAGCCTATTAATGCGGATGTACTAGTCTCGCATTCCTGATGGTTCGAGGTTCGATACCACCTTGTATTTCTGGTTTAGGTTTTAGGAGAATACTGACTAATTGGTATATGGATGCAGCATTGTGCCGCTGGGTCTGATAGTGTTGTTGTTTTATATATATGGAAAAAAAGTTAGAAATATATAGAGAGGAGTGTTCATTCCTAGATGATGGTATCCATAGTCCATCCTTTTGTTGTTGTACCTGATGTTATTTTCTTAAATGCTTCACTGTTTATTTCTAATTGGTCAATGAACCCATGTGACCTCATTGTGGGACTACAATTTACTTCTTAAGGTTGTTATAAATTTCAGAATTGGTATGTTATTTAATTAGGTTCGTAGAGTTTGTTTTTAGCAAGTTGGTTTGCTAACTCATTACCTTTGATGTCAATGTGGGATGGAATCCACATAAATTCTACTACTAGTTTATTTGAATTTAGGGTTTTCAGTATTAGGTTAATTTGTTTTAAGAAATCTTCTCTAGATTGTGTAGTGTTATTTTGGATTGAGGTTAGGACGCTTAGCGAGTCGCTAATAATCACAGTCTTATTCGATTTATTTTCCTCAATCCACTTTAATGCTTCTAGGATGGCCCAAAACACAGCTGTATAAATGGAGCATTGGTCGGGTAGACGTCTACCCATTTGAATATTATGTTCTGGTATGACCATTGCAGCAGCTGTTTTGAAAGGATTTGTTATTTTGAGCCATCCGTGTAAATTTTTAAAAATTTTGATATTGATTATTTATTATTTCTAATGCTAATGATTTTAAATAGTCTTGTTCGTTTTCCTTGTTTTCTTTATCTGTTTGGTGCGATAGTTTGAAGCCCCGTTTATGAGCCCATTTTCCTATGTTATTTGAGCTGGTTCAGCCATATGTTGGTGTTTACCTGCTCTCCATAGTCCACTATAATCAGCAAATTGTGATAATCCAATTGGCCACTAGCCGACGTCGAAAGATACAACATTGCTTACGAGACATAATAGTTGCATGGATTCATTTCGTAAATTGAACTGTCTGTAATATATGAACATAGTGAATTCACAGGATCTTTATAGGTGTAGGTGTTGAGCGATTACTGATACAACTAATAGATGTTTGAGTAGTGCATCGTGGCGCATGACGTAAAGGAACAATCTACAGCGAAACAAATGATGCGAAAGAAGTATTAGGGCTATTGAATGAGTGGCTTTGGCGAGTTTAATTACTCTTTAGCGTACAACGACATTTATCGTAATGTCCTTGTCAACGGGAGAACTATAGACATAAGGTCAGACTCATGCCTGTGTTGCTTACTCTGTTCTGAGACTCGACTGTATCGACCGGACAACAGTACATCAAAGGAAGGGTGATCAGAATGGAATCTTACATTTAGACATAAAGCATCGGTACATCGCATATACTAAGCAAATCTTCAAACATCTGCGTCTTCCATAGATGTACTATAGATACCAATGAGATAGCTTGCGTCACGCATGATTACACAAGCTATGTATCAGTCAAAATTTAGTATCTGTAAGGTTGCTAATCAACTTAGGGGGTCATTTCTTACTCTATATTAGTTATTAAACAAAATATGACGTCGATACCGTTCTCGAGTACATCTGGACAACAAATGTCTGAATTATAGGGATCTAAGTGTATACTGGTGTATTTTTAGTTAAGTGGTTTACTAACACTAACAATGTACACGTACTGCAGACATCACGTTTTGATAATGTATAGCTACACCTACTGCAGACATCACGTTTTGATAATGTATAGCTACACGTGCTGGCGTTTTGATACTTTTATGGAAGCAAGTGCGTGCCTAACAATATTATTCACATTGATTGTACAATAGCCTGGCCAATTGTAATTGAGTAATTTAAAGTCAGCATTCAAAATCCTCTACTTTGATTTCCTATCCGCATCTAACAACATGATTTCTTCCAAATAATTAGTAAGACACGATTAGTTTTGTGCGTAAGGATATCCTAATACACGATATTCTGTCGTGCATGTCAACCGTACGAAACCGAAATAGTGACTTATCCCCTTCTTTCAAGCAAACATTAGAATATTAGCTATCTATAATAGTCTTTCATAAACACATAGATCAATCAATAAAGCGGATGGATATAAAACTAAATAGATACATGAAATGATTTTTAATTTTCTTGAGCTGAAGTCATTTGTTTATCGTTCATGTTAAAATCCAATTATTAAACCCATTTCAAAGATACTCGGTTTTGACACTCGACAAAAGTTCATGATACATGATTGATTTTAATACAATGCAATGAAACTTATTTGGATCGGTCTCGCTTTTATTCAATATTAGCATACGTCCTTCATCTCCACCACAAATACAATATTTGACCGCACTAATAAATATTGGTTTCTCTGATTTCTTTGGATCGATCAGTTGTTTTGCGAATAGTGTATTAATATAAACGTTCTGGCATAATACATGGGCTATACATTTTAATTCAATAACTGATATTGAATATCATAGTAGATTACCCGGATATACTCTTTCAAAATGACAATCTTATGACATCCTACAACATATTTTAAAAAGTCCCTGTACTGTCTGTATGTCAGTAATAATTGCATTTCTACTGATTGAAATATGCATGATTCCGGCACAGCAGCCCTTCCAATACAATCCTGGGAACTTTTAGCTTTTTTTAATTTTGTTCTAAAGAAGAAATAATTTCAAGCATACTCTATGTATTATTTCGATGAATAAAATAACCTTATCAACAATTAAATTAAGATTTGTATCTTGTAAGGACCAATCTTGAAAAAAGTTTGGTAGGGACTCAAAATGGTGGCGATAGGAGCGCGCGCCTTGCATTTGGGATATTTGCGTACATAATCGTGACGTCTGTGAACCCATTGAAAAACTAACATCTGATCGACATCATTTATACGTATCGTTAATGGATTCACCATAATAACAACTCTTGTATTATTTATAAACCTGAACTACAAGTTTGTATAAATCGTATTAGGTGATAGAAGTGAACAAAAGCCCTGACATTAAATCAATGTTATATATCCGCTGTCAACTCAGTAGTCATATGAGAGTAAAAGGATGAATATCGTTGATTTTAGAATTCATGTTTGGTCATTGGGTAGTCATTATTCCCTTTTATTTGTTTTGTCTCACAGTGTTATATCATCAAAAGCAGGACTTTGTTTAGCTTTTAGCAATTTTTTAAAAGCATGAAACCAAAACATTTTGCTTACACAAAAGCAAAAGAAAACATAAATGAGAATTGACAAAAATATCGAGCCATTAATGAGGAAAACTTCAAGGAGTATTTATTGTGTCCTTCTTTGTAGATCAGTGAATTGTTGCGTTCTACTTTCCATCAAACTATTACATTTTTTCGAGATAACTGTTTTGTGTCGTCAAAGCTGTCAAGGTATAAAGTAAATTTAATTAGTTTATAACGACTATTAGATAATGAAACAAGAGTTGTGGAAAGTTTAAATAGCATCCCTCCAAAATTGTAAGAGGTTTAACAATATCTAGTAACCATAACGTAACTAAAAATAGACAAAATATGCTTTTTATTCGTTTTATATTCGTCAAAAAAAAGAAAACAACACAGCGCAATTAAAATCCAAAATGTTCACCATCATCATGTCGTATCATCATGGCTATGAAGATACTGACATGAACTCATCATCATGTCGTATCATCATGGCTATGAAGATACTGACATGCAATCATCATCATGTCGTATCAGCATTGCTATGAAGATACTGACATGCAATCATCATCATGTCGTATCAGCATTGCAATGAAGATACTGACATGAAATCATCATGTCGTATCAGCATTGCTATGAAGATACTGACATGAAATCATCATCATGTCGTATCAGCATTGCTATGAAGATACTGACATGCAATCATAATCCAACAAAATACGTACACCTCAAGATCATAGAGGCGACCAGAGAATAAGGACACTTTGATACACATTAACCTCTAGATAGTGCAGTGTTTGATATTATTTGTTTGATTAATATTCGATGCAAACGTGTATTTATACACTCTTTCTCAACTAAATTTGAATTAATGCGCCATACAGTCTCTGCTTCCACGAAAGACGTTATATGGCAGATTATTTTAATTTGGAACAAAAATGTTATTTCCGAAATAATACGCACACAACCTATTACTAACGTTGCGAAAACAAACGGTAATCAAGTATACATTCTTAAAACGAATTATTTAATAGACTGCCTATTTATGTTAAAAACGAATTATTTAATAGACTGCCTATTTATGTTAAAAACTAATTATTTAATAGACTGCCTATTTATGATAAAAACGTATTATTTAATAGACTGCCTATTTATGTTAAAAACGAATTATTTAATAGACTTCCTATTTATGTTAAAAACGCATTATTTAGTAGACTTCCTATTTATGTTAAAAACGAATTATTTAATAGACTGCCTATTTATGTTAAAAACTATTTATTTAATAGACTGCCTATTTATGTTAAAAACGTATTATGTAACAGACTGCCTATTTATGTTAAAAACGTATTATTTAACAGACTTCCTATTTATGTTAAAAACTAATTATTTAATAGACTGCCTTTTTATGTTAAAAACTAATTATTTAATAGACTGCCTATTTATGTTAAAAACGTATTATTTAATAGACTGCCTATTTATGTTAAAAACGAATTATTTAATAGACTGCCTATTTATGTTAAAAACTAATTATTTAATAGACTGCCTATTTATGATAAAAACGTATTATTTAATAGACTGCCTATTTATGTTAAAAACTAATTATTTAATAGACTGCCTATTTATGTTAAAAACTGATTATTTAATAGACTGCCTATTTATGTTAAAAACGAAATATTTAATAGACTGCCTATTTATGTTAAAAACTGATTATTTAATAGACTGCCTATTTATGTTAAAAACGAAATATTTAATAGACTGCCTTTTTATGTTAAAAACTGATTATTTAATAGACTGCCTATTTATGTTAAAAACGTATTATTTAATAGACTGCCTATTTATGTTAAAAACGTATTATTTAATAGACTGCCTATTTATGTTAAAAACTAATTATTTAATAGACTGCCTATTTATGTTAAAAACGTATTATTTAATAGACTGCCTATTTATGTTAAAAACTAATTATTTAATAGACTGCCTATTTATATTAAAAACGTATTATTTAATAGACTGCCTATTTATATTAAAAACGTATTATTTAATAGACTGCCTATTTATGTTAAAAACGTATTATTTAATAGACTGCCTATTTATGTTAAAAACGCATTATTTAATAGACTGCCTATTTATGTTAAAAACTGATTATTTAATAGACTGCCTATTTATGTTAAAAACGTATTATTTAATAGACTGCCTATTTATGTTAAAAACGTATTATTTAATAGACTGCCTATTTATGTTAAAAACGTATTATTTAATAGTCTGCCTATTTATGTTAAAAACGTATTATTTAATAGACTGCCTATTTATGTTAAAAACGAATTATTTAATAGACTGCCTATTTATGTTAAAAACGCATTATTTAATAGACTGCCTATTTATGTTAAAAACTGATTATTTAATAGACTGCCTATTTATGTTAAAAACGTATTATTTAATAGACTGCCTATTTATGTTAAAAACGCATTATGTAACAGACTGCCTATTTATGTTAAAAACTGATTATTTAATAGACTGCCTATTTATGTTAAAAACGTATTATTTAATAGACTGCCTATTTATGTTGAAAAACGTATTATTTAATAGACTGCCTATTTATGTTAAAAACGTATTATTTAATAGTCTGCCTATTTATGTTAAAAACGTATTATTTAATAGACTGCCTATTTATGTTAAAAACGAATTATTTAATAGACTGCCTATTTATGTTAAAAACGCATTATTTAATAGACTGCCTATTTATGTTAAAAACTGATTATTTAATAGACTGCCTATTTATGTTAAAAACGTATTATTTAATAGACTGCCTATTTATGTTAAAAACGCATTATGTAACAGACTGCCTATTTATGTTAAAAACTGATTATTTAATAGACTGCCTATTTATGTTAAAAACTGATTATTTAATAGACTGCCTATTTATGTTAAAAACTGATTATTTAATAGACTGCCTATTTATGTTAAAAACGTATTATTTAATAGACTGCCTATTTATGTTAAAAACGTATTATTTAATAGACTGCCTATTTATGTTAAAAACGTATTATTTAATAGACTGCCTATTTATGTTAAAAACGAATTATTTAATAGACTGCCTATTTATGTTAAAAACGCATTATTTAATAGACTGCCTATTTATGTTAAAAACTGATTATTTAATAGACTGCCTATTTATGTTAAAAACTAATTATTTAATAGACTGCCTATTTATGTTAAAAACGCATTATTTAATAGACTGCCTATTTATGTTAAAAACTAATTATTTAATAGACTGCCTTTTTATGTTAAAAACTAATTATTTAATAGACTGCCTATTTATGTTAAAAACTAATTATTTAATAGACTGCCTATTTATGTTAAAAACGTATTATTTAATAGACTGCTTATTTATGTTAAAAACTAATTATTTAATAGACTGCCTATTTATGTTAAAAACGTATTATTTAATAGACTGCCTATTTATGTTAAAAACGTATTATTTAATAGACTGCGTATTTATGTTAAAAACGTAGTATTTAATAGACTGCCTATTTATGTTAAAAACGTATTATTTAATAGACTGCTTATTTATGTTAAAAACTAATTATTTAATAGACTGCCTATTTATGTTAAAAACGTATTATTTAATAGACTGCCTATTTATGTTAAAAACGTATTATTTAATAGACTGCGTATTTATGTTAAAAACGTAGTATTTAATAGACTGCCTATTTATGTTAAAAACGTATTATTTAATAGACTGCGTATTTATGTTAAAAACGTAGTATTTAATAGACTGCCTATTTATGTTAAAAACGAATTATTTAATAGACTGCCTATTTATGTTTGCATGTGATAATTCTGAGATCTTCTTATCTGCCGTAAATGTATTTTCTACATATTTTTGCATGACTTAAGCACAGTTAATAAACCTTGGTGCCGTTTGTCTAAATTGCTACATATGTAGCTAACTAGAAATAAAAACATTTAAGGAATGTCAGCGGGTCTAGAATAATCAATTAAACTGATGTTGATCTAATCGTTGACATTTTAGGCATAATTCAACACGTCACAAGGCACACACACACACACACACACACAATATATATATATATATATATATATATATATATATATATATATATATATATATATATATATATATATATATCCAATAATTGCAAATCTTAGTGGTAATAAATACTGAAGTCTGCCCGTACCTTTAGTTTTGAAATCAATATGACTTTTATTCAAATGTAGATTATACAAATCTAATTAGGCCTTTCTTAGTTGTATTATATGGATTATAAAATTATCTATTTC
The DNA here is from genome assembly GCA_029339505.1 of Unio delphinus. Taxonomy (NCBI): domain Eukaryota; kingdom Metazoa; phylum Mollusca; class Bivalvia; order Unionida; family Unionidae; genus Unio; species Unio delphinus. The sequence goes on along the minus strand of JAQISU010000210.1, from coordinate 6,465,293 downwards.
AGGGTCAGATATGTCCCCTGAATAGCTGGTTAATGTACCAGAAAACTAAGAACACTGATTACAAAATCAATTAATAATTTAAAAATAATAAAACACTTCAAATCATTCTATCTCATACGATGTAGTTTATGCAACAATCTTTAGTATGTATCAATAATTGAGTATGAATATGCTTGTAAATCCAAATATACCAAGCACCAATCGAAACTTATATGCCAGAAGAAAGATGTATACGCGTCAGTTGAACGGTAGAATTAAATAATATCAATTTCCGTATAGCTGTGTCAGAAACGTGCCAGGTCAAGAACTTAAAACAATTTTCCAGCTTTGAAATAACTTGGTTCTTCGTAATATGCAGGAATTGTCCAAATCGCAAGACAAGAGAATGTCAGAATGCTGTATTGCACGTTACCATTTACAAGTGTTAAATGCATTGAAGAATGTATTGAAAATCGTGTACTACCTTCATGCTGAATGTATAGAACAAATATATTGCCCCTCTTCACGTGCTTAATGTATTGAAAGTCGCATACCTTTTATTACGTGTTGAATGTACTGAAAATCGTCTTTTACCCTTCAACTCGTGATGAATGTCCCTTCAATTGACTGTTACCCTTGGTACCTCCTGAATGAACTTATAATTGCATTTTGGTCATTCAAGTGTTAAATGAATTGAAGAATGTATTGACAATCGTGTACTACCTTCGTGTTGAGTGTATTAAACATCGTCTTTCACCCCTCACCCCATGCTAAATGTATTGCAAATTGTATATTAACCTTCAAAACATCCTGAATTTATTGAAAATCATAGATTAGACATTACACAAGCTGAATGTATTGAAAAAGTATATTTTCTCTCATCACGTGCTTAATGTATTGAAAGTCGCATACTGTTCTTTATGTTCCGAATGTACTGAAAATCGTTTTTTACCCTACAGCATGTAATGACTGTCCTTTCAATCGACTTTGGAATGAACTTATGAATGAATGAACTTATGACTGAATTTTGGCCATTCAACACATGATGAATGTATTTAAATTTCAAATTTACCGTTCAACACATGCTGAATGTAATGAAAATCGCATTCATCCTCGACAATAAACAGCTTAGCACCGTCTGATTCACAGTTAGTCATAGCGCCAGAAAATATCATTCTGCGCTGTGAATCTTGAAACACACTTTAGATGGCTAGTTGTAAACATTCCAGGGACCTGTAAATGTAACTTTAAAAAGAAAGATTACACGTGCAATGAAATCAATTTACATGTATTAATGGTGCAGAGTGTCGTACACACACACACACACACACACACACACACACATACATACATATATACATATATATATATATATATATATATATATATATATATATATATATATATATATATATATATATCTCGTTTATCTGAAAGAATGGATGAATGAGAAACATTGATTTTCTGGAATGCCTTCAGACTTAACGTTCAATAAGAAAGATGTAACAATTTTACTTGTTTTGAAATCAGGCACTAGATGGCGATATGGTGGCGATATATTGTTTCTTATAAAACGTGTTTCTATTATACATTTATCATCAGATAAATGTTTGGGCTTTTCAAGGAAATTTGTTTTACATGGCACATTGCAATTCTATGTTTGTAAGATTGTTATACATCGCTTACATAATGGTAACATCACTCACTTTGATATTTACCTTTAATTTGAATGATTTCTCTTGGGAGACGTTCGTGCAATTCGTCACTGTTACATTTTGCAGAAAGTTTACTTCGGTACACACATATATTAACTAATGTGTTGAGGCTGATAGATCCAAACCTAACACATAGTTACTGTTTACATCATCTTTACAAGTTTTAATTTCCGATTTAATTGTTTTATTGAACTTTACTCACGATAAAGCCAACATTACAACAATTATTTATTCCATGTATAATATAATACGTACATAAAAGTAGATATTCTGTGACACAGTAACACTGTGAGATATATGTCCTGAAGAAGATCGATAACACTTAGACAAAGGTAAATATAAAATGACATGGAACAATAACGGTTATTTCTCCATAAGTGAGCTGACATTTTTCTACGGAAGCATTTTATCAAGCTGTTTATCATGTTACTAAAATATATAGTGCTCAGTCAATCACTTAAAGAGATTAAACAAAATGATCACACAGAGAACACGTACAGTAGGTACCTTTTCTAAAATAGGTTACGTGCTTTAAGCAAGGACGAAACTACATAGCACATTTATATTTATTTATCATTTATTTCGTAGCGTAAGCAACAAATTCCACAAAACATTAGTGTATATACATCATGTAGCAATACACAGAATAATTAAAATAAATGTTAATAATACTCTGTTTGAATCAAAATATATGTAGCGGAAACATTGGCACATTAGAGGAAGTAAAAAAGTCTGACACACTGCAGGAAAGAGCTAATCTCTTTTGCCTACAAAGAACGGTTTCGTTCGATAAGAGACAACTTTTGAAACTGGTACACTTAAACAGAAACTGTTGCCATACTAGAAGCTATAAGCAGTGAGAAATCGAAATATACATCTGGCTTAAAGCTTATATGTTAGTGATAGAGTCACACACATTGAAAATGTTTGGGACGGTTAGAGACACACACACACATTGTAAATGTTTGGGACGGTTAGACACACACACACACACACACACACACACACACACACACACATTGAAAATGTTTGGTACGGTTAGACACACACACACACACACACACACACATTGTAAATGTTTGGGACGGTTAGAGACACACACACATTTAAAATGTTTGGGACGGTGCGTGATAATGTATGATACCCCCACCCGCACACACACTTATGGCGGTTTGTTTGTTTGATAAAGATTTTCAACGTAGCTTTAACAGTCTTTTCAGTCATATTGCTACGATGTCTGAATATACAATATCACAGTGAGAGATAACGGTTCTTCTAGTATATTAAAGCAGTATCTTTGCAATTAGCTGCATTAATTTTTAACTAGTTTACAATTTAAGACCTGATCAATTTTGATTGTTCTGTTGGAGACAAGTTATCACACTGATGATCTCATAATAAGATAGCTTTAAATAAATTATACAAAAAGTGTCTCATAGCTGAATTAAATAGTCATCTTATTTCTTCATTTCGGGGGCCCCGAGCGGCCGAGTGGTCTAAAGCGCTTTCCGTTGTGGATCACTGCCATCTCACCCCTTTCTGCGTGGGTTCGAGTCTAAGATTCGGCTAATGTAATAATGTGAGAAAGCTTGCCAGTAGCTTCTCGTGGGTTGGTGGTTCTTTCCGGTTTTTCCCCAGCATTGTTCAGCACAAGATAGGCTATACATGGCGGCTAGTATTAATGGTGGAGGAAGAACCCGGGAAAATACTACAAAGAACCACCGACCCACGAGAATCTATTGGCAAGCTTTCTCACATACCCATATTGACTGAATCAGAGAATCGAACCCACAGAGACAGAGGTGAGATGGCAGTTATGCGTAATGGAGAGAGCTTAAGATTACTCGGCCACTCAGGGCCTTAATGTTGGTACAGCTACATGCGATTTATTCGAACATATTACTTCGTTTGTTTATTGATTGGCATATGCTTTTTAACATGACTAATGCGTTCAAATGGACTGCAACCTATTTGCTGCTATCGCGAAAGGAATTTTTCACTCTATGCCTCTGAGCAAGAAGAATGCGGTGCAATTACGTAGGACGCGATTTAACCTGTGGAACTACGAGTGTAACAATGAGATAATATCATTAACAAGATTGATGGTGTGTCATGCTCGGTTTTGGAATAAACCACTACACTTATGTATATATGCCAGATACTTAGAACGTTTATAAAATAGTAGTTGTTAATTCTTCCATTGTATAATTAAACTGATTTTTTTAAAAATAAAAATTCTCCCCAAATCTCACGCTTTAATTATCCATTCTTGTTCACACAATGAATGCATTCAATATGCCTTGCACAGGAATGGCTACTACTAAAATCATACATTCCTCATAAAGCCTCTTACATATCTGTGTATTTTGTCCACACCCTTACCTTGCTAAGTAAGAATGGCCCTGCTGATTAAACACATCATCTGTGCCATATCTAGATTGGACAATAGAGGTAATAACAATATATGACGTACAGATGTCTTAATATCGCAAGGAAGCAATGCGGCTGTAGAAATTAATAACGATGTAGAATACCAACATCCCATAGAGAAGACAATAACGAAATCTCTAGCAGGTGACTGTAAATACATATCCAAGGACTAAACTCATACATAAAGATTAACATGTTCCACTTATTGGTGATACGCGAATTACTGTTGGTGCGAACGTTTACATTTCGTTAAATGAGACAATATTACAGAAACATGTCTTCACACATGTGCGCTAACAATTGTATGTTCCTGAAGAGTCTGGTCTTTCTAATGAAACTGGAGTCCTCTGATATGCTGTGTAAACAATTATAATAATCATAAACAAAGAATTGCTCGGTACAGATGAGGCCAATGTTGTACTTTTTGTCTGGTACAGACGAGAGGAATTCTCCTATTGATTTTTGGTACAGATGAGGCCAATGTTTAAGTTATTCCATACCATTTCTTTTCTAACTCTGATAAAGGATTGTACTGTAGGTCTGGTCAACTTCAGGATTTGTTTCCCAGATTCTCAAAGGTACTGTTCATGTATAGACAACAGTTTAGCCACGTATGAAATATAAACATTTTTCTAGATATAGAACTTCTGGTTATCACCGCAAATAAGTCAGGTTCCGAAAACGTCAATATATAAATTAAAGAGATTTCCAGCAAAACCCGGCCACAAGTTAGACCAAAGCAATGCATTTCAGCACGATTAAAATATGCTCTAAGTTCTACATTTCTCTTTGTATCCGATTGAATCAAACATCCTTACGTCCTTTTCTTTTGTTCACGTCTTTTCAGGTTTTCCAAATCAATGTGAGTTTATATGAGTCTTTCTTTCTAATATTTCCTCTTTGATTTGGTAATCTTTTCTTAGATCCATCATTTCTTTCCTGTCACTGTTTTCGTTCTTTAGCGTATTACGTGACCTAGCAAACAGCTTCTTCCTGATCTTTGCATCTCTTCCATTCAAGCTAATCAGATCACATACGCTATATAACTTCGTTTAACAAATATAAACCTACATGAGAATGAAAATTCTTCAAAGTTGAACATTTCAATAACTGTTTTTTTTCCTTCTGATTGGTATAATGATGGGATTTCTTTTTGATGAACGTTTTGTACAAAAACATTTTCCGTGGGAACTAACTTTTTCTGTTCCTTTAACACGATAAATTTCTAAAATGACCCATTAAGTACAATGAGTTAAAACATGTATCTCTAAATGACCCATTGAGTACAATGAGTTACAACATGTATCTCTAAATGAAAATGGGTCATGTAATGTTTCACCAAAATTACTGCACGTTAAAATCTATGACGTCACTAAACAGCCTTGTCAACATAACCATGCAAGCATAAGGCAGTTTGGTTAACTCGTACAAAGACGGTACACCTCATTATGTTAGAAAGGTGCAGGGTAAGGACACTTAGTTATACAGAGTAAGGACACTTAGTTATACAGGACACTTAGTTATACAGAGTAAGGACACTTAGTTATATAGAGTAAGGACACTTAGTTATACAGGACACTTAGTTATACAGAGTAAGGACACTTAGTTATACAGAGTAAGGACACTTAGTTATACAGAGTAAGGACACTTAGTTATACAGTAGTCGCTAGTGGAACCTTATCCTTTTTAAGTGTACATCGCAACATGTCGAACCAAAACATACTTCTAAAGGCCGTACTAAATTGTTTACATTTGGTATTAGAAATATAGTCGAGATATATGTTTAAAAATATATATTATGTGTCTGCATACTTCTTTACAAATAAGACAACCATGCGAAAATGTTGACCTCTGATATCAATGTATTTCCTGTATTGCTTTACATAATTTGAGGGTATTTAACATTTGTCGTGCTTGATACCTGACAAGCAAACACGAAAACCAGTATCAACATTTTACGTTGTACAGTATCGGCAATGTTAAGTTGTACATTACGCTAGGGAATGTATTTCAACTAATCATGTAAGTCTCAAATTAGCATCTACATTTCAGGTATACTATTTCAGGTAACACACTACAACAAGGCATATTAGGCCATGTGCAAAAAGGTTTATATTTCACCTGTTTATATTGCCCAAGAAGGAGCCTTTCTTGGACCGAATGATATGTATCACGCATGTATATTAACTCGATCTTGTTATTCATTTTGCTTTATGGCAAAATCCATCTAAAAATACCCGTGTTGCATGACAAAAATGCTATTCTTTATTTGATTTATATTAAGAAAATAATAACAATATCCTCGACAATAGTCGCAGAATCCGTAAAATAAGCATAAATTTTTTATTAAGATTACAAAATGGAATTGAATCTGGAAACATTACTGCAAGATGTCATCATTTTAACTTAACACTTTCAAGATGAAACACTGTAAAAACGTTGTAAAGTATTATGTAAATAAGATCTGATAACGCAATTGATTTTCGTCAACGCTACATTGAACAATAATCAAACGATTAATATTCGTAATTATCAATTATAAATACCGCTGACAAATATAGGACAGCGCATATGCACAGGAAACGTCATTGTATTGAAATCCATGGTAGCTATTGAGGTGCCCACATTTTTCATTGTTTAAATAATTATCTGGTTGCCCGTTAATCCACGAAAAATATGAAACGCTTTTCCCGTTCCACCATGTCCATTCTCTTCCAGCTCCAATGGCCCGTAGTCCGATAAACGGTCCCATGCCTACGGTAGCCGCTACTCCTGGAAACGGAAAATGTTTTGGCTAGATGACGAATATGAAATATTAGATGCATATAACAATATAACCCAAACACTATCCAGGCTATGGAAATACCAAATAAAGAAAATGTATTTTCTGATATGAGTTTCAAGAAAAGAAAATCGCAGCTTAATATATTAGATTACCATTATATATGTAAAATATATTCTTATGAAATTAACTAAATACAATAACACAGCTATATGTCCATATCATACTAAATACTGGCATAGTATCTACTAGATTATAAGTTCAGCATGAATTTACAGTTAAAGTGTAACTAATTATCACCGCTCCGGTGGCCTAGTGGTTAGAGCGTTCGCCGCGGAAGCGGGAGGTCGTGGGTTCGATCCCCGGCCGAGTCATACCAAAGACTTACAAAAATCGTACTAACAGCTGCCTCGCTTGACGCTCTGCATTAAGAGGTTAGTTTTAGGACTGGTCGGCCTGGTGTCAGGATAATGTGACTGGGTGAGACATCATGCTACATGTCTGTGGCATGATGCCTCAGTGCTAGACATCACTATAAACTGCCTCACTGCAGACATCGTAGCGATATGACTGAAAAATTGTTAAAGCTACGTTAAAAATCCTAATCAAACAAACAAACAAATAACTAATTATCGGAATATACTGAAAATCGTATTTTAACTACAACACGTGCATAATGTTCAGAAAATCGTACTATACCCTTCAACACGTGCTGGATGTAATGGAAATCGTATTTTAACTACAACACGTGAAAATGCATGAATGTAAACTCTTTTTTTAGCGTTTAACACGTTCTGAATGTAATAAAACACGTAATATACCTATCAACACATGCTGAATGTAATTAAACTCGTATTCATCCTCGATAATGAATAGCTTAGCTCCCTCTGATTCGCAGACAGCCATTGCATCAGAAAAGTTCTTTTGATCCACGTGAATTTTGAAACACAGTCCAAGTGGTTGGTAGTAAACATAGTCTCCATCACATTGACGTGCCTCTGTGAATAATGATACAGATATATATATATATATATATATATATATATATATATATATATATATATATATATATATATATATATATATATATATATATATATATATATATATATATATTGTGCTTTTGAAATCAATAGATTGATGTTACTCATTATAGTATATTTTGACAGAAAATTTATATATATATATATATATATATATATATATATATATATATATATATATATATATATATATATATGTGTGTGTGTGTGTGTGATTTTTTCATTTATAAATCACAAAAAGAACTGTTAATTTCGATGATTCTTTATCCCATATCTCCTTCGGAATACGATGAAATGAAAGGTGGAAAAGTAGGATGCCAAAATCTCATCAAAGACTTGTTTTTTTTTATATAATATGAAAGCAGATACTAGATTTAGTGGTGGTCCAATAATGCATCCTGTAATCCTTATTTTCATAACCGTTATTTTAACATCAGAGAAATGCTTGGACGTTGCGAAGGAACTTGGTTGTATATGGCATCTTTTAACTACAAAAACATCTGTAAGTATGTTATGTTCCATGTATGTTTCATAAATATTTAACATCTTTACTTTTTAATTTTGTCGTGAATTTTAAGTTTATATTGTATGAAGTTTTAATAATTCGTAATTTTTCCTCTTCATTTTCAGAACATTTTTGTCAGAATGCACCATATGGTCATTTTAGTATTATAGTTGTGTGAAACGCTAAGTAAGATATATAAACGTATTTCGTTATAACGGTTTACATCACTTTTGGACTTATTTATATTGTTGAATTTCCAATTCATCTTCATGTTTGAATTTTTGACGCTTTTGTTTTGATTCGTATCATGACGCTTTAGTTTTGATTCGTACCATGACGCTTTAGTTCTGATTCGTACCATGACGCTTTAGTTTTGATTCGTACCATGACGCTTTAGTTCTGATTCGTACCATGACGCTTTAGTTTTGATTCGTACCATGACGCTTTAGTTCTGATTCGTACCATGACGCTTTAGTTTTGATTCGTACCATGACGCTTTAGTTCTGATTCGTACCATGACGCTTTAGTTTTGATTCGTACCATGACGCTTTAGTTCTGATTCGTACCATGACGCTTTAGTTCTGATTCGTACCATGACGCTTTAGTTCTGATTCCTATCATGACGCTTTAGTTCTGATTCGTACCATGACGCTTTAGTTTTGATTCGTACCATGACGCTTTAGTTCTGATTCGTACCATGAAGCTTTAGTTTTGATTCGTACCATGACGCTTTAGTTTTGATTCGTACCATGACGCTTTAGTTTTGATTCGTATCATGACGCTTTAGTTCTGATTCGTACCATGACGCTTTAGTTTTGATTCGTATCATGACGCTTTAGTTTTGATTCGTACCATGACGCTTTAGTTTTGATTCGTATCATGACGCTTTAGTTCTGATTCGTACCATGACGCTTTAGTTTTGATTCGTATCATGACGCTTTAGTTCTAATTCGTACCATGACGCTTTAGTTTTAATTCGTACCATGACGCTTTAGTTCTGATTCGTACCATGACGCTTTAGTTCTGATTGGTACCATGACGCTTTAGTTTTAATTCGTACCATGACGCTTTAGTTTTGATTCCTATCATGTAGCCAATGTTGTGCTAATGTGCTGCTACACAGTGCTACTGCTATTTGGTTCAACTTTAAAATTGTAATTCTACCGAACTCCTGATGTTTTCATCTGGAAAGGGATATCATAAAAAATCAAACTTAAAAACTAAATATTATAATCTCAGAGCACAACTTCAAAAAATATGACCCATTGCTATGAAATACCTAAATAGAAGAAGAAAAAAAAATCAGACGAAATTCAAATGTATGCACACACAGTTCACCTACTTGTACGCTCACATAAATATAATCATATTTGTACGTTTGCTTACATTTAAAGCAGATATTCACTGGCAAGGAGACACATACGGACGAATCGTTTGCATAAAATCGATATTTTGCTATGGAAGCCTTACTATCATGCACATTTGTCTAAAACAAAAAAAACTCAGGAAATCACCGAAATCGATTTTTCCAAAATATAGATAATATGTATAGTAGTTACAATTACTGAAATAGTTCATGTGTTTTGATAGACGACATAAAGTCAGTCTGCATATAAAATTTATGTCGTAAGCAACAAATTCAATACCATGTCATTGTCTGTAGGATATGTAAGAAACTCTGCAAAGCAAATGAAAATATGCACATTACACACAACATGAAATAGCAGTTATCACTCCATCTCTCTCTCTCTCTCTCTCTCTCTCTCTCTCTCTCTCTCTCTCTCTCTCTCTCTCTCTCTGACACACAACATGAAATAGCAGTTATCATCTCTCTCTCTCTTTCTCTCTCTCTCTCTCTCTCTCTCTCTCTCTCTCTCTCTCTCTTTCTCTCTCTCTCTCTCTCTCTCTCTCTCTCTCTCTCTCTCTTTCTCTCTCTCTCTCTCTCTCTCTCTCTCTCTCTCTCTCTCTCTGACACACAACATGAAATAGCAGTTATCATCTCTCTCTCTCTCTCTCTCTCTCTCTCTCTCTCTCTCTCTCTCTCTCTCTCTCTCTCTCTGACACACAACATGAAATAGCAGTTATCATCTCTCTCTCTCTCTCTCTCTCTCTCTCTCTCTCTCTCTCTCTCTATATATATATATATATATATATATATATATATATATATATATATATATATATATATATATATGATTGATAGACATATATATAGATAGACAGAGACTTCTAGTGAGCTAAACAACAGTATATAAAATTTTCTTCACTGAAAAGGAAATATATACACAAATTAGAACTAAGCCAGTCGCACAAAGTTAACTATATATATATATATATATATATATATATATATATATATATATATATATATATATATATATATATAATGTAATTATAATGTAATTATATTTTTAGCACAAATTAATGTTTATTTTCGCAATACACATACAGTGGTTTAAAGTAGGTGTGCATTTTGTTATCGTGTCTTTAGTTTAATTTACAAAGAGTGTATGATTTATGTAATGTGTAATCGAGGGGACGTTACGATTCAGATTATTAATAAGGGTATGAACAAATATGCAGTACTTCTGTAGATAATTCTGTCTCTATTATAACAAATATTGATGAAATCTGTATCCATATTAGAGATTTTTAATTATATAATTTTTTTTATTTAGCCAGTCAATTGTATATCATTCGTACATTACAGAACGTCGAGCATAATGCACTATGTGAGGTATGTTGATATTGATTCCGTCGAAACGCTCAGATGTTATTAATCAGAAAACATATTGATTGCAAAGTTGTTTTCTCATAGTCAGCTAACTAGGTGTGGATAACTGGGTGTGTATAACTAGGTGTGGATAACTGGGTGTGTATAACTGAATGAAGGCTAACAAGAAATAGATCGAGACCAACGTAGTAAGGAGAGATGAAAACCGCCAGGGGAAGCGCAACGTGTATGCGCATGGAAAGCCTGGATGGTTAAGGTGACCGAGCCGGGAAAGCTGGTCAAGAGCATCATATGACATGTCAAGTCAACACTGGTCATACGTATTAGAAATGCCAGCATAGTGTTTGACTAGAAAGATAAATGTCAGTATAGTGTTTGACTATAAAGATAAATGTCAGCATAGTGTTTGACTAGAAAGATAAATGTAAGTATAGTGTTTGACTAGAAAGATAAATGTCAGCATAGTGTTTGACTATAAAGATAAATGTCAGCATAGTGTTTGACTAGAAAGATAAATGTCAGTATAGTGTTTGACTATAAAGATAAATGTCAGCATAGTGTTTGACTAGAAAGATAAATGTCAGTATAGTGTTTGACTAGAAAGATAAATGTCAGTATAGTGTTTGACTATAAAGATAAATGTCAGCATAGTGTTTGACTATAAAGATAAATGTCAGTATAGTGTTTTACTATAAAGATAAATGTCAGTATAGTGTTTGACTATAAAGATAAATGTCAGGATAGTGTTTGACTATAAAGATAAATGTCAGTATAGTGTTTTACTATAAAGATAAATGCCAGCATAGTGTTTCACTATAAAGATAAATGTCAGCATAGTGTTTGACTATCAAGATAAATGTAAGTATAGTGTTCGACTATACAGATAAATGTCAGGATAGTGTTTGACTATAAAGACAAATGCCAGCATAGTGTTCGACTAGAAAGATAAATGTCAGCATAGTGTTTGACTATAAAGATAAATGTCAGCATAGTGTTTGACTATAAAGATAAATGTCAGCATAGTGTTCGACTATAAAGATAAATGTCAGTATAGTGTTTGACTATAAAGATAAATGCCAGTATATTGTTTGACTATAAAGATAAAGTCAATATAGTGTTCGACTATAAAGATAAATGCCAGCATAGTGTTTGACTATAAAGATAAATGTCAGTATAGTGTTCGACTATAAAGATAAATGCCTGCATATTGTTTGACCATAAAGATAAATGTCAGCATAGTGTTTGACTATAAAGATAAACTTCAGTATAGTGTCTGACTATAAAAATAAATCAGTATAGTGTTTGACTATTAAAACAGAAATGTCACTATAGTGTTTGGTTTTAATAGAATACACATATGGTTGTGCTTTTACTTTCATTATAAAATGTTTACAAAATGTGTTTCATTAAATTATTTTGAAGAAAAATACAGAATTAGTAATTTTGGGAATCGTTATTGAGTAAATGAGATTCAGCAACCCGCAGCTGACATACTTGTATAGTAGTTCCAGCCTTGTTGGATCTCCTCATCAGGTGGTAGACCTCTTTTGAAGGACATTGATGCTAGGCATATCCGCATATTCGAATGATAGAAGAAAGACCAACAAGACGGATTCTGGTTGCAGAGGACGCCACAACTGACCAAAGAAACATTCATTTTCCAAATGATCACAGCATTGTCCAAGTTATTTACAAAATCATGGTCCGAACCCCATTTAGTGCTAGTAATATCTGTCAATTAGACAAAAAAATCAAACAACAAGTGACAATCAGACAATGTAACAATATACATTATAAAACTGGGGAAGTGAAAATTACTAGCTAATCTCAAAATATATATAAATAGCATAACGAGAAACAGTGATCAATTCAGGAAGACGCTCAAATATAATTAACACAGATTTACTTTACAATACATTAAATCGCGGTGTTGAAACATTTAATGTCATGATATATCGATATTAATTGATTCCCCATGTTCAGTCTTTAATCACAAGGAATGAATGGTTAGGTAGAAAGAAACAGGAATATTGAAAGAAATTATTACTTCGAAAAATAAACCGGTAACACGACACTGATACCAAGATATATTACTGATCCAAAGTCGATGAAATAAAGGGGTAACATTCAGAAAAGAGGTGTACTCACGGAACTTAACTGAAATTTAATAATTATATTCCAAGGTCAAAAACTTTCAATATCATGGATGGAGCCGAATATAATCCGATACAGTGAGCGTACTATAACCAATTAAAAGTAGAGTTGGTAATAGTGGAGAATTAAAGACAAATAACAATTTGAATTGCATTTTTTTCAGTGATAACCCATCTTGACACGATTAATGTGAATGTAATGACATCACATCAAGTCAAAATGTATTGTACTGTTTAAAATATGCTATTAACGGTATCCAGACAATATGTTACGGTTTTCAGACAAGATATTACGGTTTTTTGACAAGATATTACAGTTTTCAGACTAGAAAATAGGGTTTTCAGACAAGATATTACGGTTTTCAGACAAGATATTAGTTTTCAGACTAGATAATAGGGTTTTCAGACGAGATTTTACGGTTTTCAGACAAGATATTACAGTTTTCAGACTAGAAAATAGGGTTTTCAGACAAGATATTACGGTTTTTAGACAAGATATTAGTTTTCAGACTAGATGATAGGGTTTTCAGACGAGATTTTACGGTTTTCAGACAAGATATTACAGTTTTCAGACTAGATAATAGGGTTTTCAGACAAGATATTACGGTTTTCAGACAAGATATTAGTTTTCAGACTAGATAATAGGGTTTTCAGACGAGATTTTACGGTTTTCAGACAAGATATTAGTTTTCAGACTAGATACTAGGGTTTTCAGGCAATATATTACGGTTTTCAGATAAGATATTGCGGATTTCAGAAAAGATATTACGGTTTTCAGACAAGATATTACTGTTTTCAGACTAGATATTACGGTTTTCAGACGAGATTTTACGGTTTCCAGACAAGATATTACGGGAATTGTAAAGCTAGTGGTGGATACGGTCTTCAAACGTGATGTAACAGAAATTGTATCATTTTTATGTGGTGTCTGTGTCCTTATCAGAATGCTAGAAATGGATTTGTTAGACCGGTTACCTATTATTACATGTATTTGATAAAAAAAGCAATTGTTAATTAATAATTCGCGTATTTTCCATCTGTATCTATTTGGATAACTTTTTTTAGAATATAAGCCTGCTTTACCTACCGAATTTCATAATTTCCTATTTTTCTGTTATTCTGTTTGAACTAAAATATTTCATAACTAGAATTGTATTGATTAGAAATGGTAGCCGATAGTTGAATGGTACATTTTATAGCCAATAGTTGAATGGTACATTTTATAGCCAATAGTTGAATGGTACATTTTATAGCCAATAGTTGAATGGTACATTTTATAGCCAATAGTTGAATGGAATAATTTATAGTCAATAATTGAATGGTACATTTTATAGCCAATAATTGAATGGTACCTTTTATAGCCAATAGTTGAATGGTACATTTTATAGCCAATAGTTGAATGGTATAATTTATAGTCAATAATTGAATGGCACATTTTATAGCCAATAATTGAATGGTACATTTTGTAGCCAATAGTTGAATGGTACATTTTATAGCCAATAGTTGAATGGTATAATTTATAGTCAATAATTGAATGGTACATTTTATAGCCAATAATTGAATGATACATTTTATAGCCAATAGTTGAATGGTACATTTTATAGCCAATAGTTGAATGGTATAATTTATAGTCAATAATTGAATGGTACATTTTATAGCCAATAATTGAATGATACATTTTATAGCCAATAGTTGAATGGTACATTTTATAGCCAATAGTTGAATGGTATAATTTATAGTCAATAATTGAATGGTACATTTTATAGCCAATAGTTGAATGGTACATTTTATAGCCAATAGTTGAATGGTATAATCTATAGTCAATAATTGAATGGTATATTTTATAGCCAATAATTGAATGGTACATTTTATAGCCAGTAGTTGAATGGTACATTTTATAGCCAATAGTTGAATGGCATAATTTATAGTCAATAATTGAATGGTACATTTTATAGCCAATAGTTGAATGGAAAATAAACAACAGAAATAACAAGTGTTGAGATTCTCAATTCATAAATAGAAATAACTATTTACCAAATAGTACAATTATCAGTATAGTATGTATTACGAGGATTGTTACGACAACTATCACCATATCTATGGGATAGAACATTTTACCTTCATTTCTCGAACTGATACAAATATTACATTACGATTACAAAACCTTACCAGTGGAAAATGTGTTGAGAATCAGTTGTAAAACCATGGCATACAGACGTAGATTCATGGCAGAAAATGGATTCATGTCTTCTAAGCAGTTGGAAGATGACCGTGCTTTTTAAATCACAACAAATTAATTGTTCATGTCCAGTCACGTGTCAACTATATTTACATTATCAATCGATTCTATACAAAATTAAGAGAAAACAACGTTCAGATCAAACCACGTGACCTTTTGCTAATAGTTCTACCGATACCCATGATTCACTCCCAGATTATATAGATACAGGTGTAACTGTAACGGCCATAACCGTATTTTGTTTTGTTATAAATTGACCAACTTTAATTTGTTTGCAAAACCTACATGACCTGGTTGTTTATTTGCACATTTGTATTATATGCCACCCCACCCCCACCCCCACAAAAAATAATCATTATTGACAGTTATTGATTGGCAATTAGCGAGACTTCTAAAAGTAAGAATGCTAATTAAAAATGTAATAGTGCCTCTAACATAATACATAACAGTATTGAACGAAATTGTCATATAAAAGATCCCGAACAAAACTGTTAATTTATGCACTATAAATATTCATTGTTACTATGATCTCTTAATGTATTCAAAGCGGTATTTGTATGATATCTTAATGTATAGATGAAGGTGTCTTAACTGGTCTGACGTTGTTGTCATAAACTGTTAATGCATTCATGATGGACTAATTTTTACATTAATGGGTTTACAACGTTGTCACAATAATTTTTTACATTAATGGGTTTACAACGTTGTCACAATAATTTTTCACATTAATGGGTTTACAACGTTGTCACAATAATTTTTCACATTAATGGGTTTATAACATTGTCACAACTGAATCGTAGTTATACTATTAAAGCATTTACGAAGTGTAACCATGAATTTTAATGCATGCTTGAAGGTGGTATCAAGGACTTAAATGTATTTATGAGTGTCATCAAGGATTTTAATGCATTTATGATGGAGTTACCAAGAATTTTAATGCATTTGTGACGGAGTTACTAAGAATTTTAATGCATTTATGACGGAGCTGCCATTTGCTCGTAATGCATTTGTGACGTTGTGATCATGGATCAAGGACGTTGATGACCTATTATCATGAACTCATAATGCATTTATGATGGCGTTATCGTTGCTAAACATCGCTTTTACTGTATTTATGACGATGCTATTATGGACTCATTGCATTTGGGACAGTGTTATCATGGAATCTTAAAGCGTTTATGGGTATGGACTTATAATGGGTTGTATATTGTTGATAATGCATTTTAAGGCAGTGTTATGATAGACTCTTAATGCGTTTAATACCGTGCTGTTATGGACTTTTAATTCATTTAATATGGTGTTATCATGGACTAAAAGCATTAAATATCGTGCTATTGTGGACTTTTAATTCATTTAATACTGTGTTATCATGGACTAAAAGCAATTAATACCGATATTTTATGGACTCTTAATTCATTTAATATACGGTGTTATCATGGAATAAAAGCATTAAATAACGTGATGTTATGGACTTTTAATGCATTTCAAAGCATCAATACTAACGCATATTATTCTGTACAATTACATAAGCAGGAAAAACAACTCTGTTTTGACTGGTTAAATCAATCAAGCATATCTTGTGTTTTGTGTAGGAAATACAACTCTGTGTTGACTGGTTTAATCAATCAAGCATATCTTGTGTTTTGTGTAGGAAATGCAAAACTAGGTGGATTGGTTTAATTACTCAAACATGTCTTGTACTTTGTGTGGGAAATACAACTATATATTGAATGGTTTAAACACTCAAGCGTGTTTTGTGTAGTAAATACAAAACTTTGTTGATTGGTTTAGCCAAGTTTTGTGTAGAAACTAAAAATATATGTTGATTATTTTAATCATTCGTGTCCTGTGTAAGAAATGCAATACTTGGTTTAACCAGTCATAAAAGGGTACACTAGCAATCAAGAAGAGAGGTTTCATTGGACAACGGCTTTAATCATGAGGTCCTTGAAACTCGAGGAATCATTGACCAGGGGCCAAAATCTTGTATATGTTGCATATGTTGCTTAAACTGAAGTGAGACCCAATGCGTGTCACTATGACAAGTATCATGTTACAGCTTGACAGCATACTATTAAAGGAGGTGTGTATTGGGAACTAATCTTACATTTACACATAGCGTATGTTTAAACCTCCTTCAAATAAAGTCAGGGTCTTCCCCGAAGTCTTTTAAAATTGTAAATAAGAGATAAAAAGATCTTGTTTCATATGTTATTAACACGCCACTTTTAGCTAAAATTAGTTATCTTTAGGTTTGTTATTCCACAGCGAGACGCTTCCAAATACAGCATTTCTTACACAATATCAAGAGCTAAAACAAGGTTTGAAGTCAAGCACTCTGGACAACGAACACTCTAATATAAAAGTTGCTAAATCAATCCTAGTGACATTTTACTCGGTTTGTTTCCAACACTAGCACTAGATTGCTACAGAGATGTTTGAGTCATCACCTTTTATATTGAAAAGCAAGATACGCATGTGGCTAACAGCACGCTTTGCATTGATTGGATAACAGCCTGGCCAATCGCTAGCCTAGCAGGAGGGTCATTAAAAATAAGTTCAAGGGCTGCAACGTCAGTTGGAAAAGGAATTTATCAATGTATCATCTGAAATTTTTGGACAACAAACAAATTTTCGCTCCTTAAACATAACCCTTATTCATATGCAACGTTATTGAAGTGAAATAATAAGAATCCATTTAATATTATAGTATAAATATAAATTTATAAAAAGGTATGTTTGTATGAAATGCATTAGCTAAAGCTTGAAAAGGAAATCCCTGAGAATAAATCAGTTTTATAAGTTATCAAGTCCACCGCCTCATCTTCACGATTGAAACCTAAACGCTATTTAAAAATAACTCTGAAAAAAAGATATAACATTTCTACCAATCTTACATTATATAACATTTCTACCAATCTTACATTATATAACATTTCTACCAATCTTACATTATATAACATTCTACCAATCTTACATTATATAACATTTCTACAAATCTTACATTATATAACATTTCTACCAATCTTATATTATATAACATTTCAAACCAATCTTACATTATATAACATTTCTACCAATCTTACATTATATAACATTTCTACCAATCTTACATTATACAACATTTCTACCAATCTTACATTGTAGAACATTTCTACCAATCTTACATTATATAACATTTCTACCAATCTTACATTATATAACATTTCTACCAATCTTACATTATATAACATTTCTACCAATCTTACATTATATAACATTTCTACCAATCTTACATTATATAACATTTCTACCAATCTTACATTATAACCAGGAGAGATGTTGTTATGAGATATATTATAGCCAATTGTTACTCTTATCGTCAAAGGGTTATATTTAAAAAAAAGTGTAACGAATTTTCTATAAAAAAAATTATTGTATGCCTATAGTTGACTTTTCCCATTTCAAAATTTATCATTTACAGGATGTGAAATATTAACTTGCTAAATAGTTAATATTTAAAGCATAGCAATCTTACAGTTAGCATTTATATCCCGACTTCTTTTATTTATCTCCAGATACGGGAAAATATAATATTATCATAGTGAAAGTAAAAATGTTTTCCAGTCTAGGTAACTTTGCTTTTAGCTTAATTGGTTGTGTAAAGGGAATCAATCTGCATATTTTGGTAGCAGATTATGTTTTGAGTATCAGTTCCGCTAGAAATTATGGAACAGCGCATGCGTGACATATCTGCAAAACTGTTTATGTTTCATGTTTTAACTTTATGTTAATGGTATTACTTCGCGTCTTCGCTCGAAAATGGAGTACGCCATCTTTCTTTTACAAAGTAATGGCGCTTCGATTTAGAGCAAGCATTAATAGAACTCATGTAACCATACTGTTTGCATGTACTACCTCTGATTTTCTATGTGTGTCGTCTGCAGACAAATGTCATGTGATTTGTGTGTTTTTGGACAATGTGATCTGGTATCCATTTTGGCAGGAATTGGCATGAATCAGTAATGACAACAAAGCATAGTAAAAAGAAAATATTTTAATCTATATTTACTAATATAATGGATACAAGTAGTACTGATTAATTATATTCGAATCAATCTTCTATTAGATTTATGTATGTTTAGCAGCTTGAAGCTGAATAACTCATCGACTCGTGCAACACACTACAGTAGCGAGACAATGGGCAAATGCACTTTTTTTTAGAGGCAAGATATAGCAGGCAATCCAGGCGGATCTGAGAAGGTTTCAAACCGGTACGTTTGGTTTGATAATTAAGCATTCTAATCACTTATCCACCGCACCCTTGCTTGTAAACAAATTTTGTCCCAAATTATGTATTGCTCTAGTCTGGCTGGACCAACAGTTATGCATCAATATTTAGTAATTACATACAAATATAAGGATGATATGTAAAATGTTCGCAGTTGTTTTGTTCAACAACTGCATATGACCAAACCAGTCCTTGATGTCTTATGCAATACTAATAATAGTAACAATAATGTGGACTAAGTAGCGCCTAATCTTGAGAAGTTCTAATCGCTTTTGCAATATTATCTAACATTTTAAAACATATACAAAGACAAAATTATATAAACTTACACTATTTGCGATCGCTCGCTTGAAACTCAAATTTATAAAACATAATAGGTAACGGTAATAAAATTGAACATGATGATATTTGAATTTGTTTATCCTTTTAGTTATTGTATCAGCCTTGGCTCAAGGTCAGATTGTGCGACCTGATCCCATAAGGGAGAAAATACCTCTTATGCAATCGGATCAGCTCAGCTTTGTCCATAGGCAAGGCAATTAACATACATTAGCATGACGTTACGTTCATTTTCTTACTGTGCCTTAAACACAACGACACGCACACGCATACACTAGCAAGAATAATTTCAAATGAATTAAAGTTCGGATTTTGTTCTAATCATTGTTTGTAAATAATGTCGTCAATTTGTTGCATCATGAAAAGACTGGTGCTTTTTGCTGATGTTGTTATGACGAAAACTGATATTTCATTAAGGAAATTTAAATCCTCGTCATACTAGTAAGTTAGTCAGCTGACGGTAAATAAACGTTGTGGCGTTAAATTTATGTAAAACGTCGATGTTATGATGAATCCGGGTGCTTTTACACCGATCATTATAATACAACTCGCTCAGTTTTGTGTCGTATAGGTACGAATCCTGTATTTCTTTATAAAATATATTTTTCGTACATGTATGTAGATTATATTCAAGTCATTTTTAATAAATCAAGTTGGTGTTAATATATTCTGGTAACATAAACTTCTCTAATGAGAACGTAATTAGCTACTTGTAACAATCACATAGTTGTAAATGAATCTCCTTGAAGATTTCAGGGCAGTTCGGACAGCGTCTGGGGGCACTGACATAATAATATCATCAAGTTGTATTAATGATGCTGATTTTTTACAATAAAGTTTCATGCAAGTCAATATGTCACGGAAATACAAGTTGTTGCCAAAAGAGATGTACACAATGTATGTAACTCGGTATTTAACGTATTTGCGTATTATAAGTAATGTAACACAAATTAGGTCAGGCCACAACAGTATCTGGACATTGTTGCACCACTGACGTTGAACATGGTGGACTAGGGAGTACAGTTTTCTTTCACTTAACTCAATCCCATGCGCACTATTCCCCACTGCTAACAGATGGCCATACACCACAATTAATTTTACTATATGTTCTCTACATATATTTCTCAGCACTGACCTTTCCACAGTGTGACAATCAATAGAAATCACATGAAAATCTAAACTACCCCCAAAAGATGACTTCATGGCGAAATTCTTGTCAAGGGTTGACCGGCATTTTTTTGAGTGGCTGCACTATCAACAGAGCAGCATGTACACAGAACACTGATTTCACTTCCGGATCATCACTAAGGCTTAATTACACAGTGTGCACTGTCGCCAAAATACATACAAACAACCACTCTCAGAGCTCCTATTCTCAAGAATAACAATTAACATTAAATCCATCTCAAAGATGCATCAATATAACTCTTCTATCACCACCAAAAGGAGAGAGAGGAAAAAATGTTCTAAAAATAGACTAGAACTAAATTCGTGGGTACTGAACTGGAAGTATTAATTGTGAGGTGATTCCAGATGCCTTTACTTCCTTTGGTGAAGTACCAGGTGTGTACATACTGGGATCTGTAGCTGTTGGCCTGCACAATGGCGGCTAAAGATATTTGGACATTTGTCCTTGACCAGAGGCAGCTGTGGAACTCGCCCCGCCCCACCACACCCCACCCCTTTTGGTGACTGATGAAATCTTTCTTATCACACTGCTCAACTCCACAGAATGAGGAAGGGACTGCAAATGTGTTCTATACTTTTGCCCCTTCACTTTAAACATGGCTAGAATATGGCGGCTGACGGTAATACCACAGACATTTCAGAAAACTAGTAACAATACAAATTTTACGCACGTCACTGTCGGTGCCTGGAACGTATGCAGCAGCAGTATGTACTATTTACAGTATTTCTAATTATCTCGACTAATTGTAATAAATCTAAATGACTTTACCTATGAAGTACAGTAGTTCTAATTATCTCGACTAATTGTAATAAATCTAAATTACTTTATATATAACGTACAGTAGTTCTAATTATCTCGACGAATTGTAATAAATCTAAATGGCTTTATGTATTAATTACAGCATTTCTAATTATCTCAACCAATTGTCTTAAATCTAAATGACTTTATTAATTACAGTAGTTCTAATTATCTTGACTAATTGTAATAAATCTAAATGACTTTATCCAGTAATTACAGTATTTATAATTGTCTACATCTTGCAGTATTTTTAATTGATTATCCCTGCAACTTAGTGTTTTTAATTGATTATCTCTACAACCATTGTTTCTAACTGGCTGCCTCTACTAGCATTGTTTATAATTGACTACCTCGACGAACACTGTTTCTGATTGTCGTCGCTACTTACAGTAGTTCTAATTCATTGTCCCAGCTACTTACATTATTTCTAAATGATTCTCTGTTTTTTAAAGAGAAAAGTTTCGAGTGTTTTTAAAGGATCTAAATTAATACACATATGCTTTGAACTATTGCCCTAATTTTTGTTTCCCAGAATCATACCACGATACATGCTATGATACAATTTTACTGCAGGTTCTGTGACGTTTTCAGAGACCCACTATAATGCCATGTTTATCATCATCAGCAGCAACAGCAACATCTTGTCCTAGTGTGGTCGTCAAGGCGTTGTGCTGCTGAACATCTGACCATTTATATCCAATTGTCTCGATCAATGCCTGCGTCTCCGAAAGACCTTTCCTGTCCATTCTGTGATACTGTCAGTGCACTTCGTTCTTTGCCTATCTCTTATTATCCACTCTGCACTCTACCCTGCATTACTGTTATATATACACTGTTGGCTCTAGTGACACGGCCATACCTTTTCAGCTTTCTCTTTTTGACGGTGCCGAGGAGGTCTTCATATTGGTCTACTTTGTGACTCATTGTGTTATGCACTTCTTCATTTGTGATGTGGTCCATGTAAGAGATAAAAAGGATGGTTCTGTAGCATCTCATTTCAAGTGCCTGGATTCTTCGTTGTAATTTGCCTGTCATTGTCCATGCTTGACATGATTACAACAAGATTGTGATAGCTAGTGCTCTCGATAGTCTGATTTTAGTTTTCAGACGAATATCCTTGTCTCTTCAGAAGAGTCTTAGCTTTGACATAACTGACATAGTTTGTGCTGCTCATGACAAAATGTATGTTCTTATTCCCTCTTCGGTGATTATAAAACCAAGATATTTGAATTGCCTCACTGTTTCCAGTATTGTCCTCTGACTTTAATCTTGGTTGAGATTTGTTTGCCACTATTCGTCATCAGCTTTATCGTCTCAGCTCTTTACTCCATGTCAAATCTGGAAGATGTTTCATCCGGTTCTTCACTAATGTGGCAATCTCGTCTTCACTACCTGCTAGCCCATCAATGTCGTGTCCCTTCACCTGTTTGCCAGATCTTGTTGCAGATTTGTGTTAGTAGCTCTATCATTAATTCTGCCCCTGCCCCCACTCCCATTTTTTATACATTCAGCTTGGACGTTGTCCACTCCAGCTGTCTTCACACTATCCAGTGCTCTTATTGCGGACTCCAAATTTTCATTGAGATGGAGACTTCATCATCATTTGAGCAGTTTGGAACTTCAAGCACCTCTATGTCTCCTGTGGACTGATGGCTGTAGGGTTCTTTACAATACTCAGTCCATCTTTCTGCAATGTCTCTCGCTTCTGGGAAGCATTTTCCATTTTTTGTCTTAAATGGGTTTTAGACGTGATTGCTTCTGTCTAGTGAGGTCTTTCACAATTTGGAATGCCTTTTTCTGTTATTCTTTGTCAAACTACTCTCTATTTCTGTGCACGTATGTCTAATTTAATCTTTTTTTGCTTTCTTCAAGTTGTCTCCGATAATCTTGTTTATTTATCGGTACTCCATTTCTCATGCTGTGTCTGGAGTTTATGAGGTCTCTTTGGGAATCACACAACTTCAGAATCTCCTCTGTAACCAGGGCGTTTCTTTGGGTAATGGAGGAAAATGATGTCCTTGGCAGCTGTTGTCGTGACTGTGTTGGAAGTGTCTATCATCGCTTTAACATCAGCATCCATCACACGGTGTGGAGCAAATTTTCCTCCAATTGTGGCATAAAATGACTTGCAGATGTTAGTGCCCTTCAGTTATTCAAGGTTGAACTTGAGCCTATTGTTCTTTTGTTTGTTAATATTCTTCAGCCTCACTCGGAAGATCATAATCATGAGGTCGTGATCATTCCCAATATCTGAACCTTGGAATGTCCTTGTCTTTGCTATATTGATGCCAGATCGGTAATGGTTTTGATCCAGTATGTAGTCGATCTGGTTATGATGGCTTCCATTTTGTGCTAGCAACGTCCAGCATCGTAACGCATTATATTGGCCCAGGGTGTTGGCTAGTACCAAGTTGCTGTATATGTTTATTTAGGTTTGTTTCCATGTTACATATCTTCAATTAAATTAAGAACTATTTGCTAAGCTGTTAGCAATGGATGCTTGACAGTGCTTGGCAAGTGTAAAACGTACAGAAGATTGGGAATCCATGTTAGAGATATATAATACCAATTAATTCTCGGCCAAGTGCATTTCAACTGACTAAACATGGACTAATGGTTTCATAAATTCGAGCAGAGTTCAATTATAAAGAGCAAACAAAAGTGGAAATTCCAACAAAGCCAAATAGATGCGTTTCTCATCAATTCTCTAACATTTTCTTTGTCTCCATATCATAGCCGTTTATGTGTGGTGCTCATTAGTTTCGTGTCCATGTGTTGTGCAGAATAAAACTGCTCACCTTGTAACTTAATTAACTGAAACTAGTTGTAGATAGCTTCGATGTATCAATAAATTAGCGATATAATCTAATACGCTTGAGATCTTTTCTTGTTCCAAGCGGTAATTGAGCACAGGCCACCAATAGCGACAACCCTAGGCTATGACTCGTGCACTAGCGACACTACACATACCGCAATGAGTTCATCCCAAACAGATGGAACAAAGTCGTAGGTATGGATATGAAGTGCGAGAGAGCTTTCTTGCTGGGCAAGCGGTATTTAACATACATACATGCATGAATGCATGCATGCATACATACATACATACTTACATACATACATACATACATACATACATACATACATACATACATACATACATACATACATACATACATACATAGGACTAGTAAATATTTATTAATTAAACTAAATGAAATCCTTACTCACTCAGTTTGGTAATCTATTTAACGTTATCTCTTCTGACTGATATTGAAAGATCTCTTTTGTTGATGAACGAAGTATGCTTAAAGATTGATTCGAGCACTTGGATCATAACGTGTGTTATTATTCAAATGAATGTCATATTTTGTCAATGCCTATAATCAATTGAAAGTTCTCAATCTAAAATGTACAATAATGGATGCGTTGATGGCACTGGTATTATATTCAACGTCTAAATAAAAAAACTATGCAGATGAGTTAGTGAAATATGCATTTCAGCCTTTCTTTAGAAATCTCTATTATAAAATAAAATCACCTAGCTTTTCTGGTCGGCAACAAAAAGTGATATCAGATTTCAGAAACCTTTTTAACCTATTCGGATTTTGGTGTTCATAACGTTTACAACATTTACTCAGTAAACCATAAAATTAACAGTAGTATTGCTGATGAAATCAATTTTACATACAGACAAACTAATTACAATAAAAAATATGAATTTGCATTTAAAATTATCATACTACTGGATGTAGGTAGGTAGGTGGGTAGATACGGCTGATAACGATAGATCGTTAGGATACATCTTAGAAGTTGTTTTAGTATGGTTGATATCGAACAAAAAATTGAATAATTTTATTTAATATATCACTGGGAATATTGACAATGGTTCTTCATTTCATTTTAACGGTACGTTAGAACAGGATACAATCTGGAATTGATGACATTGTGTTGACATAAGAAACATCAATATACCATAATTTTAACATTACGATTCAGGCAAATTACCTGACAACGTTGTGTCATGGGATTGTGTTGACATAAGAGCAGATGCGTAGCGATGATATTTTGCGCCCGGGGACAAACTATAAAGTTGGCGCCCCAGCGATCTTGTGACCGATTTATTACCCTTGTTTTCTTATTATAATGTAACGTTGCAAGCCTCATTTTGGCGCCCTTGTACCTTGGCGCCCGGGAACATATGTACCCCCTGCCCCCCCCCCCCCCCCCCCCAGCTACGCCTCTGCATAAGAGACATCAATGTATCATAATTATAACATTACGATTCAAGCAAATTACCCTAATACCCTGATTTACCCTAATACAAATAAATGGAACTATTTGATTTACCCTAATACCAATGGAACTATTTGGTTTATCCTTATACCAATGGAACTATTTCATTTACCATAATACAAATGGTACTATTTGATTTACCCTAATACCAATGGAACTATTTTATTATCTTAATATAAATGGTACTTTTTGATTTATCATAATTCATATCTGACTTGCCTTAATACCAAAGTGACTAGACAGTACAAAAGTTTATATATATATATATATATATATATATATATATATATATATATATATATATATATTGAGTGAGCAAATCATATTTATTTGACATATGAATCTGTACCTAACATTAAGGTTTCGCAAATTGGAGAAACAGTATAAAATACATTTTTGTGTTGACGAGTAGTAAAACGACTGAGTATAGCTGCAATTTCTGTGGTCAAAATGGCTATCCGGTAACCTGCTCTAGAGTGTTCTGCAATGACACGTCCAACATTATCGCTATGATAATAAAAGCCCATACAAGCATAAAGAATGCAGTACTCTACTCCTTTTCTATCATTCTCCTTTAAATCATATTTTTAAGCACATTCATTTTCTATCATTCTCTTTTAAATCATTGTTTTTTAAGCACCTAACCAGCACAGTGCATAACTCTATTGAAAGCTGACGTAGCACTTTCTCGTTCTTTCATATTTAGTCGCTGTTGTAAGCGATATAAAATATGATCAATTGAAATAGCATAAAATTAAATTAATTTCTTGCATTGTTTGAAAACTACTAATGTACCTCTCACATCATGAAACAATTCACGATTATAAGTATTGATTGATGTACATGTATTTTATAGGTGTTCTAGGCATTTTTATGTATATTTACTTTTGATTTGCTCATTTTAATTCAATTTGATTATTTATTTTCTGAAATGCTGTCAAGTAATAAAGATTCTGTACTGAGATAAGCTTTAAAATATTTCCCCTGTTGATTCGAATGCTTCGCAGAATCAGCTATTAATCTCTTTCTGATAATCGATAGTATGTTCTATTTCTGATATTGGCTTCATTGTCTCTTTTTGGTATAGGCATTAAGGTCTGTAAGACTGGCATTTAGTTCCCAGATACTATATTAGTCATACAACGTTATTTCATATGAAGTAATTTATCTAATAAAAAATATTGATTTTTTAAAGGTACTTTAACAACCCCATCAGTATTTAATATATGGTTCAAAAGCATTACTTGGAATTAAGCTTATTTGTTTGAGTGTTTCAAGTAGTATTTAATTTGGGGACATACTTAACGCCTCTTTGTCGCTGTTTCTGTAGCCATGTATTGTCTGTCGATAGATTATATGCTTTTTCTTAATGTTCTGATAAGTTTCAGTACAAAGTGCTCGAAATATAATCTTGTGTTCCTTTGTTTGGTCACATACCGACTGTGAATTTTACATCCGCCGCATTCAATTAACGTAAAACTGATAATATATTCCAAAATTGCTTTCAACCAAGTGTATCGATAACATTTTCCAATACAGATAATGCAAATTACTGACACAAATACCCCGTAAATGCAATGCAACACGCATTTATGCAAGTATATCATGAACATAATCAGAATTATATATATATATATATATATATATATATATATATATATATATATATATATATATATATATATATATATATATATATATACATATATATATATATAAAGTCAACTTCTTCAAAGACGCCACTTTTTCTATAAACGATGGTAACATTTATAGTACTTTTGGGAAAATATGCCATTGTGATCATGTAATTAGTTATGATGATTATAGAGGAATGGAATACAATTTTATAAAACTTAAATATTTAGTCAAAGAGCAAACGCTGTCTACTTACTGGTAGATATTGGAACATAACGTTTTCGAACATTTATCTGGTATTTGTATACTTGCGCCATAATTTGCAGATAGCAAATCATTCATATATTAAAAACGCTTTAAGTACATAATTTATTGAATGAAGAAAAACTTAACATATCTGAATCTAGGAAATGTTTTTTATAATTCATTGTCCATCTTGCTTTTTATGTGTCTGATTCTTACGAATGCATCCTATAGGCACATTATATTTGGCAAATGAAAGTTAGCTTATTCATGCAAGGAACGTCATTATAAATAATATTATTCAAGTCATAAAGGGGAATACATTTCTCCTTGTTGTCATCATCATTTGGATCTCCGTCAGCCCAGAGCAAATATTATGCGGCTCGGTCATTCCACAACTTCCAATTTCTCTTTCCCAAATAGTCCAACAAATGGTCCGATGTTAAGTGTGTAAATTAATTATGTTGTTATTATGAAATATCAGTGTATAAGACAAGTAAGCCCAGAGCAAATATGATGCGGCTCGGTCATTCCACAACTTCCAATTTCTCTTTCCCCCAATAGTCCAACAAATGGTCCGATGTTAAGTGTGTAAATTAATTATGTTGTTATTATGAAATATCAGTGTATAAGACAAGTAAAGGTTTTAAAATCTTTCACATGTCGCGTCAGAGTATATTCGGAACTGTTATTGTATGTCTTCTTAACTTTTCAGTTGGTATTTTTCCGCACTGCTTTTTTCTGATTTGCTAATGGCATCAGGAGAAATTGTGATGTTATAAGATAAATGTTACATAACAGGTTACATTGTATAAAACTATAAATTGGCACCAATGTTCTAGTCAATTTAAATGGTTAAGAAAAGTGAGATTATTTTAAACATGTCCATTTAGTGAATTATACTTGTATAAACATGACTAGTTACATGTATACTACTTAAAAAGGTCATTATTATAGTTAAGTCCACCGGTCATGGACATAACTAGCATAGTCAGTTTTACCTATTGCGGACATAACGTATACGTTTAATGGACATACCTTATACGTTTAATGGACATAACTTATACGTTTAATGGACATAACTTATACGTTTAATGAACATAACTTATACGTTTAATGGACATGAATTATACGTTTAAAGGACATAACTTATACGTTTAATGGACATGAATTATACGTTTAATGGACATAACATATACGTTTAATGGACATGAATTATACGTTTAATGGACATGAATTATACGTTTAATGGACATAACGTATACGTTTAATGGACATAACTTATACGTTTAATGGACATAACTTATACGTTTAATGGACATAACTTATACGTTTAATGGACATAACTTATACGGTTAATGGACATGAATTATACGTTTAATAGACATAACTTATACGTTTAAAGGACATGAAGTATACATTAATGGACATAACTTATACGTTTAATGGACATAACTTATACGTTTAATGGACATAACTTATACGTTTAATGGACATGAATTATACGTTTAATGGACATAACTTATACGTTTAATGGCCATGAATTATACGTTTAATGGACATGAATTATACGTTTAATGGACATAACTTATACGTTTAATGGACATGAATTATACGTTTAATGGACATGAATTATACATTTAATGGACATAACGTATACGTTTAATGGACATAACTTATACGTTTAATGGACATGAATTATACGTTTAATGGACATAACTTATACGTTTAATGGACATGAATTATACGTTTAATGGACATGAATTATACGTTTAATGGACATAACTTATACGTTTAATGGACATGAATTATACGTTTAATGGACATGAATAATACATTTAATGGACATAACGTATACGTTTAATGGACATAACTTATACGTTTAATGGACATAACTTATACGTTTAATGGACATGAATTATACGTTTAATGGACATGAATTATACGTTTAATGGACATAACTTATACGTTTAATGGACATAACGTATACGTTTAATGGACATAACGTATACGTTTAATGGACATAACTTATACGTTTAATGGACATGAATTATACGTTTAATGGACATAACTTATACGTTTAATGGACATGAATTATACGTTTAATGGACATGAATTATTCGTTTAATGGACATAACTTATACGTTTAATGGACATGAATTATACGTTTAATGGACATGCATTATACATTTAATGGACATAACGTATACGTTTAATGGACATAACTTATACGTTTAATGGACATAACTTATACGTTTAATAGACATGAATTATACGTTTAATGGACATGAATTATACGTTTAATGGACATAACTCATACGTTTAATGGACATAACTTATACGTTTAATGGACATGAATTATACGTTTAATGGACATAACTTATACGTTTAATGGACATGAATTATACGTTTAATGGACATAACGTATACGTTTAATGGACATAACTTATACGTTTAATGGACATGAATTATACGTTTAATGGACATAACTTATACGTTTAATGGACATAACGTATACGTTTAATGGACATAACGTATACGTTTAATGGACATGAATTATACGTTTAATGGACATGCATTATACATTTAATGGACATAACGTATACGTTTAAGGGACATAACCTAAACGTTTAATGGACATAACTTATACGTTTAATGGACATAACTTATACGTTTAATGGACATGAATTATACGTTTAATAGACATAACTTATACGTTTAATGGACATGAATTATACGTTTAATGGACATAACGTATACGTTTAATGGACATAACTTATACGTTTAATGGACATAACGTATACGTTTAATGGACATGACATATACGTTTAATGGACATAACGTATACGTTTAATGGACATAACGTATACGTTTAATGGACATAACTTATACGTTTAATGGACATGAATTATACGTTTAATGGACATAACGTATACGTTTAATGGACATAACGTATACGTTTAATGGACATAACTTATACGTTTAATGGACATGAATTATACGTTTAATGGACATGAATTATACGTTTAATGGACATAACTGATACGTTTAATCGACATAACTTATACGTTTAATGGACATAACTTATACGTTTAATGGACATAACTTATACGTTTAATGGACATAACTTATACGTTTAATGGACATAATTTATACGTTTAATGGACATGCATTAAACGTTTAAAGGACATAACTTATACGTTTAATGGACATAACTTATACGTTTAATGGACATAACTTATACGTTTAATGGACATAACTTATACGTTTAACGGACATAACTTACACGTTTAATGGACATGAATTATACGTTTAATGGACATAACTTATACGTTTAATGGACATAACTTATACGTTTAATGGACATGAATTATACGTTTAATGGACATAACTTATACGTTTAATGGACATAACTTATACGTTTAATGGACATAATTTATACGTTTAATGGACATGCATTAAACGTTTAAAGGACATAACTTATACGTTTAATGGACATAACTTATACGTTTAATGGACATAACTTATACGTTTAATGGACATAACTTATACGTTTAACGGACATAACTTACACGTTTAATGGACATGAATTATACGTTTAATGGACATAACTTATACGTTTAATGGACAAAACTTATACGTTTAATGGACATGAATTATACGTTTAATGGACATAACTTATACGTTTAATGGACATAACTTATACGTTTAATGGACATAACTTATACGTTTAATGGACATAACTTATACGTTTAATGGATATAAAGTATACGTTTAATGGACATAACTTATACATTTAATGGACATAACTTATACGTTTAATGGGCATGAATTATACGTTTAATGGACATGAATTATACGTTTAATGGACATAACTTATACGTTTAATGGACATAACTTATACGTTTAATGGACATAACTTATACCTTTAATGGACATGAATTATACGTTTAATGGACATAACATATACGTTTAATGGACATAACTTATACGTTTAATGGACATGAATTAAACGTTTAATGGATATAAATTATACGTTGAATGGACATAACCTATACGTTTAATGAACATAACTTATACGTTTAATGGACATAACGTATACCTTTAATGGACATAATTTATACGTTTAATGGACATAACTTATACGTTAAATGGACATGAATTATACGTTTAATGGACATAACATATACGTTTAATGGACATAACTTATACGTTTAATGGACATGAATTAAACGTTTAATGGATATAAATTATACGTTGAATGGACATAACCTATACGTTTAATGAACATAGCTTATACGTTTAATGGATATAAAGTATACGTTTAATGGACATAACTTATACGTTTAATGGACATAAAGTATACGTTTAATGGACATAACTTTTACGTTTAATGGACATGAATTATACGTTTAATGGACATAACTTATACGTTTAATGGACATAACGTATACGTTTAATGGACATGAATTATACGTTTAATGGACATAACTTATACGTTTAATGGACATAACTTATACGTTTAATGGACATAACTTATACGTTTAATGGACATGAATTATACGTTTAATGGACATGAATTATACGTTTAATGGACATAACCTATACGTTTAATGGACATAATTTATACGTTTAATGGACATAACTTATACGTTAATGGACATAACGTACACGTTTAATGGACATAACTTATACGTTTAATGGACATAACGTATAGGTTTAATGGACAAAACTTATACGATTCATGGACATAACGTATACGTTTAATGGACATAACTTATACGTTTAATGGACATGAATTATACGTTTAATGGACATGAATTATACGTTTAATGGACATAACTTATACGTTTAATGGACATAACTTATATGTTTAATGGACATAACTTATACGTTTAATGGACATAACTTATACGTTTAATGGACATAACTTATACGTTTAATAGACGTAACTTATACGTTTAATGGACATGCATTATACGTTTAAAGGACATAACTTATACGTTTAATGGACATAACTTATTCGTTTAATGGACATAACTTATACGTTTAATGGACATAACTTAAAAGTTTAATGGACATAACTTATACGTTTAATGGACATAACTTATAAATTTAATGGACATGAATTATAAGTTTAATGGACATAACTTATAGGTTTAATGGACATAATTTATACGTTTAATGGACATAACTTATACGTTTAATGGACATGAATTATACGTTTAATGGACATAACTTATACGTTTAATGGACATAACTTATACGTTTAATGGACATAACTTATACGTTTAATGGACATAACTTATATGTTTAATGGACATGAATTATACGTTTAACGGACATAACTTATACGTTTAATGGACATAACGTATACGTTTAATGGACATAACTTATACGTTTAATGGACATGAATTATACGTTTAATGGACATAACTTATACGTTTAATGGACATGAATTATACGTTTAATGGACATGAATTATACGTTTAATGGACATAACTTATACGTTTAATGGACATGAATTATACGTTTAATGGACATGAATAATACATTTAATGGACATAACGTATACGTTTAATGGACATAACTTATACGTTTAATGGACATAACTTATACGTTTAATGGACATGAATTATACGTTTAATGGACATGAATTATACGTTTAATGGACATAACTTATACGTTTAATGGACATAACGTATACGTTTAATGGACATAACGTATACGTTTAATGGACATAACTTATACGTTTAATGGACATGAATTATACGTTTAATGGACATAACTTATACGTTTAATGGACATGAATTATACGTTTAATGGACATGAATTATTCGTTTAATGGACATAACTTATACGTTTAATGGACATGAATTATACGTTTAATGGACATGCATTATACATTTAATGGACATAACGTATACGTTTAATGGACATAACTTATACGTTTAATGGACATAACTTATACGTTTAATAGACATGAATTATACGTTTAATGGACATGAATTATACGTTTAATGGACATAACTCATACGTTTAATGGACATAACTTATACGTTTAATGGACATGAATTATACGTTTAATGGACATAACTTATACGTTTAATGGACATGAATTATACGTTTAATGGACATAACGTATACGTTTAATGGACATAACTTATACGTTTAATGGACATGAATTATACGTTTAATGGACATAACTTATACGTTTAATGGACATAACGTATACGTTTAATGGACATAACGTATACGTTTAATGGACATGAATTATACGTTTAATGGACATGCATTATACATTTAATGGACATAACGTATACGTTTAAGGGACATAACCTAAACGTTTAATGGACATAACTTATACGTTTAATGGACATAACTTATACGTTTAATGGACATGAATTATACGTTTAATAGACATAACTTATACGTTTAATGGACATGAATTATACGTTTAATGGACATAACGTATACGTTTAATGGACATAACTTATACGTTTAATGGACATAACGTATACGTTTAATGGACATGACATATACGTTTAATGGACATAACGTATACGTTTAATGGACATAACGTATACGTTTAATGGACATAACTTATACGTTTAATGGACATGAATTATACGTTTAATGGACATAACGTATACGTTTAATGGACATAACGTATACGTTTAATGGACATAACTTATACGTTTAATGGACATGAATTATACGTTTAATGGACATGAATTATACGTTTAATGGACATAACTGATACGTTTAATCGACATAACTT
The DNA here is from genome assembly GCA_029339505.1 of Unio delphinus. Classification (NCBI taxonomy): domain Eukaryota; kingdom Metazoa; phylum Mollusca; class Bivalvia; order Unionida; family Unionidae; genus Unio; species Unio delphinus. Next base: position 6,430,165 of record JAQISU010000210.1, on the reverse strand, counting down.
ATACGTTTAATGGACATAACTTATACGTTTAATGGACATAACTTATACGTTTAATGGACATAACTTATACGTTTAATGGACATAATTTATACGTTTAATGGACATGCATTAAACGTTTAAAGGACATAACTTATACGTTTAATGGACATAACTTATACGTTTAATGGACATAACTTATACGTTTAATGGACATAACTTATACGTTTAACGGACATAACTTACACGTTTAATGGACATGAATTATACGTTTAATGGACATAACTTATACGTTTAATGGACATAACTTATACGTTTAATGGACATGAATTATACGTTTAATGGACATAACTTATACGTTTAATGGACATAACTTATACGTTTAATGGACATAATTTATACGTTTAATGGACATGCATTAAACGTTTAAAGGACATAACTTATACGTTTAATGGACATAACTTATACGTTTAATGGACATAACTTATACGTTTAATGGACATAACTTATACGTTTAACGGACATAACTTACACGTTTAATGGACATGAATTATACGTTTAATGGACATAACTTATACGTTTAATGGACAAAACTTATACGTTTAATGGACATGAATTATACGTTTAATGGACATAACTTATACGTTTAATGGACATAACTTATACGTTTAATGGACATAACTTATACGTTTAATGGACATAACTTATACGTTTAATGGATATAAAGTATACGTTTAATGGACATAACTTATACATTTAATGGACATAACTTATACGTTTAATGGGCATGAATTATACGTTTAATGGACATGAATTATACGTTTAATGGACATAACTTATACGTTTAATGGACATAACTTATACGTTTAATGGACATAACTTATACCTTTAATGGACATGAATTATACGTTTAATGGACATAACATATACGTTTAATGGACATAACTTATACGTTTAATGGACATGAATTAAACGTTTAATGGATATAAATTATACGTTGAATGGACATAACCTATACGTTTAATGAACATAACTTATACGTTTAATGGACATAACGTATACCTTTAATGGACATAATTTATACGTTTAATGGACATAACTTATACGTTAAATGGACATGAATTATACGTTTAATGGACATAACATATACGTTTAATGGACATAACTTATACGTTTAATGGACATGAATTAAACGTTTAATGGATATAAATTATACGTTGAATGGACATAACCTATACGTTTAATGAACATAGCTTATACGTTTAATGGATATAAAGTATACGTTTAATGGACATAACTTATACGTTTAATGGACATAAAGTATACGTTTAATGGACATAACTTTTACGTTTAATGGACATGAATTATACGTTTAATGGACATAACTTATACGTTTAATGGACATAACGTATACGTTTAATGGACATGAATTATACGTTTAATGGACATAACTTATACGTTTAATGGACATAACTGATACGTTTAATGGACATAACTTATACGTTTAATGGACATGAATTATACGTTTAATGGACATGAATTATACGTTTAATGGACATAACCTATACGTTTAATGGACATAATTTATACGTTTAATGGACATAACTTATACGTTAATGGACATAACGTACACGTTTAATGGACATAACTTATACGTTTAATGGACATAACGTATAGGTTTAATGGACAAAACTTATACGATTCATGGACATAACGTATACGTTTAATGGACATAACTTATACGTTTAATGGACATGAATTATACGTTTAATGGACATGAATTATACGTTTAATGGACATAACTTATACGTTTAATGGACATAACTTATATGTTTAATGGACATAACTTATACGTTTAATGGACATAACTTATACGTTTAATGGACATAACTTATACGTTTAATAGACGTAACTTATACGTTTAATGGACATGCATTATACGTTTAAAGGACATAACTTATACGTTTAATGGACATAACTTATTCGTTTAATGGACATAACTTATACGTTTAATGGACATAACTTAAAAGTTTAATGGACATAACTTATACGTTTAATGGACATAACTTATAAATTTAATGGACATGAATTATAAGTTTAATGGACATAACTTATAGGTTTAATGGACATAATTTATACGTTTAATGGACATAACTTATACGTTTAATGGACATGAATTATACGTTTAATGGACATAACTTATACGTTTAATGGACATAACTTATACGTTTAATGGACATAACTTATACGTTTAATGGACATAACTTATATGTTTAATGGACATGAATTATACGTTTAACGGACATAACTTATACGTTTAATGGACATAACGTATACGTTTAATGGACATAACTTATACGTTTAATGGACATGAATTATACGTTTAATGGACATAACTTATACGTTTAATGGACATAACTTATACGTTTAATGGACATAACTTATACGTTTAATGGATATAAAGTATACGATTCATGGACATAACTTATACGTTTAATGGACATAAAGTATACGTTTAATGGACATAACTTATACGTTTGATGGACATAGCTTATACGTTTAATGGACATAACTTATACGCTTAATGGACATAACTTATACGTTTAATGGACATGAATTTTACGTTTAATGGACATAACGTCTACGTTTAATGGACATAACGTATACGTTTAATGGATATAATGTGTACGTTTAATGGACATAACTTATACGTTTAATGGGCATGAATTATACGTTTAATGGACATGAATTATACGTTTACTGGACATAACTTACACGTTTAATGGAGATAACTTATACGTTTAACGGACATAACTTATACGTTTAATGGACATGAATTATACGTTTAATGGACATAACTTATACGTTTAATGGACATAACTTATACGTTTAATGGACATAACTTATACGTTTAATGGACATGAATTATACGTTTAATGGACATAACTTATACGTTTAATGGACATAACTTATACGTTTAATGGACATAACGTATACGTTTAATGGACATAACGTATACGTTTAATGGACATAACTTATACGTTTAATGGACATAACTTGTAATGGACAAGACTATTGAAGCTTGTCCTGCTAGCAATAATTTTACATTTACATAACAAGCATATTTAGCTATATAGTATTGTCCATTCTACTTGTAATGTATATAACTAGTACTGTCCATTCTACTTGTAATGTATATAACCAGTATTGTCTATTTTACTTGTAATGTATATAACTAGCTCTGTCTATTTTACTTGTAATGTATATAACTAGTACTGTCCATTCTACTTGTAATGTATATAACCAGTACTGTCCATTCTACTTGTAATGTATATAACTAGCTCTGTCTATTTTACTTGTAATGTATATAACTAGTACTGTCCATTCTACTTTATATATATATATATATATATATATATATATATATATATATATATATATATATATAGTATTGTCGATTCTACTTGTAATGTATATAACTAGTACTGTCCATTTTACTTGTAATGTATATAACTAGTACTGTCCATTTTACTTGTAATGTATATAACTAGTTCTGTCCATTTTACATATAACCAGTTCTGTCCATTCTACTTGTAATGTATATAACCAGTTCTGTCTATTCTACTTGTTATGTATATAACCTGTACTGTCCATTCTAGTACTGTCCATTCTACTTGTAATGTATATAACCAGTACTGTCCATTCTACTTGTAATGTATATAACTAGTACTGTCCATTCTACTTGTAATGTATATAACCAGTACTGTCCATTCTACTTGTAATGTATATAACTAGTTCTGTCCATTCTACTTGTAATGTATATAACTAGTACTGTCCATTCTACTTGTAATGTATATAACCAGTACTGTCCTTTTTACTTATAATGTATATAACCAGTACTGTCCATTCTACTTGTAATGTATATAACTAGTATTCTCTATTTTACTTGTAATGTATATAACTAGTACTATCCATTCTACTTGTAATGTATATAACTAGTACTGTCCATTCTACTTGTAATGTATACAACTAGTACTGTCCATTCTACTTGTAATGTATATAACCAGTACTGTCCATTCTACTTGTAATGTATATAACCAGTACTGTCCATTCTACTTGTAATGTATATAACTAGTATTGTCTATTTTACTTGTAATGTATATAACCAGTACTGTCCATTCTACTTGTAATGTATATAACCAGTACTGTCCATTCTACTTGTAATGTATATAACTAGTATTGTCTATTTTACTTGTAATGTATATAACCAGTACTGTCCATTCTACTTGTAATGTATATAACCAGTACTGTCCATTCTACTTGTAATGTATATAACTAGTACTTTCCATTCTACTTGTAATGTATATAACTAGTACTGTCTATTTTACTTGTAATGTATATAACTAGTACTGTCCATTCTACTTGTAATGTATATAACTAGTATTGTCTATTCTACTTGTAATGTATATAACTAGTACTGTCTATTTTACTTGTAATGTATATAACTAGTACTGTCCATTCTACTTGTAATGTATATAACCAGTATTGTCTATTTTACTTGTAATGTATATAACTAGTATTGTCCACTCTACTTGTAATGTATATAACTAGTATTGTCTATTTTACTTGTAATGTATATAACTAGTACTGTCTATTTTACTTGTAATGTATATAACCAGTATTGTCTATTTTACTTGTAATGTATATAACTAGTACTGTCCATTCTACTTGTAATGTATATAACTAGTATTGTCTATTCTACTTGTAATGTATATAACTAGTACTGTCTATTCTACTTGTAATGTATATAACTAGTATTGTCTATTTTACTTGTAATGTATATAACTAGTACTGTCCATTCTACTTGTAATGTATATAACTAGTATTGTCTATTTTACTTGTAATGTATATAACCAGTACTTTCCATTCTACTTGTAATGTATATAACTAGTATTGTCTATTTTACTTGTAATGTATATAACCAGTACTTTCCATTCTACTTGTAATGTATATAACTAGTACTGTCCATTCTACTTGTAATGTATATAACTAGTACTGTGTATTTTACTTGTAATGTATATAAATAGTATTGTCTATTTTACTTGTAATGTATATAACTAGTACTGTCTATTTTACTTGTAATGTATATAACTAGTACTGTCCATTCTACTTGTAATGTATATAACTAGTATTGTCTATTTTACTTGTAATGTATATAACTAGTATTGTCTATTTTACTTGTAATGTATATAACTAGTATTGTCTATTTTACTTGTAATGTATATAACCAGTATTGTCTATTTTACTTGTAATGTATATAACTAGTACTTTCCAGGCTACTTGTAATGTATATAACCAGTACTGTCCATTCTACTTGTAATGTATATAACCAGTACTGTCCATTCTACTTTTAATATATATAACCAGTACTGTCCATTCTACTTGTAATGTATATAACCAGTACTGTCCATTCTACTTGTAATGTATATAACTAGTATTGTCTATTTTACTTGTAATGTATATAACCAGTATTGTCTATTTTACTTGTAATGTATATAACTAGTATTGTCTATTTTACTTGTAATGTATATAACTAGTATTGTCTATTTTACTTGTAATGTATATAACTAGTATTGTCTATTTTACTTGTAATGTATATAACTAGTATTTATTTTACATGTAATGTATATAACTAGTATTGTCTATTTTACTTGTAATGTATATAACTAGTACTTTCCATTCTACTTGTAATGTATATAACTAGTATTGTCTATTTTACTTGTAATGTATATAACCAGTATTGTCTATTTTACTTGTAATGTATATAACTAGTATTGTCTATTTTACTTGTAATGTATATAACTAGTATTGTCTATTTTACTTGTAATGTATATAACTAGTATTGTCTATTTTACTTGTAATGTATATAACTAGTATTGTCTATTTTACTTGTAATGTATATAACTAGTATTGTCTATTTTACTTGTAATGTATATAACTAGTATTGTCTATTTTACTTGTAATGTATATAACTAGTATTGTCTATTTTACTTGTAATGTATATAATTAGTACTGTCTATTTTACTTGTAATGTATATAACTAGTATTGTCTATTTTACTTGTAATGTATATAACTAGTATTGTCTATTTTACTTGTAATGTATATAACTAGTATTGTCTTTTTTACTTGTAATGTATATAACTAGTATTGTCTATTTTACTTGTAATGTATATAACTAGTACTTTCCATTCTACTTGTAATGTATATAACTAGTATTGTCGATTTTACTTGTAATGTATATAACTAGTACTGTCCATTCTACTTGTAATGTATATAACTAGTATTGTCTATTTTACTTGTAATGTATATAACTAGTATTGTCTATTTTACTTGTAATGTATATAACTAGTACTTTCCATTCTACTTGTAATGTATATAACTAGTATTGTCTATTTTACTTGTAATGTATATAACTAGTACTGTCCATTCTACTTGTAATGTATATAACTAGTATTGTCTATTTTACTTGTAATGTATATAACTAGTACTGTCCATTCTACTTGTAATGTATATAACTAGTATTGTCTATTTTACTTGTAATGTATATAACTAGTATTGTCTATTTTACTTGTAATGTATATAACTAGTACTTTCCATTCTACTTGTAATGTATATAACTAGTACTGTCCATTCTACTTGTAATGTATATAACTAGTATTGTCTATTTTACTTGTAATGTATATAACTAGTATTGTCTATTTTACTTGTAATGTATATAACTAGTACTGTCCATTCTACTTGTAATGTATATAACTAGTATTGTCTATTTTACTTGTAATGTATATAACTAGTATTGTCTATTTTACTTGTAATGTATATAACTAGTATTGTCTATTTTACTTGTAATGTATATAACTAGTACTTTCCATTCTACTTGTAATGTATATAACTAGTATTGTCCATTCTACTTGTAATATATATAACTAGTATTGTATATTTTACTTGTAATGTATATAACTAGTATTGTCTATTTTACTTGTAATGTATATAACTAGTATTGTCTATTTTACTTGTAATGTATATAACTAGTACTTTCCATTCTACTTGTAATGTATATAACTAGTACTGTCCATTCTACTTGTAATGTATATAACTAGTATTGTCTATTTTACTTGTAATGTATATAACTAGTATTGTCTATTTTACTTGTAATGTATATAACTAGTATTGTCTATTTTACTTGTAATGTATATAACTAGTACTTTCCATTCTACTTGTAATGTATATAACTAGTACTGTCCATTCTACTTGTAATGTATATAACTAGTATTGTCTATTTTACTTGTAATGTATATAACTAGTATTGTCTATTTTACTTGTAATGTATATAACTAGTACTTTCCATTCTACTTGTAATGTATATAACTAGTACTGTCCATTCTACTTGTAATGTATATAACTAGTATTGTCTATTTTACTTGTCATGTATATAACTAGTATTGTCTATTTTACTTGTAATGTATATAACTAGTACTGTCCATTCGACTTGTAATGTATATAACTAGTATTGTCTATTTTACTTGTAATGTATATAACTAGTACTGTCCATTCTACTTGTAATGTATATAACTAGTATTGTCCATTCTACTTGTAATGTATATAATCAGTATTGTCCATTCTACTTGTAATGTATATAACCAGTACTGTACATTCTACTTGTAATGTATATAACTAGTATTGTCCATTCTACTTGTAATGTATATAACCAGTATTGTCCATTCTACTTGTAATGTATATAACTAGTACTGTCTATTTTACTTGTAATGTATATAACTAGTATTGTCTATTTTACTTGTAATGTATATAACTAGTATTGTCTATTTTACTTATAATGTATATAACTAGTACTGTCCATTCTACTTGTAATGTATATAGCCAGTACTGTCCATTCTACTTGTAATGTATATAACTAGTTCTGTCCATTCTACTTGTAATGTATATAACTAGTACTGTCCATTCTACTTGTAATGTATATAACCAGTACTGTCCATTTTACTTGTAATGTATATAACCAGTACTGTCCATTCTACTTGTAATGTATATAACTAGTACTGTCTATTTTACTTGTAATGTATATAACCAGTACTGTCCATTCTACTTGTAATGTATATAACTAGTACTGTCCATTCTACTTGTAATGTATATAACTAGTACTGTCCATTGTACTTGTAATGTATATAACTAGTATTGTCCATTCTACTTGTAATGTATATAACTAGTATTGTCTATTTTACTTGTAATGTATATAACCAGTACTGTCCATTCTACTTGTAATGTATATAACCAGTACTGTCTATTCTACTTGTAATGTATATAACCAGTACTGTCTATTCTACTTGTAATGTATATAACTAGTACTGTCCATTCTACTTGTAATGTATATAACTAGTATTGTCTATTTTACTTGTAATGTATATAACTAGTACTTTCCATTCTACTTGTAATGTATATAACTAGTATTGTCTATTTTAATTGTAATGTATATAACTAGTATTGTCTATTTTACTTGTAATGTATATAACCAGTACTGTCCATTCTACTTGTAATGTATATAACTAGTATTGTCTATTTTACTTGTAATGTATATAACTAGTACTTTCCATTCTACTTGTAATGTATATAACTAGTACTTTCCATTCTACTTGTAATGTATATAACTAGTATTGTCTATTTTACTTGTAATGTATATAACTAGTACTTTCCATTCTACTTATAATGTATATAACTAGTTCTGTCCATTCTACTTGTAATGTATATAACTTGTATTGTCTATTTTACTTGTAATGTATATAACTAGTATTGTCTATTTTACTTGTAATGTATATAACTAGTACTTTCCATTCTACTTGTAATGTATATAACTAGTACTGTCCATTCTACTTGTAATGTATATAACTAGTATTGTCTATTTTACTTGTAATGTATATAACTAGTATTGTCTATTTTACTTGTAATGTATATAACTAGTATTGTCTATTTTACTTGTAATGTATATAACTAGTACTTTCCATTCTACTTGTAATGTATATAACTAGTACTGTCCATTCTACTTGTAATGTATATAACTAGTATTGTCTATTTTACTTGTAATGTATATAACTAGTATTGTCTATTTTACTTGTAATGTATATAACTAGTACTTTCCATTCTACTTGTAATGTATATAACTAGTACTGTCCATTCTACTTGTAATGTATATAACTAGTATTGTCTATTTTACTTGTCATGTATATAACTAGTATTGTCTATTTTACTTGTAATGTATATAACTAGTACTGTCCATTCGACTTGTAATGTATATAACTAGTATTGTCTATTTTACTTGTAATGTATATAACTAGTACTGTCCATTCTACTTGTAATGTATATAACTAGTATTGTCCATTCTACTTGTAATGTATATAATCAGTATTGTCCATTCTACTTGTAATGTATATAACCAGTACTGTACATTCTACTTGTAATGTATATAACTAGTATTGTCCATTCTACTTGTAATGTATATAACCAGTATTGTCCATTCTACTTGTAATGTATATAACTAGTACTGTCTATTTTACTTGTAATGTATATAACTAGTATTGTCTATTTTACTTGTAATGTATATAACTAGTATTGTCTATTTTACTTATAATGTATATAACTAGTACTGTCCATTCTACTTGTAATGTATATAGCCAGTACTGTCCATTCTACTTGTAATGTATATAACTAGTTCTGTCCATTCTACTTGTAATGTATATAACTAGTACTGTCCATTCTACTTGTAATGTATATAACCAGTACTGTCCATTTTACTTGTAATGTATATAACCAGTACTGTCCATTCTACTTGTAATGTATATAACTAGTACTGTCTATTTTACTTGTAATGTATATAACCAGTACTGTCCATTCTACTTGTAATGTATATAACTAGTACTGTCCATTCTACTTGTAATGTATATAACTAGTACTGTTCATTGTACTTGTAATGTATATAACTAGTATTGTCCATTCTATTTGTAATGTATATAACTAGTATTGTCTATTTTACTTGTAATGTATATAACCAGTACTGTCCATTCTACTTGTAATGTATATAACCAGTACTGTCTATTCTACTTGTAATGTATATAACCAGTACTGTCTATTCTACTTGTAATGTATATAACTAGTACTGTCCATTCTACTTGTAATGTATATAACTAGTATTGTCTATTTTACTTGTAATGTATATAACTAGTACTTTCCATTCTACTTGTAATGTATATAACTAGTATTGTCTATTTTAATTGTAATGTATATAACTAGTATTGTCTATTTTACTTGTAATGTATATAACCAGTACTGTCCATTCTACTTGTAATGTATATAACTAGTATTGTCTATTTTACTTGTAATGTATATAACTAGTACTTTCCATTCTACTTGTAATGTATATAACTAGTACTTTCCATTCTACTTGTAATGTATATAACTAGTATTGTCTATTTTACTTGTAATGTATATAACTAGTACTTTCCATTCTACTTATAATGTATATAACTAGTTCTGTCCATTCTACTTGTAATGTATATAACTTGTATTGTCTATTTTACTTGTAATGTATATAACTAGTACTTTCCATTCTACTTGTAATGTATATAACTAGTATTGTCTATTTTACTTGTAATGTATATAACTAGTATTGTCTATTTTACTTGTAATGTATATAACCAGTACTGTCCATTCTGCTTGTAATGTATATAGCCAGTACTGTCCATTCTACTTGTAATGTATATAACCAGTATTGTCTATTTTACTTGTAATGTATATAACTAGTACTTTCCAGTCTACTTGTAATGTATATAACCAGTACTGTCCATTCTACTTGTAATGTATATAACCAGTACTGTCCATTCTACTTGTAATATATATAACCAGTACTGTCCATTCTACTTGTAATGTATATAACCAGTACTGTCCATTCTACTTGTAATGTATATAACTAGTATTGTCTATTTTACTTGTAATGTATATAACCGGTATTGTCTATTTTACTTGTAATGTATATAACTAGTATTGTCTATTTTACTTGTAATGTATATAACTAGTATTGTCTATTTTACTTGTAATGTATATAACTAGTATTGTCTATTTTACTTGTAATGTATATAACCAGTACTGTCCATTTTACTTGTAATGTATATAACTAGTATTGTCCATTCTACTTGTAATGTATATAACTAGTATTGTCCATTCTACTTGTAATGTATATAACTAGTATTGTCTATTTTACTTGTAATGTATATAACTAGTATTGTCTATTTTACTTGTAATGTATATAACTAGTATTGTCTATTTTACTTGTAATGTATATAACTAGTACTGTCCATTCTACTTGTAATGTATATAACTAGTATTGTCTATTTTACTTGTAATGTATATAACCAGTATTGTCTATTTTACTTGTAATGTATATAACTAGTATTGTCTATTTTACTTGTAATGTATATAACCAGTACTGTCCATTCTACTTGTAATGTATATAACTAGTATTGTCTATTTTACTTGTAATGTATATAACTAGTATTGTCTATTTTACTTGTAATGTATATAACTAGTATTGTCTATTTTACTTGTAATGTATATAACTAGTATTGTCTATTTTACTTGTAATGTATATAACTAGTATTGTCTATTTTACTTGTAATGTATATAACTAGTACTGTCTATTCTACTTGTAATGTATATAACTAGTATTGTCTATTTTACTTGTAATGCATATAACTAGTATTGTCTATTTTACTTGTAATGTATATAACTAGTATTGTCTATTTTACTTGTAATGTATATAACTAGTATTGTCTATTTTACTTGTAATGTATATAACTAGTATTGTCTATTTTACTTGTAATGTATATAACTAGTATTGTCTATTTTACTTGTAATGTATATAACCAGTACTTTCCATTCTACTTGTAATGTATATAACTAGTATTGTCTATTTTACTTGTAATGTATATAACTAGTACTGTCCATTCTACTTGTAATGTATATAACTAGTATTGTCTATTTTACTTGTAATGTATATAACTAGTACTGTCCATTCTACTTGTAATGTATATAACTAGTATTGTCTATTTTACTTGTAATGTATATAACTAGTATTGTCTATTTTACTTGTAATGTATATAACTAGTACTTTCCATTCTACTTGTAACGTATATAACTAGTATTGTCTATTTTACTTGTAATATATATAACTAGTACTGTCCATTCTACTTGTAATGTATATAACTAGTATTGTCTATTTTACTTGTAATGTATATAACTAGTATTGTCTATTTTACTTGCAATGTATATAACTAGTACTTTCCATTCTACCTGTAATGTATATAACTAGTACTGTCCATTCTACTTGTAATGTATATAACTAGTATTGTCTATTTTACTTGTAATGTATATAACTAGTACTGTCTATTTTACTTGTAATGTATATAACTAGTATTGTCTATTTTACTTGTAATGTATATAACTAGTATTGTCTATTTTACTTGTAATGTATATAACTAGTATTGTCTATTTTACTTGTAATGTATATAACCAGTACTGTCCATTCTACTTGTAATGTATATAACTAGTATTGTCTATTTTACTTGTAATGTATATAACTAGTATTGTCTATTTTACTTGTAATGTATATAACTAGTATTGTCTATTTTACTTGTAATGTATATAACAAGTACTTTCCATTCTACTTGTAATGTATATAACTAGTACTGTCCATTCTACTTGTAATGTATATAACTAGTATTGTCTATTTTACTTGTAATGTATATAACTAGTATTGTCTATTTTACTTGTAATGTATATAACTAGTATAGTCTATTTTACTTGTAATGTAAATAACTAGTACTTTCCATTCTACTTGTAATGTATGTAACTAGTAGTGTCCTTTCTACTTGTAATGTATATAACTAGTATTGTCTATTTTACTTGTAATGTATATAACTAGTATTGTCTATTTTACTTGTAATGTATATAACTAGTATTGTCTATTTTACTTGTAATGTATATAACTAGTACTTTCCATTCTACTTGTAATGTATATAACTAGTACTGTCCATTCTACTTGTAATGTATATAACTAGTATTGTCTATTTTACTTGTAATGTACATAACTAGTATTGTCTATTTTACTTGTAATGTATATAACTAGTACTTTCCATTCTACTTGTAATGTATATTACTAGTAATGTCCATTCTACTTGTAATGTATATAACTAGTATTGTCTATTTTACTTGTAATGTATATAACTAGTATTGTCTATTTTACTTGTAATGTATATAACTAGTACTGTCCATTCTACTTGTAATGTATATAACTAGTATTGTCTATTTTACTTGTAATGTATATAACTAGTACTGTCCATTCTACTTGTACTGTATATAACCAGTACTGTACATTCTACTTGTAATGTATATAACTAGTAATGTCCATTCTACTTGTAATGTATATAACCAGTATTGTCCATTCTACTTGTAATGTATATAACTAGTACTGTCTATTTTACTTGTAATGTATATAACTAGTATTGTCTATTTTACTTGTAATGTATATAATTAGTATTGTCTATTTTACTTATAATGTATATAACTAGTACTGTCCATTCTACTTGTAATGTATATAACCAGTACTGTCCATTCTACTTGTAATGTATATAACTAGTTCTGTCCATTCTACTTGTAATGTATATAACTAGTACTGTCCATTCTACTTGTAATGTATATAACCAGTACTGTCCATTTTACTTGTAATGTATATAACCAGTATTGTCTATTTTACTTGTAATGTATATAACCAGTACTGTCCATTTTACTTGTAATGTATATAACTAGTATTGTCTATTTTACTTGTAATGTATATAACCAGTACTGTCCATTCTACTTGTAATGTATATAACTAGTATTGTCTATTTTACTTGTAATGTATATAACCAGTACTGTCCATTTTACTTGTAATGTATATAACCAGTATTGTCTATTTTACTTGTAATGTATATAACCAGTACTGTCCATTTTACTTGTAATGTATATAACTAGTACTGTTTATTTTACTTGTAATGTATATAACCAGTACTGTACATTCTACTTGTAATGTATATAACCAGTACTGTCCATTTTACTTGTAATGTATATAACTAGTATTGTCTATTTTACTTGTAATGTATATGACCAGTACTGTCCATTTTACTTGTAATGTATATAACTAGTATTGTCTATTTTTCTTGTAATGTATATAACCAGTACTGTCCATTCTACTTGTAATGTATATAACTAGTACTGTCCATTCTACTTGTAATGTATATAACTAGTACTGTCCATTCTACTTGTAATGTATATAACTAGTATTGTCCATTCTACTTGTAATGTATATAACTAGTATTGTCTATTTTACTTGTAATGTATATAACCAGTACTGTCCATTCTACTTGTAATGTATATAACCAGTACTGTCTATTCTACTTGTAATGTATATAACCAGTACTGTCTATTCTACTTGTAATGTATATAACTAGTACTGTCCATTCTACTTGTAATGTATATAACTAGTATTGTCTATTTTACTTGTAATGTATATAACTAGTACTTTCCATTCTACTTGTAATGTATATAACTAGTACTTTCCATTCTACTTGTAATGTATATAACTAGTATTGTCTATTTTACTTGTAATGTATATAACTAGTATTGTCTATTTTACTTGTAATGTATATAACCAGTACTGTCCATTCTACTTGTAATGTATATAACTAGTATTGTCTATTTTACTTGTAATGTATATAACTAGTACTTTTCATTCTACTTGTAATGTATATAACTAGTACTTTCCATTCTACTTGTAATGTATATAACTAGTATTGTCTATTTTACTTGTAATGTATATAACTAGTACTTTCCATTCTACTTGTAATGTATATAACTAGTTCTGTCCATTCTACTTGTAATGTATATAACTAGTATTGTCTATTTTACTTGTAATGTATATAACTAGTACTTTCCATTCTACTTGTAATGTATATAACTAGTATTGTCTATTTTACTTGTAATGTATATAACTAGTACTGTCCATTCTACTTGTAATGCATATAACTAGTATTGTCTATTTTACTTGTAATGTATATAACTAGTATTGTCTATTTTACTTGTAATGTATATAACTAGTATTGTCTATTTTACTTGTAATGTATATAACTAGTATTGTCTATTTTACTTGTAATGTATATAACTAGTATTGTCTATTTTACTTGTAATGTATATAACTAGTACTTTCCATTCTACTTGTAATGTATATAACTAGTATTGTCTAGTTTACTTGTAATGTATATAACTAGTATTGTCTATTTTACTTGTAATGTATATAACCAGTACTGTCCATTCTGCTTGTAATGTATATAGCCAGTACTGTCCATTCTACTTGTAATGTATATAACTAGTATTGTCTATTTTACTTGTAATGTATATAACTAGTACTTTCCATTCTACTTGTAATGTATATAACTAGTATTGTCTATTTTACTTGTAATGTATATAACCAGTATTGTCCATTCTACTTGTAATGTATATAACTAGTACTGTCCATTCTACTTGTAATGTTTATAACTAGTATTGTCTATTTTACTTGTAATGTATATAACTAGTACTGTCCATTCTACTTGTAATGTATATAACTAGTATTGTCTATTTTACTTGTAATGCATATAACCAGTACTGTCCATTCTACTTGTAATGTATATAACCAGTACTTTCCATTCTACTTGTAATGTATATAACCAGTACTGTCCATTCTACTTGTAATGTATATAACTAGTACTGTCCATTCTACTTGTAATGTATATAACCAGTACTGTAATGTATATAACCAGTACTGTCCATTCTACTTGTAATGTATATAGCTAGTATGGTCCATTCTACTTGCAATGTATATAACCAGTACTGTTCATTCTAGTTGTAATGTATATAACTAGTTCTGTTCATTCTACTTGCAATATATATATATATATATATATATATATATATATATATATATATATATATATATATATATATATATATATATATATATATATATATATATATATATATATATATATAACTAGTACTGGCCATTCTACTCGAATGGACATGACTCGTAGAATCGATTCAACTTGCTGATGTCAATTTTCACACACCCCTACTAGCCGAGGTCGAGACTCGGACCAACGCAAACAAAGGTGAGACGGCATTGATAACAGTAATACAGGTCCCCTCTTAATCGCTTGAAAACAAAGTCCTTTTCATACATAAACACTGCAAGGTCGCATGGTTGACATACACATATATAAACGTTATACGATGATTTAGCTGATTAGTTAGACGAAACCAAGAATAAACATTGGCAATTCTATATCTCTAGTCAGAATTATCACTTCGGATGGATGGATGGATGGATGGGTTGATAGATAGATAGATAGATAGATATATAGATAGATAGATAGATAGATAGATAGATAGATAGATAGATGAAATTATCCTACTAATAGATGAAATTAATATGGACGATTTGTTGTATTCAGTAAACTTGCAGTCAGTGGACAAACACGGAGAGACGTGCAGCATATTGACGAGCACGGAGAGACAGTAAAATGAAATAAACGCCCAGTCAATTGACACACACGGAGAGACAGTAAAATGAAATAGACGTGTAGTCAATTGACACACCCGGAGAGACTGTAAAATGAAATAGACGTGCAATTGACAAGCATGGAGAGACAGTACAATGAAATAGACGTGCAGTCCATTGACACACACGGAGAGACTGTAAATGAAATAGACGTGCGGTCAGTTGACAAGCATGGAGAAATAGTACCAGGTACGTTTTTATGGGAGGGGCTGGGTTTGCATGTGTATTAGTATTGTTGCAGACTATATACGAAAATTAACAAGCCCGTCATATTTTGCCATGTTTCCTCCCCCACCCCCTCAACAACTAAAAATTGACGGCCTTGGGTTTTAGTATGAATAATAACTGTGCTCACCTATCTGTTACCACAAGTCTTCGAGTTCTGTATTTTAAGCGTAATGCAACTCAGTATGTAATGTCATTTTAATAATTATTATGGATGCCAAGAAACCGTTAATGATAAAATATCACTTAACTGTGAAATATAGATTCCAGTGACCTCGTTTTGATTAAGCTGAAGTTGAGTGTTGTAAACCATGACTTACTGAAGACAAACCAAAAGACTGCCAGTGTAGGAAAAACAACACATAGACTACGCCGTCAATAACTCTCTCTCTCTCTCTCTCTCTCTCTCTCTCTCTCTCTCTCTCTCTCTCTCTCTCTCTCTCTCTCTCTCTCTGTGAATTGTCCCATCAATAAATTGGGCATGACGAAATTACGTTTACTCAATAAACTAAAAAAAAAGTGACCACAAGTGTGGGCTTTATGACTAATTTACCATTTAGTTTCGTTACATATGTTGACATTCAGACAGACAGATGGATGGATGGATGGTCGGTCGTATGGATGGATGGATGGATAGATGAAGTATCATTCAAGACGCACACCATCACAATAAAGCAATCAAACTTAAGTTTTACAAACTGAATCACTTACCAACACTTTCAATAAGCTGGTTTAAATGTATCCAAACATAAAGTAGTAAAATACGAATGTCAGACATACATACATACATACATACATACATACATACATACATACATACATACATACATACATACCTCACAATATAACGATAAACATCTGTAAAAGATATATGATCAATATTTGTCATTTAGACCACATTTATAAAAGAAACTAAGGTTTTAATCAGTGGAAAATGCCCATCAAGGTTCTAAAATGAGTTCAAACACAAAAGATTTATGTTTCTCTTTGTGCAGACTCTTACATGTCAGCTGACACTAACGTAAAATATGCAGATTGACAAAGTTTCATTAGACATGCATTAGTTAAGTATGTATCGGTTGTATTCAATCTGCATAATGCAAAGTAATACCTGCTATTCGTATCATTCACGAATGATTAACTTCGTGTTCGTATGCTTGCTTGTTAGATTTGCATCCCATGTATTTTGCCAAGTTTAAAAACCAATCTAATTTATACAATATTCTAAGTCAGTACATGGATTCTCCGTTCAGACATGTTTGACTGGAGGGTAGCTATGATTGCTTTGTCTGTCCATTTCATTTACATTGTGTCAATGTGACTAACCTAATGCAGTTGATAGATATCACGCAAAATCATCTTTTTGTAATATCTAGTTGTCAGATGCAGGATTATGCAAGTCTTTCAGTGAAGAAAGTGATTTGGAATAAAACCTGTAATCTGTATTTTGAAAGGTTTTATCTACTCTATAGCACTGAGTATGGCTGTTATTCATGCGGTACAACTTGAGATTTTATATGGTAATCTATTTGAGATGATGTGCAACAACGGTTTTAACAGTCTCTCCGTCTTTCAAACCGTCTGAATACACGGATGTATGGCTCCAATAGGAAGCTCTGATATCAATATATAATCTCGGAGAAAGGAGATAGTTTGTCGAGGTTTTCTTAATGCCCACAAATGAAATGGTATTTTGAAAAGTTTTTATACCCACTGTGGTTATTTTGGAATATAGGATTTGTCAGTATTTCAAACATTGCTATTCTGTATCTAAGTCAGTGCGAATTATTAAACCAGCAAAGTGAATAAAGCATGGTTTCTGAATGTGCAATTTGCGAATCTCATGACTACATCATATGCGCGATTAGGTCGATTAAAATTTCGTTTCTGGGTATACCCAAGAGCCAGGTGTGTTTATCTGAGATAAACTGGTTTATCTGTATCAGAGTTTATACATTCTGATGGAGAAGTTGAATGTGTACCTAATGCTAAGAAGCTATGGCTTTAAATAAAGGACACAAAAGAGCTAAAGCATTTTGTAAACTTCAACAAATAATTTTTTTAAAAGTTAAAGTATTTTGAATTAAGTAGCAGCAGAGAGGGTGAACAGACCACGATTTCAAGCAAAAATAAGGCTTCCAGATCACGTTTTCGAACAAAATATGGTCTATAGATAACGTTTTCGAACAAAATATCAGGTTTCCAACAAATCTCATTTAACCAAAAAAAAAGTCTCCATTTTTGCAAAAACGGAGATTTTACGATTTTTTAATCAATTTTGCTCGCAACGATGTGGTCATCCACCCTCTCTGCTGCTAGAACTTTCAGTTCTGGGTTAACAAAAAATAATAAATGATTTTAACCGAATATTTGATCCAGTCCGATACGATATCGTGTCCGAGGATCATGCAAATTTATTGTTGCGAATCCGTGTGGTTTTGACTGACCATGACTAAAGAAGTTTTTAAATTGATTGAAGTCCATATCAGAACACCATGTCTGCCAAATATTTCTAAGAGTATGAGTATCAACTCCGTTGAATACAGAAAGAATATTGCAGTTATCTCTGATGACTTTTGGAACCTGAGTGTAGCGTTGAGTGACATATATCACGTCAGTGTTTTTGTGACGCCCACGGGAAAATATTCTAGCAGGATTTTTTTGTTTATCCAACATTATATCGTCGTATACGACTAAATTGTTAATATCTCCATCAATATCATCAATGCTCGGTGCTTCATCGATATCGGTTATAAAATCAATGGCGTTCTCACCCTTAATTTCTGATGCATTCTCGTTAAAATCTTTTAGCACTTCATAACATCGTTGATCATCTACGCTAGGGGCAATTAAATACAACTTATCCCACTTCATCCATCTCATTATTAAATTGAGCAACAACTGCGTTTTACCGGATCCAGATGGCCCGATTATAATCATCCGGATAGAGTTTGGTAGCGCTGCATGATGCTTAACTGGTTCTCTTGTTTTAGTCGCTGAAAAATCAATTAAATCC
Source organism: Unio delphinus (assembly GCA_029339505.1). Taxonomy (NCBI): domain Eukaryota; kingdom Metazoa; phylum Mollusca; class Bivalvia; order Unionida; family Unionidae; genus Unio; species Unio delphinus. The sequence continues at coordinate 6,410,200 of JAQISU010000210.1, read as the reverse complement.
ATATTTCTATACATAAATTATGGATCTATATTGTATGAAGTGTAAAACGCGTACTAGCACAAATGATGTGACGACGGTTACAACTAAAAATAACAGATCAGCACTAACTGGTAGATGTGCAACATGTGGTACAAAAAAATTTAGATTTGTTTCTACAAAATCAAAGATTTTACAATCCGGAGATGTTTTTAAAAAAAACGAGGAGGTGATATCGCAGCCAAATTGGCAAAGCTCCCTGGAACCCCATGGGCAAAGTACCCCGGAGAAAAGCACCTCCCAGGATATAGCTACTGTGGACCAGGAACCAGACTTGATATCAGACTCAATAATCAAAATCAACCCAACCCCGGTGAAGAACCAATAAACGCCATTGATAAGGCCTGTCACCTTCATGATGTTGCTTATAAAAGCAGCAATCTGCAAAACAGGCATCTAGCAGATGTGAAATTAATTCATGCGTTAAATGCTATTCTTGATAAATCCTTCAAAGAAAAATTGTCTTCATTTTTGATAAAATCGGCTATGAAAAGTAAATTGATGTTAGGTGCTGGTAATTAATAATATGGAATCAATTTATTATTCCCCAAGAGGATACTGGAGGGGTAAATCAGCAGTCCATAAACTCGCTAGCGCTGCATAAGTGAAAAAAACCACTGCGGCTAATTGGTTACCCAAACAGGCACTATGGCAAATTTATCTACCACCGCCTAAACAAATTCAATTCTCGCATTTTGATGTGACCGCTCCTAATGAAGTTAATCAGGCTGATATATTATTTCTGCCACATGATCGTGGTTACAAATACGCTTTAACCGTAGTTGATATTGCAAGTCGATACAAAGAAGCAGAACCGTTAAAAACAAAATCAGCCACTGAAGTCGCTTCTGCATTTGAAAGGATTTATCGACGAGGTCCTCTGAACTGGCCAAATCTATTGCAGGTTGATCCTGGCAAGGAATTTCAGGGTGTAGTGTTATCAACAATGAAACATCACAATGTCACAATACGACGAGGGCATACTGCGTTACATCGCGATCAGGCAATTGTAGAACGATTTAATCGGACGATTGCTGAGCGGTTATTTGGATATCAATACGCAAAAAAATTCATTCAAGAAAAGCGATCCCGTGAATGGGTTAAAAGATTACCATCTGTGATTACTGCACTGAATAACGAGATTACTAGAACAATCAACATGAAACCTATCAACGCGATTAAAAAGAAGTCAATACCCGTACAACCACAAAAAGATTTCAAAGAACCAATTCTTGGTAGTAATGTCATTGTGAGGTACTTATACGAGCCAGGAGAGCTTGAAGGGGGTAGAAAAAGGGCTACTGATCCTATTTGGAGCGTCACTACGCATAAGATATCTAGTATAACACGATCAACTGGTAGACCTCCAGTCTATAAACTGGATTCAACTGCCCCTCAGCGGGGTTTTACTCGACAACAACTACAAGTGATTCCCGAGGATACTCAATTGCCACCGCATGGTCTTAACTAGCACCGTTGCGTCTATTGCACTCAAGACAAGTCAACATCACATTGTTTCTGACATGACCGAGATAGTTATTTTTTCTGTCTACGGTGAATTGGCGAGGATCCTTATCCGAATACTGCCAACGCATTATACAATTGCAACTCGCGCAGTGATTATTCTGTTGTTTCTTCAAAGTGATTATTAATTCAGCATCAATATCAAATTCTCGTTGTTTTTTTTTTGTCCTGTTGTTTGTAACCGGAGAGTTTTTTATTAATGATCCTAACATCAATATCACTTATTGTTGTGTCATTATCATCGAAAACAACTCTTCGAAGTTGGTTTATTTTTCGTACTCTGGATACTGCGAGATAGACTAAATTCGACCATTCGATGTGATTATCCACCATCCAAACAATTGTATCCGATATAGTCAATCCCTGTGAAGAGTGTATTGTTGCTGCGTATCCTAGCGTCCACGGGGATTTATTAGCACGCAATGCATTTTCGACGACGCTGATATCAACCAGCACAATATCATTTAATACGAGAATTTGTTTTTCACTCTGTCCTGGAATATCAACTTCTATATTCTGTTTTCGTGTATCCGATGGCCAATAACAAAGGGGTACTGGAAGCGTTGCAAATTTTTCTTTATGCAATTCAAATAGCTTCATCTGAAGTGTGTCCCTGACTATTTTTCTACTTGCAATTATCAAATCATTTGGTTTCCATGTTTCCCAGAAATCATTCATTGGAGTTTCTGAAATCACTTCACGCGCTATTTCGCATTGGATTCTATCCGGTTGTAATCTAATTAGCGCTTTGAATTCTCGTAATCGTTCATCAAGTGATCTATAATCAGTGGTAATTTCTTCATAATAGTCTACAAAACCCCTTAGCCATTCATGTGGAGATGCACCGACAAATGGTGGTGGTTGGCCGTGATCACCGCACATGACGACTTTTGTGTTTTTGTTTAACAACCACTCAAGAAATGTTTGTAATACATCTAATGACACTGTGCATATTTCATCCCAAATTATGATTTCAGGAATGAATTTATCACCCATACGCTCAGGAAGCCATTTGTCACCTTTCCATCGAAAGAAACTGTGGTAAGTGCAAGCATTTACCCCTCGTTGTATCATCTCTCTGGCGAGTCTGTGAGTTGGTGTTAGCACAATCATGTTAGAAACGTTAGCGTTTCCACGACGAAATAATTCAATTGCACGAGTTGTCTTTCCTGACCCACCACAACCGTTTAAATAAACTGTCTTATATCTACATATTGGATCAGATACCGGTGGTGCATTAGAAAATTCTGATTGAATTTCAATACGGTTACAACAAAGATATTTATCATCCATGGCAACGTCTGCGGATTCACAATACTCATGTAGCATCTCCTTTTTAAATCGCCAAAGCCCCCAATTTTCTTCGGGATCTGTGAATGCCGCTACAGCTGATTTGTACTTATTATGTATATACATCGAATCAGTGGCTACTCTAACCGCGGTATTAGGAAATCTATTTATCATCGAAAATAGATTAATAGAAGCATAGGCTAGCATTGAACTTCTCAAATGTGTGTACTGGGAATTATATCCATCACAGTAGGTAACAACCGTACCTAATTTCTCACCATTGGATAGAAAAGCATCCTTACGGGATACAAGTTTTCCCTGTTTCATTAAATCCGCTACAATAAAATCGTATTCAGCGACATCTATGATCAACCGCGAAGAGTATTTTGCGTTGTCGTATCGTCCACCCTGGGTAAATTTACCGATTATTCTTCTTCCGAGATCTTTTGCTTGTTCTTTTTTAATTTCAAATAACTTCTTAGACCAATTTATGATTTCTTCTTCACTGAAATCTGGAAACTGTTTTCGTAGTTCGTTGATTATTCTATCTAGATCGGGTTGTGGTAGCCAAACTTCTTTCTGAGCTCGATAGCATATAATAGCCTCGGAAACAATCAACGATATTAGCATACCACAATCAATCATATATCTCAATAGCACTATTGGCATCCAGTGTTTTTCAGATAGGTGTCTACCGAGCCAAACATAACTACACGGATGTAATCCTGACGCTAATTCAAATGATATCACACGAGCGAATCCGGTTAAATCAAAATCAGGCAATGGTCCATTAATCGCAACACGAGTCATTTCATGCGTGGGGTGTCCAAATCGTTTGAAGTACTCAGCGCATTCCCCATATCCGAGAAAACTTCCGGGATAACACGCGGCTATATCAATTGAAATCATACCATCACGTGAGTATTTCGTATTCCACAGTCCTCCATGACCAAATTCGACGCAACTCAATTTAACATCCTCGAGAAAATCACTTCGTGTTGGACGCCATGAGTTTTTTTCTCTTGCGAAGTGAGCTACCACTGATGGAATAGTAAAACTATCCGTGAGTAGTTTTTCATGGGAATTCTCCGGTGAAAAATCACTAGCGATTTTTCTCATTCTGTTATCTAATTCTTCAATGCGATATAATTCACCATTTGGTTTTACAAATTGATCGAATTGTTCATCACTTCTAAGTAACCACACTGACACAGGATCATCTTTACACAACGCATGAATAGCATCAAATAATCTCTCTTCATAGAAAACATCCCCGACGAACTCCTTAGGGATATATTTCACGGTTCGTTCTCGTGGAAATATTGTTACGCAGGTGTCCACGCGTGTTTGTTATGATCAATAATCTGTATTGGGGCTCCTCGCGATTGATATTTCGGTTCGTATAATACTTCTCCGGTTATTGTTGTTACTGATATTGGGAATTTTAATGATGCTTCTAATTTAGCTATATCAGAAATCTTTGCACCATGCTGTTTCACTGTCAGTTCCCACTCGGTTATTTTCCTACGTCGCAGATCAGTTAGTTTATTTCCTCGGGATGCATTTGTGAAGTGTTCTATTATTCGTTCTGCTACACAATTAAGCCCTGACGAATATTTCATAGGAGCTAGTTTTGCGATATCGGGTTTATCATTTAACGGATATATTCCATAAACCATTGCTGTTACGGGATAAGATCTTTCGTAGTATGGCTTATCGATTCCGGTTAGAATTCCTGGTTTGGAATCTCTACTCACAATGACAGCTTTTTTATTCTTGAGGATTGGTTCAAATTTATCCCTAATAATCCATTTACCATCGACTTCGATAATGAATTTGATTCGGAAAAAATGCCGTTTTTCCCCAACACGTGAAATTATCACTGCTGCTTTTTCATCACTCATGGTAGCGTCAACAACACCATCAATTCGAAATGTTGACCAACAATAAGATGCTCCATCACGCTTGAATTCATTAAAACAGTCTCTGATTTTACTAATCATGGCTTTATCAAGAATTGTATTCTTTGGTGTATTAGAAACTATATCGAGATTGAATTGAGCATCTTTCCAGGGTAATCTCTTGGACGTTTTTTTTGGTTTATCGAGATTAAATTTAGGACTAATTTTTAATAATCTCTTAAACTCTTTCATGTTTCCGTCTATTAAACGTTTTTTGGGTCTATCGAGATTAAATTTAGGACTAATTTTGTTACGTTTTTTTGGTTTATCGAGATTAACTTTAGGACTAATTTTTAATAATCTCTTAAACTCTTTCATGTTTCCGTCTCTTGGACGTTTATTACGTTTTTGGGTCTATCGATATTAAATTTAGGACTAATTTTTAATAATCTCTTAAACTCTTTCATGTTTCCGTCTCTTGGACGTTTATTACGTTTTTTGGGTTTATCGAGATTAAATCTAGGATTGATTTTTAATAATCTCTTAAACTCTTTCATGTTTCCGTCTATTGGACGTTTTTTGGGTCTATCGAGATTAAATCTAGGATTGATTTTTAATAATCTCTTAAACTCCTTATCAGCATTTTTCGAAGGCGTTCTCCTTAATTCCCTCATGCTATAATTAAAACAAGCATTTAAATGAAAGATTTTTATATAATGAATCACTGCAAGTGGCTTATGATTGGATCAATAACCCCGTGTAACAAATCATGCAGAAATGAGTTCTGTGGGTATCATATGCAAAGCTTTCGTCGTGGGAGCCTTGGTCCGTTACCTTGTATTCTATGTGGAGTTGGGGTCAGGGGAAAATCTCAGTTGTGTCGAAATTGCGGTGGTAAGCGATACAGGGAGTTGAAGCGTTATTATGATAAAAGAATAAAAAATGGACAATAAATCAGAAATTTTGACCCTGAAAAGGTCCTTGACCCTGACAACATCAAGGATAAAATCATAAGAACCCCTCAAGACTACATTGAAAGATTCATTATTGAACCAAACGATGAATTAGACAAACAATAGTATAATATATAAATGAACCAAGAATTCAGACCACACCTTGTGATCACATATTATGAAGCATCCAGTGATGGTGTTGTAAGAAACCGCAGACTGAAGAAACCAGTTGGTGATGTGAATAATCATGGATATTTGATGTTTGGTGCTGGAAAGAAGAAATATTACTGCCATCGCTTCGTGTACGAGTGTTTCCATGGATTGATCGAGGATGATTTTGTTATTGATCATATCGATTCTAATCCGAAAAACAATTCTTTATCAAATCTGCAAGCTATCACACAAAGTGAGAATTTGAAAAGAGGAGAGACTGGAAAATGCTCAAAAAAAGCGAGACCAGTAAAATCTTTGAATACAACAACTAACGAAGAAAAAATATTTCAATCATTATATGAAGCCGGTAGGCACTTCGATATTTGTATATCCTCAGTACGATTCGTTGCAGAGGGGATAACCAAAACGGCTATTTCAAAGGGGACTGGACAAAAAGTTCAATTTAGTTACGTCTAATGCGTCATATTTTTCATTTAGAAATATATCATTATTATAGAATAATGAATTCTGAAAACATGAATAGCATTTTATCCGAGATTTCAAAATTGAAAAGTTGGGATATTGAACTATCAGATGGGTTAAATCCTGATCAAATCATGTCTGATTTTCAGGATATAGAATACGGAGTTAGCACTAACAAGTATATGCTACCAAAGAAGTATGCGCTCATCAAGAGAATTCAGAATTTTATTCGGGACTCTCTCGCATTTTCCAGTGACGTAAGTGTGTTCGCTCCGTTGTATACCATCGTAGAACGAATACGAAAAGAATTGGGGTACGAATACGAATTGAAAAAGGAGGTTAATTCTAAAGTTAGAAACCTACGGGCGTTAATTCAAGAAAATGAACAATTTTGATTGACCATTTATCATTATTTGATTGTGACCGTCCCTCATAGAGATTTTAATTTTTTTTAGCATTTTTTGATTGATAATGTCAAAAACAGTGAAAATATTTCACACTGAATAAAAATTGATGGACGGTTCAGATTGATCAAAAATAGATTGAGGGAACTAACAGTATTATTTATTTATATACAATTTTGATAGTTCTCTCATCGATGAACGAAGCTCTTATAGGATGAAATAACGCTTCTATGATCGTGTTAAAAATTAACTGACATGTCTGACATATAACAAAAAGTGTTTTCGTCTGTTAGGTCGGATTGAAAAATTGTTTTGCAATTGAAAAATTGTTTCTGATTTTAAATAATGGTCAATGAAGTATTAACAACCCGATTGACTCGTGAACGACTGGATGCAATTAAGAGATTTGTACCAATTCGTGACTCTGTACGGAATAAACTACAACAACGACAGAGTCTTCAGACTGATTTTGCTGCGGGATCTGAAGAATTGTTTAAACCAGTAACCACAGCAACAAAGGAGATAGAGCGTGCTATACTGGGAGATGATCCTGACGGTAAAAGAAAAGAAGACGGTCTTATTCCTGTGTTAGAAAAAATAGCAAAAAGAACTAAACAAACAAAAAAATCCTTGCAATCACTTCCTCAGGATATATCAACCGCTTCAGAACGAAAATTTAAAGGATTTCAGGAAGAACTAGTTAGTGGACTACCTAAATCAATTATATTTACCGAGAGCGCTAAACAACAAATTCTCAACGAGGATATAGACAATTTAGGTGAATTCGCTGCTAACAGCTATGATTCACAAGAGAAGTTTTTCACGGACAATTATTCGGATTATAGAATGTCACATAATGAATGGGCTGATATAGTGTATGAAATAAATACTGGGAGTTTAGATAGAAGGATGAAGGAATACAGAGACTTCAAGAGAAAATTTCAACTCCAAATAAGACGGCCATACGATGAGAAGAAATTTTTGGGGAGTGGTCTAGTTGGAAACGCTAGCGTTTCATGTCCTAGTAGTGTTCTCAGTGATATATCACGATTAGAGGTTCTTGTAGGAGGGTTCCGAGCTGGAAATAACTCACCGGAAATAATTAATGAAGCAGCTGATATCTGTAGACGATTATTTCAGGGTGGTATCATGGATATCAGCACATATCGAGATTTCATTGGCGAGTTAGTGGAAAGTGGGTATCATAGTGACTGAATTGAAAAGTCAATTGAAAAATTGTTTCTGATTTCAAATAATGATCATACACTACAATCATGATAAACCAACCCCGTCTACGTAGTTAATTCACGGTTTCCGGTTTATAGAGCATACTACGGAGATGGTTTAGGCAATACCATTGCAGGGTTATTTGCGAGAATGGCTCCAAAAGTGATGCCGTTAGCTAAACAACTAGGAATGAAAGCAATTGATGTTATTCGTGATAAGGGTATTGGTGCTGTTGGAGATCTTGCTGGAAAAGCGTTTTCAACTGCGAAGAATAAAATAACATCATTAGTGAGACGAAAAAAGAAACCGGTACCATTGCCATCTACAGCGGAAATGCCTGCAAGTGTTAGTAGAATTATAAATAACGCAGTCGATGAAAAATTAGCGTCGATGGTTTTAACCCCCGACCAGAGCAATATTGCAAATATGATAGCAGGAAGTGGCTTTAAAAAACTACGACGATGAAAATGGAAAATCGCGATTTAGACTCTGATAAATAGAATAAAATGTTCAAACAGTCACGTGATCCAGCATTTGATATAGACGCCCCAGTTGGCAAGGATGATTCTGTACGCGATTATCAATATTACGCCTATCATGCCATAGACTCAAATAGTCGAGCAAGAATTGATCTTCAAGTCCATGATACCAGTAAATACTTTTTGTCCTGTGAAGCGTTTATTGAAGTAGAAGGAGAAATTGTAACAGCTGCTGATACTCCTGCTGTACCAGCACCGTATCCAGCTGGTACTCAAGTCGGTTTTGTCAATAATGGTATTATGGCGCTATTTGAGAGTGCTAGATATCTCATTGATGGAAAAGAAATTGAGTCGATAGATCGCGATGTTGATGTGGCTACAACAATAATCGGGTTAGCGAGATATTCTGATGATTATACAAGATCAGCAGGACCCTCTATGATGTTTGCAAAAGATGGTAAGAATACCGCTGGAGGAAATCCATTTGTTGTAAGACGACCAAAAAAACGTGATAATAGTGATGCTGATGTCGAGAATATGATTATAAACAACGATGTTAATTTCAATCTAGGAGCCGCAACACGTATTTCAATGTTGCAAGGGGCTCGTAAATCATTTTCATGCGCGATTCCACTGCATCACATATTTGGATTCTGTAGAAACGTCCGAAAAGTTATTTATGGAGCGAAGCATACAGTATCGCTTGTACGAAAGAGTGAAGATAACGACGCAATTCGGAGGATTCCAGCAGACAATGCAAATCCAAATGCTGATGCCGGTAAAGTCAATTTAACAAAAATATCATTGTGGATGCCAGTGTTGACTCCAGCAATCACCGCAGAAGAACGATTACTATCATTTATGGACCAAGGAGGAAAGTCGTTGTTGAGTTGGCTAACCGTGAGTACAGATGTGAAGCAATCAAATATCAACGGGTTATTCACTTGGAACCTAGCATCGAAACAAGGCGTTTCTGCGCCACGTCATATATGTATTGCGTTACAGGATAACACACGAGTTGGCGATCAACGTTTCAGTCATATGATATTTGATCAATTAGGTGTGAAAGACGTCTCACTGAGAATAAACGGCCAACAGGAACCATCCGAGGATATACAACTTAATTACACAGAAAATCATATTGCACGAGTTTATCATCGTCTGTTGTCATTTATGGCACGCGATCAAAATGTGGATACTGGTTTGCAAATATCACAATATGACTTTAAAAATCTGTATCCAATCTATTACTTCTCACTGGAACATCTCGATTTGATGAGACAATCTGTTGTTGATATACATTTTAGAGCTAATGTGACTCGTGGTGCTATTGCTGATTATAGAGTGGTTGCTGTCATTCTCAGTGATAAATCAATGCTACTTGAAGGTGTTGGTGGAAGAATGAGAGTGGTAGATGCACCAGTGGAAAACATGTAATTGAAATTGTAAACGATTTAGAATCAATCAATTATGTATAATGTCATATAGTGTTATTAGTGTTGCGTTAACTCCCGGTCAATTAAAAAAATTGCAATCGGAATCAGCTAAAAAATGTGGAACCACAATCACGTTGAAACCCAACCAAATGACTGGTGGTGCAAATAAACTATCGCTGACAACTCGTCAGGTGAAACATTTCAATGATGCACTTGCAGCCAAAAAAGGTGTTCAGATTACTCTCTCTGCGGTTGCTATCAAAAATATGATTAAAACAGGCGGTATATTTCCGTTGTTAGCTGCGATTCCAGCATTGATTGCAGCAGCAGCCCCAGCGGTGGCTAAAGCGGCTGCGTTAGGAGCCGTTGGTACTGCAGCAGGAATGGCACTAAAGAAAGCAACTGGGAAAGGATATAAAAAAAGGGAAAGGGTCTAAGACTACCAGGAACCCCGTATTCGTGGTACAGCGGAAAGGGTCTAAGACTACCAGGAACCCCGTATTCGTGGTACAGCGGAAAGGGTCTAAGACTACCAGGAACGATTTATTAATTGAGGAATCGAAGATTCCTATGTCCAATTTTGATTTAATGGATGCTGCTAAAAAACTAGCGATTAAAAACTTCAGAGGTGTCTTTATGAAAGATCAATTACCACATCAACCAAACAACACTGAAACCGGAATCATTAATTTAGATAACAGCACCGGACCTGGAACTCACTGGGTTGCATACGCTATTGATCCACGTGGGATTGTCTATTTTGATTCATATGGATTAGCCCCACCAAAAGAGTTTATGCGGTATATAAAAACCCTTCCAATGAAGACTTGGTATTCTACGCTACCAACACAAACGATGATTGACCCACCAATATGCGGCAGCGAAGTATTAAATGTCCTTGACGCTATTTCTAACTCCTTGAGTAACCCAAGCGGAAAACCACCACATGTTGTCGTTAATGAATACACTAGTAATCGCTGGAAATCGAAACGATTTTAGAGAGAGAAAGAGTTTTACAATAACATGATTGATATTTGGGGGAGATCTTTGAAACCCAAACCCGATGGCACTGCACCACCTGATTCTGTCAAGGATGTAAAAAAACTAATCAAAGATGAAATAGCTGAGACGTTGAACTTAACAAATGTTGATCCTAATGAAATAGTTGTATTTCAAGACAAACAGGGTAAATTGAAATCCAGCGATGTGTCATCGGATGATATTTTAGTTAAACAACGAAACGCAATCGAGAATACTATCGCGTTATTTTCGGATCAGGGTAAATTGAAAACCAGTAATATTTCTCTGGATGATATTTTGGTTAAACAACAAAACGCAATCGAAAATACTATCGCGTTATTTTTTGATCAGGGTAAATTGAAAACTAGTGATGTCTCTCTGGATGATATTTTAGTTAAACAACGAAACGCAATCGAGAATACTATCGCGCTATTTTCCGATCAGGGTAAACTCAAACCGGGTGTACTCGTTTCGACGATTACGGATCGATTAAAAACTCTCAACGATGAGTTAAACAATTCTGTGTTTGTACTAACAACACTTGAATCTAGAATTAAAGAAAACGGAAAACAGTTTACATCATTTCGTAGAAATATCATTGATAAATTTATTGGAACCCCGTTAGATAAAATTTAAATAAAACTCCCGGATATTAAAAAATCCATCGATGAGACGAAACACTTCATCGAAGCCATCAAAGGTGATTTTTCGAGGATGATAACAATCATTGAAAAAACAAAAATTCCTCATGAGAAAACCAACAACGTAGTATATACAATCCAACACGGATCATTTGCGTGGACACCTACAAACAATAAATTAGATATCACTGCAACCGTTAAAGGTATTTATCGATTAACACTAGTAACACCATTGACTCAATTTAATATATCATCGTCGAGTTCATCCGGGGTCAATAATACGATTTCAACGATCATCGACAAGGATACAACTGAAAAGTTCACTATAACAGCTACTGATAAAAATTTGATTAGGGTTTCAGCAGCCTGGTATGTGGAATTCGTAGCGGATTTAAGTAAATAACTAAATTGAAAGGAAAATCGTTCGGATTTCACAATTGAAAACGCTAGTGTTTTTAAAATAAAAATGATTTCATCAACTCAATGTCGCTATGATCAGGTCAGAGAATTTCAGAATAGACTCAAAACCCTCACTGAGGAGTATCAAATAAAAATAAAAAAATACCGACGAAGAATCACCGCAATTGATGTTATTGTGTACTCTTTGTCAAGCGTTCTCGCTGGCGCCGGAATAATACTTGCATCGGTTACAATGATTGCCCCGGTCGTAGTTCCAATTTGCATTTCTGCGGTGGCTACAATCGGGGGTATATCAACCGGGATAGCAAAAAATATATCATCATGCAGCCAGAGTAAACTGCAGAATTACTTACTTCAATTTCATATTGCATCAACCGCATACTCGCAATTATCATTGATGATATCGTCGTCACTCGATAATACAATTATATCAGATAGTGAATTCTCAGCGATGGTCAGTATTTTTGATTCCGCGATATCGAAATTAGAGCGACAACATGAGTATAATAACAATGACAACACCGATGGAATTAGAAAACACGAACCTGAAAACCAGAATGATCTCAATAACCTCAACCATACCAAATTGTGAGTTCTCAGTGATGGTCAGTATTTATGATTCCGCGGTGTCACAATTAGAGCGACAACATGAGTATAATAACAATGACGACACCGATGGAATTACTTCAACGAGTAGTGGAGAACACGAACCCAGTACAAACAAGTATGATAGCAATAACATCAACGGAACCCGAGTTTAGTGTGAATTTCCCTAGCCCAGTCCCCGTGAAGGAGATAGCGCTAGCAAAACTACGAGTGTATCACAGTTGACCTAATATCAGATCAAAATCATTTGGTGGTCAACAACCCAATAATTCTTTAGTGTTTGCAAATAAGAATAAACCCGACGGAACCCCAGACTGGAACGTTGTTTCCATACCAACCGGATCATACCAAATTGAACAAATCAATAATGAATTCGCGCGTAGAATAAAATCGATTACTGGAGTAGAGTCAAAAATCGCTATAACAGTTCATGAACCGACGCTATCATCCGCAATTGAGATAAACACAGAAGGATACGTCGTAGATATCTATCAAAGTTCTATTAGAACCGTACTAGGATGGCCTGAATTACCACCAGGGGGAAAAACTGTTGATTTACCAGAACCACAAAAAACTGATTATATCACCGACAGAATAAAACCTGATAATCCAATAAAGAGTTATAAAGATCACCAATTCACTATAGATTTTTTTGGTATCGGATACTACGAAACCGGAGAAGAGAAGCCAGGGGAGGGAATAGAGGGACATCATTTTGTTGAAGAACCTAAAATCGTTAAAAATTTCACAGCAATGAATAATGATTTATCGCTGTTGTTAATATCTCTTAAATCCGGCTCTCTCACCCGAGATGAATTTATCAGCGTCGTAGAAACATGCAATAAAATTATCGACGATATGGAAACATTTAACCTAAAAATTATTCAGGATATATTAGATGACGATAATCCCTTATCGAGAACAGAATTTGCATCAGAATATAAAATCCCCGTGAAGGATATTCCGACATTCAAACTACCGGGATATAACGTACCGGAACTAAAAAAACTTCTCAGTGACACCATCGATGTTGGTTTTAAAATAATTCATGATGCATGGAAAAAAACAGCATCACAGGAAATAAAAATCCTCAAACACAAAAATGACCCAGACGGTGGCGGCAGGCATATCGCTCCGTTCAACGTGAATATATCCTCAGTGATTGCGCTCAATTTAGTATGTGATGTTATCGAAGGAAGCTATCAAATTAATCTCGAACGATCAAATCAAGCTCAGCAAGGATATATTCTTTATTCGTTTGCACCAACAGCTCCTCCAGGATTCCTAATTATTGAAAACCCAATTAATCCTGTCTACATGCGATGCCATAATAATTCATTAACCAGAATTAATTTCAAACTCACCGACCAGTCAAATAATCTGATTGATTTACAAGAAGAGGTGTTAGCGATTAGTCTGTTTGTGAGATCCTAAAGACTTGATCAAATCATTTATTATTTTTTGTTAACCCAGAACTGAAAGTTGTAGCAGCAGAGAGGGTGGATGACCACATCGTTGCGAGCAAAATTGATTAAAAAATCGTAAAATCTCCGTTTTTGCAAAAATGGAGACTTTTTTTTTGGTTAAATGAGCTTTGTTGGAAACCTGATATTTTGTTCGAAAACGTTATCTATAGGCCATATTTTGTTCGAAAACGTGATCTGGAAGCCTTATTTTTGCTTGAAATCGTGGTCTGTTCACCCTCTCTGCTGCTAGTCCAAAGTAGTCCTAAATGTTCTTACACAAGTCCTAATGTGTGACATTCCAACTAAATTCTAGTGGTATTACAGATAAATTTCAATATTGAAAGGATTGATGTACCTGCTGTCTCGAATGTTCTAATGTGACAATGTCCTAGATTGTGGCGATGTGCTAAGAGTATTTTGATGTAATGTAATAAGATAATCCAAAACAGAAAATTCTGTGAATTCTTTCATTTCAAATTAATGATTTAGCCGAATAAAACTACTAAGCACTTTTTAATTCCAGTGAATAATGACTGAAATAAATCAATCCAATGAAATTAAAACTCAAAACATCTATAAGACTGATTCATTTTAGTTGTTAAGGCACACATGAGCAATTGTGGAAGTAAACAACGTTATATAAAAATCTAAACAACGTTATATAAAAATCTAAACAACGTTATATAAAAATCTAGACAACGTTATATAAAAATTTAGACAACGTTATATAAAAATCTAAACAACGTTATATAAAATCTAAACAGCGTTATATAAAATTTGACAATGTTATATATAAATCTAAACAACGTTATATACCAATATTAACAATGTTATATAAAAATTTAGACAACGTTATATAAAAATCTAAAAAACGTTAAATAAAAATCTAAACAACGTTATATAAAATTTGACAATGTTATATACAAATCTAAACAACGTTATATACCAATATTAACAATGTTATATAAAAATCTAAACAACGTTATATCAAAATCTAAACAATGTTATATAAAAATCTAAACAATGTTATATACTAATATTAACAACGTTATATAAAAATCTAAACAACGTTATATAAAATTCTAGACAACTTTATATAAAAATCTAAACAACGTTATATACCAATATTAACAACGTTAAATAAAATGCTAAACAATGTTATATCAACATTTTAACAACGTTAAATAAAATGCTAAACAACGTGATATAAAACTCTTAACAACGTTAAATAAAATGTTAAACAACGTGATATAAAAATCTTAACTATAAAAGACTAAACAACGTTATATAAAAATCTAGACAACGTTATATAAAAATTTAATCAACGTTATATAAAAATCTAAACAACGTTATATAAAAGTCTAAACGTTATATAAAATTCTAAACAACGTTAAATAAAAAGCTAAACAACGTTATATAAAAATCTTAACAAGGTTATATAAAAAGCTATACAACGTTGTAATAAAATCTAAACAATGTATATATATATATATATATATATATATATATATATATATATATATATATATATATATATATATATATATATATATATATATATAACCTTATAACCTTTTAATATCTTCTCAAATAAATATTACAAGTATGACAGTAATGTTCATTGCGCATCCATGGTGCCTGAATCCAAATTGAACGTCTGATAGTAGTTTGTTGAACACAAAAAGCCAGAGTAGCCCATAAATTATCAACCATTCCGCAGTTTATTCATCAATGGGACGATACTTGGAAGTGTCGTTAGGTCCATTCCTGCTTTGGATAATAGTTGAGCCGATTTTGCAAGCCATGGCTACATAAAGGTTCGCATTTATTTTTGACAATATTAACTGTAAAATTACAAAAGCTATGAGATTCAGAAATTGATATTTCATATTTTCTTGCATTTGCTGAAGTGGCTTGTCTTGTAAGTCTCTAAAACAAACTGACCCTTTTATCAGGTTCTGCTTTAAACAAAATCCAAAGACGCGAGCTCCATTGTAGCTGCTACCATTGTCCTCTCTTTGGCTGAAAGAACCGAATCATCTTTTCTAGCGACACTGACCCCTGCCAAATAGATTGCCTCCACTAAGTCACGAATTACAGCGTAAAGGAAGTCGCATCGGGTCTTTCTTGCAAACCTATTCCACGGGGAAAGAAAACAGGATATTGTCAACTGTTAAATTCAGTGGACTAGATAATGTATTAAATGCATTGAACCAGCTATCACGTGTACACGCGAACGGCTGCGGACTGCACTGCTCTATTGCATTTTGTTTATGTTTATCCGTAACGGAATTCTTTCTTAAATAACGATTTTGTTGTTTTCCTAAAACTATTTATCTATAACGGGAATCTTTCTTAATAGGAGATTCTTTTATTTTCTAAAACTAAACATGAAGATTTTGTTGTTTTCCTAAAACTGTTTATCTATAACGGGAATCTTTCTTAATAAGAGATTCTTTTATTTTCTAAAACTAAACATGAAGATTTTGTTGTTTTCCTTAAATTGTTTATCAATAACGGGATAATTTCATAAATAGAGGCTTTATTATTTTCCTAAAGTTGTTTATCCATAACGGGATTCTTTCTTAAGTTTAGAGTTTTTTGTTTCCCTTAAATTGTTTATCGATAATGGGATTCTTTCGTAAATAGAGATTTGATTGTTTTCTTACAACTTTTTATCCATGACGGGATTCTTTCGTAAAACGAATGTCAGATTCTACATCTGGAATTCTCAATTCAGCCAATAACATATCTATAGATATTCTGTGTCAGTCGAAAGATCGATTTAATTTCGCACACTTTGTAATTTATATATTTTCTTGCACATCTATCTAAACTAAAACAAATCATAGAATCATTGTGTAGTAAATAAACAGAATGTATCATATCAGCTAATTTTACTTTCTGTTATGTATTTATAACAAATCATAGCTACCTCAGATTTTTCTTTACAGTAATTGTATAATGACATTCAGAGATTCACACATATTTATGTCTTCAAAGTTACGACTTGTATAGTATTCTCTAAGTACATGCATTTGTGCACACATATTTCTATATTCAAAGTTAAGACTTTTATGTATAGTATTATGACAACACTGTTGTCTAATTACATTCATGTGCTCACACATTTTCCTATATTCAAAGTTAAGACTTTTATGTATAGTATTGTGACAACACTGTTGTCTAATTACATTCATGTGCTCACACATATTCGTATGGTCTCCGTGATTTGTCCTATATTACCGATGTCACGATATTACAAAGAAATAATAGAGTGTCGTTGAGCGAATTCACAATAATCACACAGGAGTGTATTTGTCCCAAATGTCAAAGAACACTTTGTAATTCCAACGACTGATATGTTTAATTTGAAATAACTAATTTCTTTCTAAATTATTTCTGATCGCATCTAACAATGATTTACAAACTTATATTAAAGCGGAAATGAAAACTTGTGTTTATCTCAGATTTTATTGTTACGACTCTATTGTCAAGCAAACGCAACAGGTTTTGTAAAACTAAAGCAAGTAATTGAATTATCAAAATTATAAATATACATATATAAGAAGATTGTGACATATTATGATATAACTCCAATAAAGATCTACTCAAGTTAAAATGTATCGAATGTTCACTATAATCTTTTTAATAAATCCCCTACTGAAGTGATCTGCCAACAGTCCTGATGTATCAAAACGACAATATCCAAGACTAATCGGAATTATTTACAATAGTCCCACATTAATATTTTAGTCCAATTATCTCGTTTGTTTTTCGAATGAATATTCTAAACAAATACTTCATCTCAAATGTTATCTAAGCACAATATTAAACAAGTCTGAAGAATGAGAGTACAACAAGAACATACGAAATAACACTGACGAAAAATGTCCAGCTCCAAGTATTTATATACAAGTATTAGAGGTGTAAATTTATTGTTACTACTCCCACGTGAGCTGTCGCAAACATTGCACATCATACAAGAAAATATCAGACACATTCAATTTCAAACAACATAATTCTTCTAAGAACAACATGTACCTGTTCAATTGAAAACATACCTAAATTCGAAATAGATTGTATTCTTAATATTATTTGCAATGTTTGTAAACATCTAAGTCAGCACATATGTATAGATTCCGCGCAATCTACACTTCTAATATCTTAAAATAGAACAGCCTAAGTCAACACATATGTATACATTCCACGCAATGTACACTTCTAATATCTTAAAATAGAACAGCCTAAGTCACACATATCTATAGATTACAAGTAATCTACACTTCTAATATCTTAAAATAGATCAACCTAAGTCAACACATATGTATAAATTCGACGCAATCCACACTTCTAATATCTTAAAATAGAACAAAATCAACACATATGTATAGATTCCACGCAATCTACACTTCTAATATCTTAAAATAAAACAACCTAAGTCAACACATATGTATAGATTCCACGCAATCTACACTTCTATTATCTTAAAATAGAACTACCTAAGTCAATACATATGTATATATTCCACGCAATCTACACTTCTAATATATAAAAAAAATAGAACAGCCTAAGTCAACACATATGTATAAATTCCACGCAATCCAAACTTCTAATATCTTAAAACAGAACAAAATTAACACATATGTATAGATTCCACGCAATCTACACTTCTAATATCTTAAAATAAAACAACCTAAGTCAACACATATGTATAGATTCCACGCAATCTACACTTCTAAATTCTAATATCTTAAAATACACCTACCTAAGTCAACACATATGTATATATTCCACGCAGTCTACACTTCTAATATCTTAAAATAGAACAACCTAAGTAAACACATATGTATAAATTACACGCAATCCATACTTCTAATATCTTAAAATAGAACAAAGTCAACACATTTGTATAGATTCCAGGCAATCTACACTTCTAATATCTTAAAATATAATGTTTCACCCGTATACAAACTTTAGCCCAATAATATCCTGACTTTATATTATCTAAATTACAGTCATGTACATTACGCATAATATAGGAACACTCATGTTCTAAAATCTACCAAATATAGATTATGCATAACAATATACAAGATATAGATATACATAACAATATAAAAATATAAGACACAATCAAATGACATGTGGCACAACTGCACTTTCAGAGCTTTCTAAGTTGTAAATAAGATATTGAATTCAAGCATTAGTAAACAATATGTTTATAACAATCAAATAATACAAAAACATGAGAGTAATCAAGTAGACATCGCCCCACAACCCATGGTTAAAAACAAATATCCCTTAAATCCGTAAAAATTAAACTTCAAAAGTATGTAATTGCTTAGGTGATCTCGGGGTCATCGATAAACTTTAATTATTAATAGTAAAATTGAAAATTACCGTTTTATAATGATTTAAACATGCACACAATATCATTGAGATCTCCTATACTCCACCCCATCCCACCCATGCCGAAAGTGGAATACATATGTAGAAATCTGTGGAGTGGTACAGAAATACAAGTCCATGACTTTCAATTTTCATTAAAGTATCCTAACTTAAACGAGTCCTTTTAACTGTATGTATGCACTTTACATGCGAGTGATCTCAGCGTTTCACGATACCAATGATCCAAAGTTCGAACACTTGAAGAGGTAGAATGTCAATCTCTTGATATTCAATATTTACTGCTATATTGTCTCTCTTTTATGTTTACAATAATAATAATATTATAAATCAAGTCCTCTTTAAATATTAAAAAAAGAAAAATTAAAAAAAAATTATTGATTCTCTCTCTCTCTCTCTCTCTCTCTCTCTCTCTCTCTCTCTCTCTCTCTCTCTCATTATATTCGTAGCATTCAATGGATGAAATTCCGTGCAGAAAGAGTATAGTATATTTTTTCCTCACGCCAAGTGACGGTATTTATGGACCTATAATGGTACAACTGGTAAATAAAACTTACAACAGAGAGTGTGATGGATAAATCAATGGCATGGCTAGTAGCAATGAAAAAGAACGCATACTAATGACTTGGGTCAATTGTATACACGTTTACCATAAATCCCATTCATTTCGATTTACTCGAACGTGATCGATTTGACGCGCTTTACCGTTTGGGTCTCTAACCATGCGATTTTGACAGTGCTATAATTTCTTTATTTAAACCATCCACATGTCATGCTTAAATCAAAAGGATCTCTTATGTATTTATTGAACATCAATTAAAACAAAAGTTCATCAAAGAAAAAGCTAATAACGTCTGCTCGGCTTGTTTATGACTAACAATAATTTTCGGCAAACCGCCAATCTCGCTTCCTTTAAATGTAACGTTTATATAATTTTATATAATTTGCGGTATATCAAAGATGCAGCTTACATTATATACGTACATTTTATCGCATTCACAATCTCTCTCACTCTCTCTCTCTCTCTCTCTCTCTCTCTCTCTCTCTCTCTCTCTCTCTCTTTCTCTCTCTCTCTCTCTCTCTCTCATATATATCTGTATATGTGTGTGTGTTAAATTTGTCTCCCATTAAGATGGCATATTTAATCTGTTGGTTTAGTGATACCCCTACCTCCATTAATTTGGATATAATATTCTATACTGATTTTCTGAGGCAAATTTAGAACCATTTAATACGTACAAAAGTTATGAAGTTATGACCCTAGTAAGCGGTAAAGCGTGACGTTATGACCATAGTAAGCAATAACGCGTGACGTTATGACCATAGTAAGCAATAACGCGTGACGTTATGCCTTTAGTAAGCAGTAAAAGTGCAGTAATGACCCTAGTAAGCAGTAAAGTGTTCACTTAAAAATTGGTACTAAATGTCAAGAAAGGAGAATAAAGGACCTTGAAGTGCAAATTGCTGAAAACAGCAAAATAAGTTAAACATATATAAAGAGGAACATCTGTTTGACAAGTAGGAAATGAATTTCAACCTTCTCTTTCATGTCATAATGTACATTACGAAGGAAGTGTGTGCAGCATTATAAGGAACGTGGATGTTAAGAAACTAAAACTGTATGTCATTCTGAGATTTAATATCTGCATTTACTGTGTTGTCATGGTTGGCGATACCATTAATTTATATAGTGCACATGTAACAGGTGTCTGAATATCAGTAACAAATATCGAAAATATTAATAATTTGTTAAAATGAAGGATAACGCTAGATATCAGAAAATGCAGATGCAAAATCTGTTCATAATTGCATGTTTGATACCAATCAAAGGAAACACGAGCTTCACATTCTTCTATTATTGGCATGTAATTTGTAGATTTGATAACGACCTCTATCTTGGATACGGATTGTGACATTGTGTATGGATTTTACCAAACGGGTCGATTTTACCAATACCGAGTCCAAATCAAGTATCCAATGTTAATAAAGCTCTTCAAAAGGAACAGAGAAAAATATAACGCATATGAGTACATAACGGACGAGATGGCATATATAAGTTGGAAAAGTGCATACCTTTATTGATAATAGGTATATTTGAATGTACATAACCAATACATGGGAACTCTACATTTTTGTGAGCTGTTGCTATCAAGAAATTACTGTGCGAATTTGTTATATTTTTCTCAATAATGGTGGAAGAAACTTTGTGATGCTCCTTTTCTACAGACCACTCTGTATTAAATTTACTTACTATCCAGCTCTAAAGAAGAAACAATATATCATTCGTTGATTTCAAAGATTTGGAATGTCCTGTCGTTTGGTACATGACATGTACAATCAGTTTAGAATGTAACTGTTAGCTGCAGTTGTTAAAAAGTGGACACATTTCATCTTTTCTTTTCACATTTCATTTATTAATTTTAAACTGTGTTGGAACTTTACTAGTAATGTTACATCATGTCAATATTTTATAAACATTCTATGTATATGCAAATGTTGACATCTCTTGTTAAGCGGAATAGCCAAACGTTAAAAACAGTGATCTCCCTTTGACAACTTCTCATCTTTTTATATAAACACTTTCGCCAACATGAGGATATGAGAAAGAAAAGGGGCTAACTGCATTTCTTCTTCAGTAGATGGAGCAGAGAAGATGTTGAGGCAAATTTAGAACGTACGTACGCACGTACGGATGGATGGATGGATGGATGGATGGATGGATGGATGGACGGATGGATGGATGGATGGATGGACGGATGGATGTTTTCTTCCTATCCGTAACAAATAGCCAATCTGTAGAGGAAGAAGTTATATAATATAGTTCAGAGATTCTGTCTAAGGAAACAACTGCTTGTTTTAGGAAACGTTTAAAGAAGTGTGACTTATTTCACTATACCCTGTTTTCCTCACAAGACAGACACCTGGTCCTTTTCTATTCTTGTTTAACGAGGAAAACAGTTTCCTCGGAACCAAACTTCTCCTCTCTCAGGAACTCTCGGACTAAAGAATTCGACCAAGGTTGTCACTTTAAGATCACATTACGTCCAAGGTATGCGCCTTCATTTCATTCTGGCCACTCAT
Source organism: Unio delphinus (assembly GCA_029339505.1). Taxonomy (NCBI): domain Eukaryota; kingdom Metazoa; phylum Mollusca; class Bivalvia; order Unionida; family Unionidae; genus Unio; species Unio delphinus. Next base: position 6,387,671 of record JAQISU010000210.1, on the reverse strand, counting down.
AAGCAGTGATTTCTCAAAATCGTCCTCAAACATTTTTTTCGTCAGTCAGGATCTCTGAATTACGTTATATGAGATATCCGGTCAGTTGCATGCAGTCTGTATGCTGACCCATTTGAAGTTTTACCACTGTTGGGGCAATAGTGAAAGAGTGAAAGTTCGAGTAACCCTTCACAATGATTTCCCTGATTTAAATGTGATAACATATGCTCAATGAATTCATCTTTTAGGTTCAATGCTTAGTTAAAATTCTATACTTCATATTTTTGTCCAGGTAGATACACCTTTAATCCAAAAATAATTCAAAATATTATCCACTAGAGAAATTGCAAAAGTCATGGTAATAAAATGTCCAAATAATTCCAAGTTCGAATCCCAGCGAAGTATCCAAGATGGAAGACGATGTTACTTGATGAAGTCAGTTCCTGGTAATAAAATTCTATGAGCACAATTCTTTTCCAGATAAATAGCAAAATAATTCCTCTTGATCCAAACGAATTGATATAATTTCCAGTACAAGGTAATTTAAAATAACTCAAAACGACACACAACTTAGTATTCTAACAACCCAACTTCTACTCCTTAGTTCGCTCTCAAAACATAATTTATATACCTGTTTTTACGTAAACAAGAAAAGGGTCACGTGATTTTCTAGAATCTTTTAGAACAAATTTACGTTCAAAAACTCACGTAGCCACCACCGTATGACCCAACTAAAAATAGAAAGATGTTTATACAAAACTCCATAATGTCCTTGGAACCAACCAATAATTTTAAAAGCTTGTTTACAACTCTGAAGCCAGGTCAGAAATGAGGTCAACACCTGGTGTTTATTTTGCAAAGTACAGGTCATCTCCCAATGAATAAATCTTAAACTTAAAACGTCAAATTTGAATCTGACAAACAAACAATAAAAACAAAATATAAATGACTTATATCAAATATATATATATATATATATATATATATATATATATATATATATATATATATATATATATATATATATATATATATATATATATATATATGTGTGTGTGTGTGTGTGTGTGTGTGTGTGTGTGTGTCCACTCTGACACTACATTAAGGCATTAGTTTAGGTTTAGGTCAGCATCAGGCAATCTTCCAGAGAGACAAATGCAATATACTTCATTAAGATATTAATACTTTTCTTACTATAGACAGTTAAAATAAATATCTTGTTCAAGAAATGACAGAGTTGCTGATGAATTTTCTTGCCACTAAGTTTTCAGGTATAAAGGAGACCTACAACTACAACACATTTCCTCCCATCCAATTTTACCCAACTGGAGAAGACACTGTAAAGTCATAAGAACGAGACAGCCTAAAACACAAAGCACATATAGTCTGGAACACAAAGCACATATAGCATTGAACACAAAGCATCCTTCTAAATTAAATGTGAAGTTCAATATGGATACTTTGGTTTCCCTCTTTTATATTCCAACAACTAGATTTACCTTTTTACGCACTTATTTAACGATATAAAGATGGCCTAGTGGTTAGAGCGTCCGCCTCGGAAGTGGGAGGTCATCGGTTCGATCCCCGGCCGAGTCATACCAAAGACTTACAAAAATGGCACTAACAGCTGCCTCGCTTGACGCTCAGCATTAAGAGGTTAGTGTTAGGACTGGTCGGCCTGGTGTCAGGATAATGTGACTGGGTGAGACATCATGCTACATGTCTGCGGCATGATGTCTCAATGCTAGACATCACTATAAACTGCCTCACTGCAGACATCGTAGCGATATGACTGAAAAAGTGTTAAAGCTATGTTAAAAATCCTAATCAAACAAAAAAAAAACGATATAAAGAAAACGAATGAATTTCTCCATTTTTTCCCTACATATAAGTGTGTACAGACGTAATGGTATCATCCATCATTCTTCCTCTCTCTTTTTTTCCCATAAAAAGCCTTTAATAAAATCAAATCCCATGATGCCAAGTGACAGATGCGTTCTGTTCAAATTTAGCGTTTCTTTATTATATACGGATTCAGACTATGACAGGCGAAATACGTATTTGTACTTGTTTGCTTTGCCTTTTGCTGCTTTTTATAGAACGTTATGATAGATTGTCTTTTCATCTTGCGATTGTATAAATTAGTTTAGATATGAAAATAATTTATAAATATTCAATTATATTATGCATGCGATCCCTAGGCATCCTCTGCTAAATGGTCTTTCCAACCAGAGGAAAATAGATTGATCACGTGTGTTTGAGTATAACCGGTGCACGTGCTGTCCATACAATCTGTAATTATCTGCATCAAACCACATTTGTGAGGAAATGTTCGCTTCTTCTACTAGACTCTTTAAAAATTGTTATGAATTCGATGATTTACGTGGTGTGTTGCTACGAGTAATGAAAACTTTACAACGTGGGACAAAGGTCTGGGTAAAAGGAATATAGTTACAGACGAGTACTGTAGTAATTTTATATAATGGGATATTAGCACACTCACACCATTACTCCCCTTACTTCATATCAGAATTGTTACCCACCAGAATAGCCATAATAGAAATATGAAATCATAATTAAGTGCTTACATACATGCATCAGAGAAATAAATTTTATTTAATGTTGACCGCTTTCTAGACTTTGTATGGAACGTACATTATATTTAGAACCAACGTTAAACCACGTGACCTACATATTACAACACATTCCATACAATATAAATATTGAACAACGTTAAACCACGTGACCTACATATTACAACACATTCCATACAATATAAATATTGAACAACGTTAAACCACGTGACCTACATATTACAATACATTCCATACAATATAAATATTGAACAACGTTAAACCACGTGACCTACATATTACAATACATTCCATACAATATAAATATTGAACAACGTTAAACCACGTGACCTACATATTACAATACATTCCATACAATATAAATATTGAACAACATTAAAACACGTGACCTTCATATTACAACACATTCCATACAATATAAATATTGAACAACGAAAATATTAAACAGACTTATTGAGGTTGCACCGACCATAAACATAAATACTGGAAATTGTTCCTTTTCATACAAACAAAGCAACTAGATAAAATGGCCAGAAAGAAACAAACATTGACAGTACTAAAATGGACATGTAACAGTTGATTTGTTTTCTGCTATGTACCCCTTGAAACCTGTACCCATGATTCATTCTACATGTGGTATGAGAAAGGGCTTTGAGGGGGTACATGGCAGAAAATAATTCCCTAAAAGTAGCGCTAAAGCACTATGACAATAAGAAAAGAATAGCAAAGGGATGTCCCAAATGGGTACTTGAATTTGATAAGTTTGGGAAACAGTGCAGTAGGGTCTAATCAAGATGGACGATGGCGGTTAGCAAATGATGTATATCGCTATTACAGTCGTATCTATTTATGCGCAAATTTATTTTTTCCCTGCAATTGCACTCATTAATGATATGTTCAAAACAATAGTACATGTAATGTTTTTAGAATTATGTCATTCAGGCAGAAGTTTCCTTAAGCTGTATGTTTAGGATAGTTGACTCATTTCTTTTTCAGTACACGCAGTTTCATAACAGAAACAAAGAAAAGCATTCACGCAATGTATTCAGTTTTCAAGCAGCTACGCATGTATTTGCATGCAGTAAATCTTCATAAACCTCAAAAAACCTTTTCTTCTAACACTTTGCTTCTTATACTTGTGTCAATATAAACACACAACATTTTGATAAAGCAGAGAAATCATTTTGATCCTGAAGCTATTTGGGATTACTGACGGTGCAGTATGATTGGACGGGATATTGTTTGCAAGTAAAAGATTTTAGGAATTATGCGTTTTCGAGTCTTTAGCAATTTTATTTTTGTTTAAACGTTAGAATTTAAGTCTTTATGGAATATGATTGGTATCCCCGATATTCCTTTGAAAGTATTCATAATTTAAAAAGATTATTTGCGAAGACAACAAACACACGAATTGTGCAGATAGAAACTTATTAATGATAAACATTAGGTGTGAAGTTCCTACATTCTCAAATAAAACAAATTTGCCACAAACCCTGCTTCTCGTGCATAGAATACGAGAAACGTTTGGGCATAAACATCAAGATCGTTCATTAGTTAAACCAGTGCTTGAATTAGCATCACACCACCATCATGCACGTAATGTGAAACACACAAAGAACTGTAAATGTTTGTATTTTACTGAAGCATTTTTTTTTAAACAAAGCTAATGAATGATAAGATACGAAAGATTCCAAAATTCCTCTTATCAATGGTTTTCAGATTACATTATTAAAAGCGAGATCCGTTGAAGAGAGACGGTCCCAATTATATTTAGGTCTAACACTGACCTTGTTGCCTTAGGTCATGTAAAATGACATTGGAAAACATTAATGTTTTCATTGGTAATTTGTATAATTATGTACTGCCGTTTAACATTAGTTAATAATAATAATAATAATAATAATAATAATAATAATAATAATAATAACAATAATAATAATAATAATAATAATAATAATAATAACAACAATAATAATAATAATAATAATAATAATAATAACAATAATAATAATAATAATAATAATAACAATAATAATAATAATAATAATAATAACAATAATAATAATAACAATAATAATAATAACAATAATAATAATAATAATAACAATAATAATAATAATAACAATAATAATAATAACAATAATAATAATAATAATAATAATAATAATAATAATAATAACAATAATAATAATAACAATATAATAATAATAATAATAATAATAATAATAATAATAATAATAACAATAATAATAACAATAAAACATGCTCCATTTATACACAATTGACAATATATCATTGTCGTACGGTGTTTTGAACGTTAAATACAATATTGAAGAATTTCAGTCTTAATTTTTCAGTTGACTGGTACATCATTATTAAAAATATTGTTATCTATAGGAGTTCGCTTAGAATGACAATAGACTTTCGAGATTACACTAATCGCTTTTCAATTAGAAACATTGTTAGTTTAGAAGTTTAAAGGAATTGGCTTCTTTCATATGTTTAATCCAAACAAATGCCAATTTCACTAAGACGCTATTAATAGTTACATTTAATTTCACTAAGACGCTATTAATAGTTACATTTATCTTCACTAAGACGCTATTAATAGTTACATTTAATTTCACTAAGACGCTATTAATAGTTACATTTAATTTCACTAAGACGCTATTAATAGTTACATTTATTTTCACTAAGACGCTATTAATAGTTACATTTATTTTCACTAAGACGCTATTAATAGTTACATTTATTTTATGCTCAGCAGTGAATTACTTGATTTTCTAGTTAAAATAATATTGATATTTCACTGCGGTGAAAAAATAACAGTGAAAAAATAACAGTGAAAAAATAACAATATTTTTTCACTACAGGAACTACATTTTTGGGTCAAAATATTTGCTTGAAACGAGTGAATAAACGAGTGAAAGAGCAGATTTGAGGTAGCCAACATATGTGAGCATAAAATAAAAAGAATATTTGCTTGAAACGAGTGAATAACGGATACATTTCATCTCTTGGATAAAAAACTCTAGTATTTTCACTCGTGGCTTCGCCACTCGTGAAAATACTGAGTTTTTCATCCACTCGATGAAATATATCCGTTATTCACTCGTTTCAAGCAAATATCCTCTATTTATTTTCACTAAGACGCTATTAATAGTTACATTTATTTTCACTAAGACGCTATTAATAGTTACATTTAATTTCACTAAGACGCTATTAATAGTTACATGTAATTTCACTAAGACGCTATTAATAGTTACATTTATTTTCATTAAGACGCTATTAATAGTTACATTTATCTTCACTAAGACGCTATTAATAGTTACATTTAATTTCATTAAGACACTATTAATAGTTACATTTATTTTCACTAAGACGCTATTAATAGTTACATTTATTTTCATTAAGACGCTATTAATAGTTACATTTATTTTCATTAAGACGCTATTAATAGTTACATGTAATTTCACTAAGACGCTATTAGTAGTTACATTTATTTTCATTAAGACGCTATTAATAGTTACATTTAATTTCACTAAGACGCTATTAGTAGTTACATGTAATTTCACTAAGACGCTATTAATAGTTACATTTATTTTCATTAAGACGCTATTAATAGTTACATTTATCTTCACTAAGACGCTATTAATAGTTACATTTAATTTCACTAAGACGCTATTAATAGTTATATTTAATTTCACTAAGACGCTATTAATAGTTACATTTAATTTCTTTACGTTTATCCTTTACTCAATACTGGTGTCACTAGTCATATAATTAAAAAACAAAATCTGCTGACTAATATATTAACCATAAATCGTGTGTGTGTGTGTGTGTGTGTGTGTGATTATTAAGTTTAACATAGCTTACATCAGTCCTGTGATGCCATGATATATGCAGTCAGTGTGGCCGTTTATAGTGATGTCTAGCACTGGCGCACCATACCGCTGACATAACATCACGAGGAAGACTCGCAAACCACATAGCTACCGGAGCGGTGATGTCTCTCTGACATCTCAACTGTAATATGTTGATTAAATTGTCAACAAAAATGTCCCGAGACAAAGCATTACTGTAAAACTATCCCAGGAAAAACATTATATATCAGAGTTCTTAAACTTGTTATGCGAGTTTGGATTTTGCTGAATTGACGTGAAACTGATGACGAAGCACCAGCGCCGGTGCAAGACATTTTGGCGCCCTATGCGAGATCAGATATCTGGCGCCCCCCTTCCCACTCACGTCCCCCCCCCCCGCTCATCATGAAATAAAACCCAATGTGCAATTTTTTCTAGCATACCCCTTAGCCCAGCGCCATAGGCGATTGCATAGTTCGTCTAGCGAAAGCGCCGGCCCTGCAATGCACAAATACAAAACATGCGTGTGAAATCTTACTTCTTAAAACCAATGCAAAGTGTTGATTCTCTTAAATTATGCTTCGAATGGTCATTGCAGATTGTGTACAATTTGAAATTAGTTCATCAATTATGTTCATTGTTCTATCTAATGTCAGTCGATGTATTATTCTTGTGACGTCATCCATCTCAACCCTGTAAGGCCTAATTACACGTAGCATTTACAGAATTGTAATTATTTGTGTCAATACGTGTCTTATCACACTCTTTGTTGTTAAGCAATTTACATAAATCAATAATACTGGATCCGTTTAGGACGAATTCTGCTGGAACGCACTACCGGGTCTTCTCCTGGACCAGTAACTTGTATAAATTTCTTTCTATTATCTTTCAATTTATATATATGAGACAGGTTGTATTAATTATTGTACTTTATCTTTACATTTATTTGGAAGGGTTTACCTACATTTTTTCTATCAAACTTTACATTTATTTGGAGTGGTTTACCTTCCTTCTTTCTATCTAGTTTTACATTCTCTCTGACTTTACCATTTGTTGCCACCATAGAGCCAGAAAACACTATTATATGCATATATGCAATCAACTTTGTTATCAAGCTTAATGACCTTACTTCCCCTTGTAGATGATCCGAGTCTTTAGTACGTGTACAACGTATTAAGTACGAACGCTCAGTGATAACATGTAGTGTTAATGAGCAGTCCTCCCTTTTCTTTTCCAGCATTGAGCTAACTAACACTCTCTGTATCATACAAAAATGATCGGTGACCAGTAATTTTCATCTGTCAATCTTTGAAACATTTTCATGCCAATGATGAACTAGTTGTCACCTCCTTGGGCAAAGGTCATGTTTGAAATATCTCTTCTTGCTGTTTTTGATTTCCTATTCGAAACGATAAAGACATAAATCTACGAACAAAATTTCGTTAATTTAGTGATTTAGCATAATTTACTCTCTCTCTCTCTCTCTCTCTCTCTCTCTCTCTCTCTCTCTCTCTCTCTCTCATCAGTATATGTTTTTTCTCCGATAAACATCTCTCTCATCAGTATATGTTTTTTCTCCGATAAACAGTGAAATTAAGAACAGCACCCGCATGTATTTGTCGGAAATGTATAAGTATTACATACACGAATGCAGACATTGATGTGTCCCATTCTTGTTATATAATTTATCCCATACAAAATAGAGTACAAAATATTGACCAAGTGGTAGAAAGCAAATACATGTACGTAAGTTAGTCACAATACCAGTTAACTGGTTCTAAGCCTAAACTAACGTAATTTGTTTTATGGAATGCCAGACTCCATATCGTTCATTCCGAGCCCAAATAGATTGCATATTTGTAACGAAGTCAAAATACCATTTAATTGGTTCTAAGCCTAAACTATAGTACTTTGTTTTCTTGAATGCAAACTTCCGAATCGTATATTCCGAGCCCAGACAGATAGTTTTTATTTGAACACATATAAAAAATAGTTTAAAAACAAGCAACATCAACGAAGACAGCAGCCTATGATTTTCACTGACAGATGTAATTTGTTTTTTGTTAATATAAATGTTTGAATACAGAGTTCTAATAGCAATAACACCAATGAAAACTACAACACTAATTGATTCTTGTAGTTTTGTACAGGAAACTAAACTTCAAGAGAAAAATTAGACTGTGATAACTTTACTAGGTAACTAGCTGTTGTGTTCTTTGAAATTCAAGTATACATTGTCATGAACACTGTGCCATTTTGATCCATAAAACAGGTTTGATATATTTCTTTAATTAATTTAATCGTAAACACGAACCGTCTTAATTATACATTGTCAGCAACTGGGTCCTCGTCTGTACGTTTCTACTGAAAAAGCTCATATTTTATATTTATGCCTGAAAGAAATTTTAAATTACAGATAAATTAGTTTTAGTTATCAATTGATTTATGTAAATAAAGATCAAATGCTATTAATGTTTATGAGGATGTTAAATATCGTTCCAAGTTCGTGATAAATGTAAAACTCATCTTTTCAGAGTTTCTGAAAGCCAATCAGTAAATGCAGTAGTTTATGCAGCTTAACAAAATTATTTCTGCCTTTTTTGTTTTCAAAGTCATCGCATTCCTTGCACTTACGTTCAGGCAAACATAATTTATAGTCATCGTGAGATCTAATCGATCTGAAATCGTGACTTACTGATTGTCGATGACGCTAAATCGATCACGGCCGTAATCAAAAGTAAGAAATCATATATCAGTCAACACGAATTGGGCAGCGGTAATTATACTGGTGTCAGACATGATCAATTCAACTAAAGGGTTTATATCGTGTGGTTATTTCTAACTACGTAGTTAAATTGACAATAAAGAGACGGGATGAACATTACTTTCTCTTATCTCAGTGGCTTTATAAGAGAGACGTTGTTGATTAGGATGTGTCTCGCAAGACTTCATGAAGTACATTGAAATGCTACTATGACACTGTGAATACAGTGGGTCAGTTAGAAAGCATATCATAGATTTGTGTATAATAATGCTGATTAGAATCTCAAGAATGAATGAGAACAAAATACTAATTTTTCTTTTCATTTTCCAACCAGTTTCTCATATTTTCCTTCAATACAATTTTGTCTGTATTGATTCATAGTGGGGCTTTTCTTATCCAGACGTTCTCGTGAACAAAGTAATGATAATTTTATATTTATACCGCGTTGCTATAATTGAGCTCTATGATACAATATTTCCCACTCGTTTCAATAGTATGAAACACTCGTTTCAATAGTGTGAAACACTCGTTTCAATAGTATCAAACACTCATTTCAATAGCATGAAACACTCGTTTCAATAGTATGAAACACTCGTTTCAATAGTATGAAACACTCGTTTCAATAGTGTGAAACACTCGTTTCAATAGTATCAAACACTCATTTCAATAGTATGAAACACTCGTTTCAATAGTATGAAACACTCGTTTAATTAGTATCAAACACTCGTTTAAATAGTATCAAAAACGTCTTTGAAATGTTCATCGTCATATAATTAAAGAACCTTCCTTGCAATTTATTATTATTTAATAGTTAAATGATGTATTTTAAACAAATCCATATTTTGAAGAACAGTTTGATGAAGGAACTCGAAGACGTTTCTGAAGAAAGAAGCTAAGCAGCAGAGAGGGTGTATCGGACAACATTTTTAGACAAGTTTTCACTGAAATCACGCTTAAAATCAATGAAACCAATGACATCAGACCCAAAAGTCAATGACATCAGGTCCCAAATGTGTGTGTGAATCATGGATTAGGTCCCAAAAAAAATATGAAAAAATCAATGAAATTAATGAAATCCTCCATCGATTTTGGGAAAAAAGGGACTACAACATCGTTGTCACTCACCCTCTCTGCTGCTATGGGTTAACCGAATATTTGATCCAGTCCGATACGATATCGTGTTCGAGGGTCATGTAAATCACTACGACGAAAATCCCCTTAGGATTTCACAAACAGACTAATTTGTAAAACCTCCTCTTGTAAATCAATCAGATTATTAGATTGGTCAGTGAGTTTGAAATTAATTCTGGTTAATGAATTATTATGACATCGCATATAGACTGGATTCACCGGGGACTCAATTATTAAAAACCCTGGAGGAGCTGTTGGTGCAAATGAATACAAAATATACCCCTGCTGAGCTTGATTTGATCGTTCTAGATTAATTTGATAGCTTCCTTCGATCACATCACATACTAAATTGAGCGCAATCACCGATGAAATATTCACATTGAACGGAGCGATATGCCTGCCACCACCATCTGGGTCATTATTATGGGTCAGGATTTTTATTTCCGGTGATGTTGCTTTTTTCCACGCATCATGAATTATTTTAAAACCAATATCGATGGCATCACTGAGAGATTTTTGTAGTTCTAAGATATTATATCCTGGTAGTTTGACTGTTGGTATATCCTTGACGGGGATGCCCTTGCCTCCTGCAAAAATTGTTCTTGTTGTAGGATTACTGTCATCTAATATCTCTTGAATAATTTGTGAATTAAATGTTTCCATGTCATTGATGATTTTGTTACATGTTTCTACGACACTGATAAATTCATCTCGGGTAAGAGAGCCGGATTTAAGGGGTATTAACAACAGTGAAAAATCATTATTCATTGCTGTGAAATTTTCAGCGATTTTAAGTTCGTTAACAAAAAGATATTTCCCTCCCTTATCTATAGTGCCAAGAGCAAAAAAGATTCTAGCAATACTGTAATCTCTATAACTCTTTACTGGATTATCAGATTTTATCCTGTCTGTGATATAATCGGTTTTTTGAGGTTCTGGTAAATCAACGGTTTCCCCCTTTGGTGGTAATTCAGGCCATCCTAGTACTGTTCTTATTGAGCTTTGATAGATATCTACGACGTATTCTTCTGAGTTTATTTCAATGGCAGATGATAGTGTTGGTTCATGAACTGTTATAGCGATTTTTGACTCTACTCCAGTAATCGATTTTATTCTACGCGCGAATTCATTATTGATTTGTTCAATTTGATATGATCCGGTTGGTATGGAAACAACATTCCAGTCTGGGGTACCGTCGGGTTTATTCTTATTTGCAAATACCAGTGAATTATTGGGTTGTTGACCACCAAATGATTTTGACCTAATATTTGGCCAACTGTGGTATACTCGTAATTTTGCTAGCGCTATCTCCTTTACTGGGACCGGAGAGGGGAAATTCACACTGAATTCTGGATTCGTTGAGGTTATTGAGATCATGCTGGTTTGTACTGGGTTTGTGTTCTCCACTATTTGTTGAAGTAATTCCATCTGTGTTGTCATTGTTATTATACTCATGTTTTTGTACTTCTAATTTTGACATCGCAGAATCATATATATCTACCATCGCTGAAAACTCACTCTCTGATATAATTGTATCATCGAGCGATGACGATATCAATGAGGATAATTGCGAGTATGCAGTGGACACAACATGAAATTGAATTATGTAGTCTTGTAGTTTCCGTTGGCTGCATGAGGATATTTTTTTTTGTGATTATTGAAATAATTCCAGCGATTGTTGTTGCCGCAGAAATGCAAATTGGAACAGCTATCGGAGCCATCATTGTCACTGAAGACAGTATAATACCGGCTCCAGTGATTACACCACTCACTGAATACACAGTAACATCAATTGCGGTAATTCTCCTGCGATATTTTTTAATTTTCAATTTATACTCCTCAGACAAGGTTTTGAGTCTAGTTTGATATTCTCTGACCTGATCATAGCGATATTGCGATGATGAAATCATTTTTATTTTCAATACGCTAGCGTTTTCAATTACGATTTACTTAAATCCGCTACGAATTCCACATACCACGTTGTTGAGACCCTAACCAAATTTTTATCAGTAGATGTGATTGTAAACTTTTCAGTTGTATTCTTGTCGATGATCGTTGAAATCGTATTATTGACCCCGGATGAACTGGACGATGAAATATTAAATTGAGATAATGGTGTTACTAGTGTTAATCGATAAATACCCTTGACGGTTGCAGTGATATCTAATTTGTTGTTTGTAGGTGTCCACTCAAATGATCCGTGTTGGATCGTGTATACTACGTTGTTGGTTTTCTCATGAGGAATTTTTGTTTTTTCAATGGCTGTTATCATCCTCGTTGCATCCCCCTTGATGCATTCGATGAAAGTTTTCGTCTCATCGATGGATTTTTTAATATCAGGGAGTTTTATTTCAATTTTATCGAATGTAGTTCCAATAAATTTATCAATGATATTTCTACGAAATGATATAAACTGTTTTATGTGTTCTTCAATTCTAGATTCAAGTGTTGCTAGTACAACCACAGAATTGTTTAACTCATCGTTGAGAATTTTTAATCGATCTGTAATCGTCGAAACGAGTACACCTGGTTTGAGTTTACCCTGATCGGAAAATAGCGCAACGGTGTTCTCGATTGCATTTTGTTGTTTAACTAAAATATCATCCAGAGAGATATTACTGGTTTTCAATTTACCCTGATCGGAAAATAACGCAACTGTGTTCTCGATTGCGTTTTGTTGTTTAACTAAAATATCATCCAGAGAAATATTACTGGATTTCAAAATACCCTGTTTGTCTTGAAATACAACTATTTCATTCGGGTCAACACTTGTTAAATTTAACGTCTCAGCGATTTCATCTTTAATTTTTTTTGTTATATCCTTGATAGAATCAGGGGTTGCAGTGTCATCGTGTTTGGGTTTCAGAGGTCTTCCCCAAATATCAATCATGTTATTGTAAAACTCTTTCTCTCTCTAAAAAGCGATTACTAGTGTAGTCATTAACGACAATATGAGGTGGTTTTCCCCTTGGGTTACCCAAGGAGTTAGAAATAGCATCAAGGACATTTAATACTTCACTGCCACATATTGGTGGGTCATTGATTTGTTGTGTTGGTAGCGTAGAATACCAAGTCTTCATTGGAAGGGTTTTTATATACCGCATAAACTCTTTTGGTGGGGCTAATCCATATGAATCAAAATAGACAATCCCACGTGGATCAATAGCGTATGCAACCTAGTGAGTTCCAGGTCCGGTGCTGTTATCGAGATTAATAATACCTGTTTCAGTTTTGTTTGGTTGATGTGGTAATTGATCTTTCATAAAAACACCTCTGAAATTTTTAATCACTAGTTTTTTAGCAGCATCCATTAAATCAAAATTGGACATTGGAACCATCGAAGATTTGGGAACCATAGGTTCTTCAATTAATAAATCGTTCCTGGTAGTCTCAGGCCTGATCCGTGAACGGATCTCCCGCTGTACCATGAATACGGGGTTCCTGGTAGTCTTAGACCTTTTCCGCTGTACCAAGAATACGGGGTTCCTGGTAGTCTTAGACCCTTTCCCTTTTTTTTATATCCTTGTCCAGTTGCCTTTTTTAGTGCCATTCCTGCTGCAGTACCAACGGCTCCTAACGCTGCTGCTTTAGCCACCGCTGGGGCTGCTGCTGCAATCAATGCTGGTATTGCAGCTAACAATGGAAATATACCGCCTGTTTTCATCATATTTTTAATAGCAGCCGCAGAGAGAGTAATCTGAACTCCCTTTTTATCCTTGAAAGCATCATTGAAATGTTTCACCTGACGAGTTGTCAGCGATAATTTATTTTCACCACCAGTCATTTGGCTGGGTTTCAACGTGATTGTGGTTCCACATTTTTTAGCCGATTCTGATTGCAATTTTTTGATTTGACCAGGAGTTAACGTAACACTAATAACACTATATGACATTATATATAATTGATTGATTCTAATTCAATGAAAAATCGAGAAAAATCGTTCAAAGATTTTCTACTGGGGCATCTACCACTCTCATTCTTCCACCAACACCTTCGAGTAGCATTGATTTATCACTGAGAATGACAGCAACCGCTCTATAATCAGCAATAGCACCACGAGTCACATTAGCTCTAAAGTGTATATCAACAACTGACTGTCTTGTCAAATCGAGATGTTCCAGTGAGAAGTAGTAGATCGGATACAGATTTTTAAAATCAAATTGTGATATTTGCAAACCAGTATCCACATTTTGATCGCGTGCCATAAATGACAACAGACGATGATAAACTCGTGCAATATGATTTTCTGTGTAATTAAGTTGTATATCCTCAGATGGTTCCTGCTGGCCGTTTATTCTCAGTGAGACGTCTTTCACACCTAATTGATCAAATATCATATGACTGAAGAGTTGATTGCCAACTCGTGTGTTATCCTGTAACGCAATAAATATATGACGTGGCGCAGAAACGCCTTGTTTTGATGCTAGGTTCCAAGTGAATAACCCGTTGATATTTGATTGCTTCACATCTGTACTCACGGTTAGCTAACTCAACAACGACTTTCCTCCTTGGTCCATAAATGATAGTAATCGTCCTTCTGCGGTGATTGCTGGAGTCAACACTGGCATCCACAATGATATTTTTGTTAAATTGACTTTACCGGCATCATCATTTATATGTGCTGCAGCTGGGTTTGCTGGAATCCTCCAAATTGCGTCGTTATCATCACTCTTTCGTACAAGCGATACTGTATGCTTCGCCCCGTAGATAACTTTTCTGACGTTTCTACAGAATCCAAAAATATGATGCAGTGGAATCGCACATGAAAATGATTTACGCCCTACTCCCAACATTGCGTTTCGTGTTGCGGCTCCTAGATTGAAATTAGGATCGTTGTTTATAATCATATCCTCGATACCAGCAGGAGCAGGAGGAGCAGCACGATCATTTGGTCGTCTTATAATAAATGGATTTCCTCCAGCGGTATTCTTACCATCTTTTGCAAACATCATAGATGGACCCGCTGATCTTGTATAATCATCAGAATATCTCGCTAACCCTATGATTGTTGTGGCCACATCAACATCACGATCTATGGACTCAATTTCTTTTCCATCAATGAGATATCTAGCACTCTCAAATAGCGCCATAATACCATTATTGACAAAACCGACTTGAGTACCAGCTGGATACGGTGCTGGTACAGCAGTAGTATCAGCAGCTGTTACAATTTCTCCTTCTACTTCAATAAATGCTTCACAGGGCAAAAAGTATTTACTGGTATCATGGACTTGAAGTTCAATTCTTGCTCGACTATTTGAGTCTATGGCATGATAGGCGTAATATTGATAATCGCGTACAGAATCATTCTTGGGGACTGGGGCGTCTATATCAAATGCTGGATCAGATGATTTTTTGAACATTTTATTCTATTTATCAGAGTCTAAATAGTGAAATCGTAAACGATTTTTCCATTTTCATCGACGTAGTTTTTTAAGGCCACTTCCTGCTATCATGTTTGCAATATTGCTTTGGTCCCCTTGATTTACCATCGACGCTAGTTTTTCATCTACTGCGTTATTTATAATTTTACTAACACTTGCAGGCATTTCTTCTGTAGACGGTAACGGTTTCTTTTTTCGCCCCACTAATGATGTTATTTTATCCTTCGCAGTTGAAAACGCTTTCCCGGCAAGATTTCCAACAGTACTAATACCCTTATCACGAATAACATCAATGGCTTTCATTGATAATTGTTTAGCTAACGGCATCACTTTTGGGGCCATTCTTGAAAAGAATCCTAAAATGGTATTGCCGAGGCCATCTCCGTAGTATGCTCTATAAACTGGAAACCGTGAATTAACTACATAGACGAGGGTTGGTTTATCATGATTGTAGTGTACGATCATTATTATAAAAACAATAGTGTTTTCAATTGTTATTTAATCACTATGATACCCATTTGCTAACTCGTCAATGAAATCTCGATAGGTTTTGATATCCATGATACCGCCGGCAAATAACCGTCTACAGATATCAGCTGCTTCATTAATTATTTCTGGAGAGTTATTTCCAGCTCGTTTTCCTCCGATGAGAACATCTAATCGTGATATATCATTGATAACACTATCAGGACAAATGTTTCCAATCCTTGGATTTCCTAATCCACTTCCGCTATAGCCAGCTGCTTCATCTAGTTTGTCTGTATCCGTGGTTTGTAAATAATCAAGAGTATCATCATCATCATCATCATCATCAGGTGGTAGTTGTTGTTTTTTTTGTCTCCGTGTTGGTGTTTGACGTCGTTCTTCTAAATCATCATCATCAGGTGGTAGTTGTTGTTTTTTTTGTCTTCTTGTTTGTCTACGTGTTGGTGTTTGACGTTTTAGTTCTTGCCGTTCTTCTATTTCTCGTTGTCGCTCTTCTATTTGTTCTCTTTTATAATTACTAATCCCCCTTTGAAATTCCTTGTATCCTATCTCATCCTTATTCAAACGACCAATCCCTTTATTTAGTTTATACAAATAATCGAACCAATCATTACTTGATATTCTATCATTTTTATACTCGTCCTTTAAAAAATCTTTTTTTGAATTATAGCTTTGAGCAGCAAAATTACCAAAGGCTTGATAATCCTTTGATTTCAATAAACTAGGTTTTTTTATTAATATTTTAGCATGATCAGTAAATTTATTCAACAGAGAAACAGTCGTTTTTTTCGGATCAGTTTTTTCAGTTTGTTCAGTTTTCGCTGCTATTTTTTCGAGTACAGAAATAAGACCCTCTTCCTTTCTTTTACCGTCAGGATCATCTCCCAGTATAGCACGCTCTACCCCCTTCGTTGCTGTGGTTACTGGTTTAAACAATTCTTCAGACCCCAGAGCAAAATCAGTTTGTAAACTCTGTCGTTGTTGCAGTTTATTTCTTACAGAGTCACGAATTGGTATAAATTTCTTAATTGCATCTAGTCGCTCACGAGCCAATCGGGTTGTTAATGCTTCATTGACCATTATTTGAAATCGCAAACTATTTTTCAATTGCAAAACACTTGACATGTCGGATGATTTTTTAACACAGTCATGGAAGTGTTATTTCATCTTATAACAGCTTCTATCATTGATGAGGAAAGTGTGGAAATTGTATATAAAATAATTAATACCACAGTTTTCCTCATTCTATTTTTGACCAATCTGACACATCGTCCATCGATTTTTGACATCTCCTTTGAGGGTCGGCTAAAAAAAATGAGGGTCGGAATGATAAATGGTCGGAATGATAAATGGTCGGGCAATCAATGGTCGGGCAATCAATGGTCGGGCAATCAAAATTGTTCATTTTCTTGAATTAATGCTCGTAGGTTTCTAATTTTAGAGTTGACTTCTTTTTTCAATTCGTATTCGTTACCTAATTCTTTTCGTATTCCCTCTACGATAGCATACAACGGGACGAACACACTGATGTCACTGGAAAATGAAAGAGAGTCTTTAATAGAATTCTGAATTTTTTTGATGAGTGCATATTTCTTGGGTAGCATATACTTGTTAGTGCTAACTCCGTATTCAATATCCTGAAAATCAGACACAATTTGGTCAGGATTTAATCCATCTGATAGTTTGATATCCTGATTTTTCAATTTTGCTATTTCAACTATGATGCTATTCATGTTTTCAGAATTCATTATTCTATAAGTATGACATATCTCTAATTGGAAATTATGACGCATTAGACATAACTAAATTGAACTTTTTGCCCCGTCTTTTTTGAAATAGCCGATCGATAAATCCCCTCTGCAACTTTTCGTACTGACGGTCCACAAATATCGAAAAATTTACCGGCTTCATATAATGATTGAAATATTTTTTCTTCATTAGTTGTTGTATTCAAAGATGTCACAGGTCTCTTCCAAACCGTTTTGCAAGTGCCAGCTCTTCCTCGTTTGGAATTCTCACTCAGTGTGATAGCCTGCAGATTTGATACAGAATTATTCTTTGGATTAGAATCCTTGTGATAAATAACAAAACCATCTTTGATCAATCCATTAAAACATTCAAATACGAAACGATGAATGAGATAATTTTTCTTTCCAACAGTAAACTTCAAATACCCTTGATTATTCACAACACCGACCGGTTTCTTTAGTCTACGGTTTCTGACAGTACCATCACTGGATGCTTCATATTTTGTAATCACTGGATGTGGTCTGAATTCTTGGTTCATATATACTATTCTATTGTTTGTCTAATTCAGTGTTTGGTTCAATAATTACATCACTGGAAAATCTTTCGATATAGTCTTGCGGGGTTCTTATGATTTTATCCTTGATGTTGTCAGGGTCAAGGGCCTTTTCAGGGTCATAATTTCTGATAGATTGTCCATTTTTTATTCTTTTATCATAATAACGCTTCAATTCCCTATATCGCTTACCACCACAATCACTACACAATTGTGATCTTCCCTTAACCCCAACCCCACATCGAATACAGGGTAACGGACCAAGACTTCCACGTCGAAAACTTTGCATATGATACCTACAGTACTCATTTTTTCTGCATGATTTGTTACACGGGGTTACATTTCCCATCATGAGCCATTTGCAGTGATTCATTATACATAAAACTTTCATTTAAATGTTTGTTTTTTATATAGCATGAAGGAGTTCAAGAGATTGACTTCGAAAAATGCTAAATTCAATGCTGATAGAGAGTTCAAGAGATTATTGAAAATCAATCCTAGATTAAATCTCGATAGACCAAAAAAACGTCAAAAACGCCCAATAGACGGAAACATGAAAGAGTTTAAGAGATTATTAAAAATCAATCCTAGATTTAATCGCGATAGACCCAAAAAACGTAACAAACGTCCAAGAGACGGAAACATGAGATCATCATGGAAGGATGCTCAATTCAATCTTGATATAGTTTCTAATACACCCAAGAATAAAATTCTTGATAAACCCATCAGAGACTGTTTTAATGAATTCAAGCGTGATGGAGCATCCTATTGTTGGTCAACATTTCGAATTGATGGTGTTGTTGACGCTACCATGAATGATGAAAAGGCAGCAGTGATCATTTCACGTGTTGGGGAAAAAAGTCATTTTTTCCGAATCAAATTCATTATCCGTGAGAATGGCAAATGGATTATTAAGGATAAATTTGAACCCATTCTCAAGGGCAAAAAAACTGTCACCGTGAATCAGGATTCCAAACCGGGAATTTTGACTGGAATTGATAAACCCTACTACGAAAGATCTTATCCTGTCACAGCAGTTGTTTACGGGATCTATCCGCTCAATGAAAAACCTGATATTTCAAAACTAGCACCCATGAAATATTCGACAGGGCTAAATTGTGTAGCAACACGAATAATAGAACACTTCACAAATGCGTCCCGGGGGAATAAACTAACTGATCTAAGACGAAAAAAAATAACCGAGTGGGAGTTCACGGTAAAAGAGCATGGGGCAACAATTCAGGATATAGCCAAATTAGAAACATCATTAAGATTTCCAATATCGGTAAGAACAATCACCGGTGAAGTATTATACGAATCGAAATATCAATCAAAAGGAACCCCCATTGAAATTATTGATCATAACGCGCACGCGTGGTCATCTGCAGTAACAATATTCCCACGAGATAGAACCGTAAAATATCTATCCCAAACCGAAGAGTTTTTTTCAGAGCAGAAATTATTTGATGCTATTTACCATTTGAGTAAAAACGATCCTGTGTCAGCGTGGCTATTTCATAGTAATTCAGACGAGGAATGCAGATTTGATCAGTTTGTAAGGCCCAACGGAGAATTATACCGTACTGAAGAACTGCAGAATCAAATGAAACAACTGGCTAGTGAGTTTTCTGAGGACGGAGAAGAAGACGATCAATTATTAGCAAACTGTTTTACAGTACCATCCATTGCAGCACATTTTGCTAGAAAGAAAAACGCGTGGAAACCAACACGAAGTGAGTTTTTATCAGATGTCAAATTATCCTGTCTTGAATACAGCCACGGCGGATTATGGAACACAAAATACACCGCTGATACCGTTATTTCAGTTGATATGATTGCGTGTTATCCAGGAAGTTTTCTTGGGTATGGAGAATGCGAGAAATATTTCAAACGATTTGGACACCCTACACACGAAATGACCCGTGTTGCTATTAATGGACCACTTCCTGATTTTGATTTAACCGGATTCGCTTGTGTGGTATCATTTGAAATGGCTGAAGGGCTTCATCCGTGTAGTTATCTTTGGATTGGTAAACACATGTCTGAAAAACACTGGATGCCAATAGTGTTGTTACGGTATATGCTTGATTGTAAGATGTTAAAATCATTAATTGTCAGTGAAGCAATTATATCCTATCGGGCACAGAAATCAGTCTGGTTACCACAACCTGATCTAGAAAAAATAATTAGCGAAGAGCGAAAACTGTTTCCTGATTTTAATGAACAACAAATCATGGATTGGTCCAGACAGTTATTTGAAATCAGAAACAATGAAGCAAAAAATCTTGGACGAAGAATAATCGGTAAATTTACCCAAGGTGGCAAAGATGATAATACGAAATATTCTTCACGATTGATTATAGACAACGCTGAATACGATTTTGTAATGGCGGATTTAACGAATAAGGGCCTATATGTCAATCGTAAGGACGCATTTATGTCCGATGGAACCAAATTGGGTACAATTGTTACTTACACTGATGGATACCAACCGCAGTACACACATTTGAGAGCTTCTATGCTTGGTTATGCTTCTATTAATTTATTTTCAATGATCAATAGATTTCCTACCACCGCAGTTAGAGTTGCTACTGACTCATTTTACATAAATAGCAAAATGGCTGATTTTAAGGCTACTGGCAACGAGAAATGGGGATCATGGAGAATTAAGAAAGAAATGATTCATGATTATATTCCATCAGCAGATGTTACCATTGAAAAAAATTACTTAGAAAGCAATCAGTGTTCAGAATTTTCTAGTGCACCACCGATTTCTGATCCAATATGCCTGTATAAAACAGTTTATTTAAACGGCTGTGGTGGGTCAGGAAAAACAACCCGGGCAATTGAGTTATTTTGTCGTGGAAACGCTAGCGTTTCTAACATGATTGTGCTAACACCAACTCATAGACTTGCAAGAGAAATGATACAGAGAGGGGTAAATGCCTGCACTTATCACAGCTTTTTCCGATGGAAGGGAGATAAATGGACTCCTGAGCGCATGGGAGAGAAATTTATTCCTGAAATTATCATTTGGGATGAAATAGACACAGTGTCAGAAGATGTCTTAAAAATATTTCTTGAGTGGTTGTTATTGAAGAATACAAAAGTCGTCATGTGCGGTGATCACGGGCAACCACCACCATTTGTCGGTGCATCCCCCCATGAATGGCTAAAGGGTTTTGTAGACTATTATGAAGAAATTGATACCGATCATAGATCACTTGATGAAAAATTAAAAGAATTGAAGAAACTAATTAGATTACAACCGGATAGAATCCAGTGTGAAATAACCCGTGAAATAATTTCGGAAACTCCCATGAATGAGTTTTGGGAAGCGTGGAAACCAAATGATTTAATCATTGCAAGTAGAAAAATAGTCAGGGACACACTTCAGATGAAGTTATTTGAATTGCATAAACAAAAATTTGCAACACTTCCAGTACCGTTATGTTATAGGCCATCGGATACGCGAAAACAGAATATTGAAGTTGATATTCCAGGACAGAGTGAAAAACAAATTCTCGTATTAAATGATATTGTGCTGGTTGATATCAATGTCGTTGAAGATGCATTGCGTGCTAATAAATCCCCATGGACGCTAGGATACGCAGCAACAATACACTCTTCACAGGGATTGACTATATCGGATACAACTCTTTGGATGGTAGATAATCGCATAGAATGGTCGAATTTAGTCTATCTCGCAGTGTCTAGAGTACGAAAAATAAATCAACTTCGAAGAATTGTCTTCGATGATGAAATCATTGGTGGCGATGATGAAATCATTGGCGATGATAATGATATTATTGATAAAAAACTCTCCGGTTACAAACAACAGGACAAAAAAAAACAACGAGAATTTGATATTGATGCTGAATTAATAATCACTTTGAAGAAACAACAGAATAATCACTGCGCAAGTTGCAATTGTATAATGCGTTGGCAGTATTCGGATAAGGATCCTCGCCAATTCACCGTAGACAGAAAAAATAACAATCTCGGTCATGTCAGAAATAATGTGATGTTGACTTGTCTTGAGTGTAATAGACGCAAGGGTGCTAGTTAAGACCATGCGGTGGTAATTGAGTATCCTCGGGTATCACTT
Organism: Unio delphinus; assembly: GCA_029339505.1. NCBI lineage: Eukaryota > Metazoa > Mollusca > Bivalvia > Unionida > Unionidae > Unio > Unio delphinus. Next base: position 6,365,060 of record JAQISU010000210.1, on the reverse strand, counting down.
GTAATTGTTGTCTAGTAAAACCCCGTTGAGGGGCAGTTGAATCCAGTTTATAGATTGGAGGTCTACCCGTAGATCGTGTTATACTAGATATCTTATGCGTAGTGACGCTCCAAATAGGATCAGTAGCCCTTTTTCTATCCCCTTCAAGCTCTCCTGGTTCGTATAAGTACCTCACAATGACATTACTACCAAGAATTGGTTCTTTGAAATCTTTTTGTGGTTTTTCAGGTATCGACTTCTTTTTAATCGCGTTGATAGGTTTCATGTTGATGGTTCTAGTAATCTCGTTATTCAGTGCGGTAACTACACCTGGTAATCTCTTAACCCATTCACGGGATCTTTTTTCTTGGATGAATTCTTTTGCATATTGATATCCAAATAACCGCTCAGCAAGGGTTTTATTAAACCGTTCTACAATGGCCTGATCACGATGCAGTGCAGTATGCCCTCGTCTGATAGCGACATTGTGATATTTCATTGTAGATAACACTGCACCCTGAAATTCCTTGCCCGGGTCAACTTGTAACAGATTTGGCCAGTGCAGAGGACTCCTTCGATAAATCCTTTCAAATGCAGAAGCCACTTCAGTGGCCGATTTTGTTTTTAACGGTTCTGCTTCTTTGTATCGACTTGCAATATCAACTACAGTTAACGCATATTTGTAACCACGATCATGTGGCAGAAATAATAGATCAGCCTGATGAACTTCATTAGGAAAGGTCACATCAAAATGCGAGAATTGAATTTGTTTAGGCGGTGGTAGATAAATTTGCCATAGTGCCTGTTTGGATAACCAATGAGCCGCAGTGGTTTTTTTCACTTTTGCGGCGCTAGCGAGTTTACTGATTGCAGCGTTACCCTTCCAGTATCCTCTTGGGGAATAATAAATAGATTCCATGTTGTTATTAATTACCAGCACCTAACATCAATTTACTTTTCATAGCCGATTTTATCAAAAATGAAGCCAATTTTTCTTTGAAGGATTTATCAGTGATAGAATTCAACGCATGAATTAATTTCACATCTGCTAGATGCCTGTGTTGCAAATTGCTGCTTTTATAAGCAACATCATGAAGGTGACAGGCCTTATCAATAGCGTTTATTGGTTCCTCACCGGGTCGGGGCTGATTTTGATCATTGAGTCTGATATCAAGTCTTGTTCCCGGTCCACAATAACTATACCCTGGAAGGTGTTTTTCTCCGGGGTATTTTGCCCATGGGGTTCCAGGGAGTTTTGCTAATTTGGCAGCGATATCACCTCCTCGTTTTTTTTTAAAGGTTCCTTGGGTTCCTTGGGTTTAGAAACAAATCTAAATTTCTTTGTACTACACTGTACGCATTTACCAGAAAGCGCTGATCGGTTATTTTTAGTTGTAATCGTCGTCAAGTCATCTGTGCCAGTACGCGCCTTACACTTCACGCAATATAGATCCATAATTTATGTATAGAGATATGAATATAATTGATTTTTCAGCGACTAAAACAAGAGAACCAGTGAAGCATCATGCAGCGCTACCAAACTCTATCCGCGCAATTATAATCGGGCCATCTGGATCCGGCAAGACGCAATTGTTGCTCAATTTAATAATGAGATGGATGAAGTGGGATAAGTTGTATTTAATTGCCCCTAGCGTAGACGACCAACGATGCTATGAAGTGCTAAAAGATTTTAATGAAAACGCTTCAGAGATTGCTGGCGAGGATGTTATTGAATTTATAACCGATATTGACGAGGCACCATCCGTGAATGACCTCGATGGAAGTATCAACAATTTAGTTGTATACGACGATGTCATGTTAGATAATCAAAAAAATCCTGCTAGAATATTTTCCCGAGGCAGGCATAAAAACACAGATGTGATTTATGTCACTCAACGATACACACAAATACCAAAAGTGATCAGAGATAATTGTAATATGCTTGCTGTATTCAACGGCGTTGATACACATACGCTACGAAATATTTGGCAGACATGGTGTTCTGATATGGACTTCAATCAATTTAGAAATTTCTTTAGTCATGCTCAGTCTACCCCACACGGATTTGTAACAATAAATTTACATGACCCTCGAACACGATATCGTATCGGACTGGATCAAATATTCGGTTAACCCATAGCAGCAGAGAGGGTGAGTGACAACGATGTTGTAGTCCCTTTTTTCCCAAAATCGATGGAGGATTTCATTAATTTCATTGATTTTTTCATATTTTTTTTTGGACCTAATCCATGATTCACACACACATTTGGGACCTGATGTCATTGACTTTTGGGTCTGATGTCATTGGTTTCATTGATTTTAAGCGTGATTTCAGTGAAAACTTGTCTAAAAATGTTGTCCGATACACCCTCTCTGCTGCTAGCTAATAGCATTTATTAAACTTTATGATCAGTTCTCCCATGTGACCTATATTTTATTTTGTGACCTATATTTTATTTTGTCAATATTGTACTCGAAGAGATCTTATTAGAATGGTTCGACATTGAACCATATCACACACACACACACACACACACACACACACACACACACACACACACACACATATATTCTCAATCAACAGTATGTTACTTTCACATATTTTATACATCTGTAATGAAACAAGGAAGCTTTGATAATGTCATGCAACTTTACTTTAAACTTTACCCAGGGTGTTTATCAAGACTGTATTCTTATTGCTGACACATTTATTGATCATGCTTTTTATGAGGTCATGTTTGCTTTTCGTACTGATCGATCAAGAGCCAATGGTCCTCTGTTTATAAGTCATTCTCTATATTCTCTAATTAGGGTAACAAAAGACAATCAAGTTTCTCTCTGTTTCTCATTGGAGTGACAAAAGACAATCATTCCTTGTCGAATTACTAACAAGAGCATGAGATGTCATGTTTGTTTCAGAGAGGTATTAGCGACGCTTAAGCCACACAAGTACCTGCTTGTTATTTGGTTTAAATGGGGTCCTTATAACATAATGGATACCAATTGAGGTATCTACTGGTGACGATTGGTCAGTGAGCAATCAAACTGCTGCTCCTAAGTCACATAAACTACTTACTCTAACCCAGCAAATTACCTTGACTGGTCATATAAGATTTGTAACTTGATCTTAAATCATTTTATATTGGCCAGGAAAACGATTAAAGTTTATAAACAATGTTGATGTGTCATACGGGTCAAATTGTAGGGAAACCAAATCAGGCTCATTTACAGTCTATACAATTTAACAGAACAATGGTAAAGTGTGTGTGTCCCTTACCTATGACCAAGTCAAACATGAAATTAAAGTATAACAAAAAAATTAAACCTGGTGATAAAGTTCCAACTCTCTTGCCTCACAATCCTCAACATCCTCTTCAGGAAAGGTATTATCGTTGCTTATAGAGTTGGAAACAAAATCTTCTTCACAAAGTAAGTGATCTAAATTATGTGATTAACACTCCAAAGTTTCCAAAACTATTTACAATATTAATATTTCAATGAATCATGTTGATATAGATAGCCATGTAAATATTTCAGTCCGTTTATATGTCCATGTAACACGCTGTATGGATTACAAGGATAAAATAAAATCGGCCTTTAGTGGTATAACTAATCTTAGGAATTAAGACGGACTGATTAATCTGAACTAAAAACGTTCTGACAAGAAAGGAGTGAACTATAAAATCTAGAATATGAATATTTCAGGTATCTAAAGCTTTTCATTACTTGTCTATAGAATATCCCATAGCTGTAAAACATCACTCTTGTAGGGTGGATCATGTCCATGCACAATGTTTTATAAAAGAAATTCAATATTTGCTCGTTGTGTTCTGTATGGGGTTGCAGTTATTGCTTTTGCGATTGCTTGCTTGATTTTCTTCCTTCTCCGTGTTTTGCCTTCTTAGAGCTTTGCATGATTCTTTTTTTTTGTTCTATAATTTCTTGCCATTTGAGCTGAGCTCACGTTTACATATTAAAAACTGAGCAGTGTGACCAAAACTGATTCATTTCCAAGAGTCCATGATTGTATTGACAAACTCGGAAATGCCAAATACACAACCAGGTTTGCAAATATAAAATGATTCAAGGTAAATCAACCTTACGAAAATCTAATGAAAATTTGGGCATTTCTAATTTCTGGTAGATTATATCAATATTACGTGATACCGTTTGGGATTAAAGATACATTTGTTTCTCGAGTGTTTATTAAAAATAATTGTATCAGGTTTAAATAATTGATATGATCACGTTGGTGGAGTTATCATTTACAACGACACATGGTAAGATTACTCATTCGGAAATTCTTTTGCAAATTCATTGATGCAAACGTCTGTGTGTGTCTTACATGATTTGGACATGGTTTGTGACGCAATTAAGTAAACATATTGAAGGGAAGTACTGGATATTTTCTATAATTGCTAAAACAAGCAAGAAAATTAAGTTTCATTGGTCTGACAACTGTCAGGAAACTTTAGGTAAGTTTAAGGTTGGGGTTGATGATTCGTGAAGACAAGATTTCTGTAGATCATCCAGTTCGCTATTTTTTAAAAACATTAAACCACAAGCGAATATGATATTTGGCTTTAGATTATGGCTTAGCAGCAACTGGAGGTTCAGTTTCATCTCCGAATGTTGTATTTACTAATTACAGCCTCCATTTGTTCATAATTGAAAACCAAAATCAGAGATTATTACGATAGAGTTTCATTTGGAAGGAATATAACATTGACGCTTTAAGAGACAATCTAACTTAATATACATTTAAGTGTATAGCAGTGCTATAGTGTGTTACCAGCCTAGGTTCTAATAAACTGTAATAAAGAACGAGCGAAAACCATTAAGCTTTGTAAATTTAGCAAATAATTTATTTCCTGGAAACAGATTGTAAAAATGGAAAAAGAACTTACACTTTTAAAAATCAAATCCAAACAAATCCAAGAATAATCCACGAACTAAATAACAAATGTCCTAGTAATGAAGTGTTCTATCATTCAAGTTCGAGTCCCGTTGGAAAATCTCTTATGGAAGACAATGCCATTTGCTGAAGTCTGTTGTGTGCTTTTGTACATTTCCTTGTAGAAACACAATTTTTAACACTCCGGTGCTGAAAATCAGATACAATTTTGATAAAGTGTCTTTGTACATGAATTCTGTATGAGCACATCAAATATTTCCAGAAATACGAATTAATCCTTTAAAATCCATCTGGTCTGAAGGAAAGTAAACAATGATTTAAAAACTGGCTGCAGCAAAAGAGAATGATTTAACATCATTTGTAAAAGCATAAAACAAAGAATATTTCACTTAAACAAAGATTATATCGTATTATCATACGCACTTTAGAAAAAAATCCACACTTTGCAAAATCACAAAGGTGGAAAGGAGTCACGTGATCGTTTATATCACGTACTACTAAATTAGAATAACATATAGTGAAATCTAAAAAAGAATTTAAAACTTACAAACAACTAAGTTAATATATATATATATATATATATATATATATATATATATATATATATATATATATATATTAAATGAGATATAGGTTCTTTAAAAATCCTGCTTGTGTAATGCATGTAATTTATAAGATATCGGTAATTTCAATCATATGCATATTTGAAAAATGTATAATAGAAATCTTTATTGTATAAACCTTTCTCTTTCTTTATGAGAGGAGCTGTTATGTATATTTAATTTGTATTGTTTGGTGTGTTTTCTCAAAGACAATATCTTATTTACAACTGTATATTGTAATCGATCGTTATCAAAAATCAATTTTTTGGTCTACCTGAATAATGACTTTTATTTTACAACATAGCTTATATGACTCTATTTGTATAAATTAAATATTTGGATCGTTATTATTAAAGGTGAACATGTTTATTTAAAGCTGCATTTAGAACGTTACTTTTTATTTTAGAAATTCCGAAACTGTTTGACAGCTTTGGATGCTTAAGAAAGGAAACAGAGCAACATCTTCGTTGAATTATTATGTGATTTTGTTCTTTTTATACCAATGCTCTTTAATTGAAATAATACTCATTCCAACATTAACATCTGAAATGGAATTGTTTTATTGTTGTTTTTAATTTGGTAGATTTATTTATATAAATTAGTCACTGGTAATACAAAGTGTACATGAATTATTTTTTGGACTAAATCATTAAGCCGGAATCAATGTAAATTCTTCAAGGTCTTTTAGGTTATACTATTATACATCAATATTCAAACATGGCCATATTCCAGGTCATTGGCACTAAAAAAAACATTTGAGACTACATTCACATTGGCTTACCAAAGGAAATCATTTAGCACTGTCTACAGTTGGACTTTTGATCGGACTTGGAGAACTATTTGGGATTTAGTTCTTAATAACGTAAGTTCATTTTCGATTTTCACCTGGTAGGCGAGGGAAATAAATTAGTTGCTGCCTTTTACGATAGCTTCCTGTTTTAGCTCTTTTCTCTTACTTTTAAGACTACAGCAATTTATCCATCAATGCATCGCAATTTAGACAAATTCAAGTTACAACAATCATGCAAGTACAGCTCTTGGTCTCTTTGTAACTATCAAAATGACGACTATATTGAGGAATATAAAAACAATAAAAACCGACATCAAGTGTAAAACTGTCAAGGACAAAGGAGTTGGGTTTTTATAATGTCTCGTACTGAATTAAATGTTTCTGAATCTGATTCTAGTATCAAAGGCGTTCGACTAGGTCCCTACTTGGGAACATTACGTTTCGACTAAATCCGTGAAACGTTGAAGTCATACATGATATGCATCTATTTTATCTGCAAATTGAATTAGAAAATTAATGTACTTTAAATTATCGTGCACACATCATGTGTGCGACATTAACTGTGATTTACATTTTAATGCGTTGCCTGTGTGCATGTTGTTGGTGGCTTCGAATGAAATGAAATGTTGTAGATGGCTCCAAGTGAACGATGTATTTTGTAGTACTCAAACAAAATGAAAATAAAAACGTAAATTGCATCAACAATATCTTTCCTAGATTATAAACAAACTTTACTTCCAACATTTTTCTACCCAATATCGAATAAATAATACTACAAATTAGAATTTTAGATCAACAACAGTATTCAAATATTACATGTTTCAATAAGGAATATTAAATTATCATTCATCTATATGGGCATTTTCTCACAACTAAATCAATCTTGCATTTTCGACATATTCTTAGCACTAAATTATTCTTATTTAAAAACATTCAAGTGTATCGGGCATATTCTTTGCACTAAATTATTCTTATTAAAAATCATTCCTGTATTTGGGGCATATTTCTAATTTTTCTAATTTCATTCAGTCAAGTATATTTTCTGTCGCCCGTTATTTCTCACATGAGACTATTTAATTTATTGGACGTTGTTTACTCTAGATTGCATTTATTTATAACATCAGGCTATTGAATCTACTGGGCAGTTGTTTAGTCTATTTAACATTTATTTATTCTATCAGACTATTTAAGAATTTGGGTTTAAGGAATATGTCAACATAAATATTTTTAAAAGTAAAAGCATACTACAAAATTGGAATAAACTAGTTAAAAATAAAACTTGAACATAAAAAATACAAAATATTAACAATTTTGGATGGCTTGCAAGTTTTTACTCGAGACTTTTTGTTTTCAAGCCTTACACACAGAAGGTACATGTGGGTAATTACATACAAGACTAGACATCATTTAGTCAATCAGCGTTATTTAATGTACATCGTGATTTAATCTATAAGGCGGTAATGTGCAATGTAGAATAGTGTGTCAAATCTCTTTTTCTACTATATATATATATATATATATATATATATATATATATATATATATATATATATATATATATATATATATATAATGACCAAAATCAACATCCTTTGCGTGCAACTCCTAAAATAACAAAAACTATACAAGTATTGATATCAGGTTGATTAAACAATGTTAGGATGAAACTGCTATTACTGGATTTCAGGATTCTGTTGACACCAGTATAACTGATGTATGTATATAGGTAAGTCGTAATTCCTAATGCGACTTGACAAATTTTAGAAGAAGGATTGTGATGTTAAACGACTTGAAGCAATTAAATACAATAGGTCGAAAATGGATAATGAAATCAACAGTTTCAAAAGATTAATTACATGCAGATATTTGGAAGAATACAGATTGGATGTGTCATGTGGAATTTAGGATCAACCGAAATCAGAAGCATTACAGTGTTAAAAAAGATTTTATTACATGAATAAGATATTTTCGTCTGTATGTAGCAAACTATTTCTAATTTATTATGCATTCATATATAGACACTGGCAGGAACTGAGACTCCAAAATCCATGTAAGAATACCAGGTAAAACTAATATTTTCTACAAGCGGTAAACTATTGATCATTTTTCTTAAAGTATGTATCAATGTATAAAATGGTTACAAATCGCCAGTATCGTGTGCCTCAATATTTTCAACTTTTACAGATGAATCTGTGATCGCTCTTCTAGACCTATAGGATACATTGGACGACAAAGTAGTCCCTGTCGTGGATGTAGACTTTCTAAATGTACTAGTCAATGAACGCATGGATGCGTTTCTCCAAGGCCTCTGCCAGTTACACAACAACTTCTTAAAGGTCCTTCTAAATCTGCTGCTAAAATAAGAGTACAATAGAAAGTTACAGGAAGCGTTAATTTGTACAAGAAGATTGCAGATGTTCCCTGCTATCCGGAAAAGGTCTACAGCGTACGGAATATTTCGGGCTTTTAGATATGACCTGTATACCAGAAGAATTGCTTGTGGCGTCTGACAAATAATGAAAATGATGACAACAGATATCAGCATAGTGGTGACTTTCTGTTGTTCAAGGCTCTGACCCTGATCCCCCACTACACTACTGTGAGATAGTTGTCGTCTGGTTTTGCTAGCTTTCCATACAGATCTTATTAGCAAACTGTTGAATATTGAAAGCAAAAGCAAAGGTTGGAATGTAAAAAGCGTAACATACCACCAATAATACCCTATCTGATAGCTGTCTGTCTCGGCAAACTCAGTATATTTACATTGATAAACGGAACGTTGAAACTCGCTGTCAAACATGCTGATAATTTCCATTTCAAACAGTTCTGGTACCGTATTAACAATGCAGATTCCAAACGTAATTAAAGCCGCCACTTTAGCCTTTCCGACAGTGCACCATGCTTTACCCTTCATGGGATGGCATACACCAATATACCTCTCCAAAGTGAAACAAACGGTAAGCAGCACTGCAGTGTTGGCAAAAAGGTCGGTCAACACACGACCGTACGGTATGTAATGGAAAGCAATTGGACTTTGACTGTGATTCGAGCAAAGTGTAAATGACAGCGAAAAGCTGAAAAGTAGATAGAGTGAATCAGAAATTGCAAGTGTCATAAGGTAGACATTTGTGGAACTGAGCATTTTCGGACTGCGGAGGACAACAACATTGAAAATATTGCCTACAACACCACAGCTAACAACAATCGGTACCAGGATTTTTTGTACGATGAATCGTGTATAGTTCAGGTCTGATGACGTTAAAACGGTCAGTGACGATGCGGAACCGTTGGTTGCGTTGGGAAATCTGAACTGATCCTCATCAGAATCGTTTACTGTAACGTTCATAGTAGCCATGTTTTATTTAGAAACAGAAAATGTAAATCTTAAAGCATTGTTCAAATTCGTAGGTGCACAGGTTCGAAGGAAATTTTTATCATTCTGACATAGGCGTTGTCTTACAACATTTCTTGCATGAACGCAGAATATAAAAAATATACAATATGCAACAAATATATACAGTATATATATATATATATATATATATAAATTAATATTCAATCTTATTCCAACATGATTTCGCTAAATTTAACCCAATCAGTCAACGTCAGATGTGCTTCCAAACATGTTCGAAAATTAATTTTGCACAAATTCACTGTTACCAAGGAAAATATGTCAGAAAATGTTAGATTTGTCATTCATCTCCCTTCTCATTTTGGATTTCACTTGATAGCACGCAAACCCGTATCAGGAGAATTGCAATTTATTTAATTGATAACCATACAGAATGAAAGACACATGGCCACCCTCGGCGTCCGCTTTTAATACATTTCATATCCATTTCCAAATATTGTTGATAGCAAGAGCAAATTAGTCCATAATTAGATTGTCAAGGGTTTTGTATGGATACCACAATCTTGAGAATATGAACAGCTAGTGGAATATTTCCTTAAATAATTACCTTAGCTAATTTACGTCAAGAATCTATGGAGCAAACAAATATCTTGAGCGTTGGACGAGTTGATCGGTTTCTTATATTATAATCGAATACAGATTTTGTATGCGACAAACGTTTTAAATATATATTCTCCAATTCGACTGGACGAGAATCCAATTTATTGAATGTTGTTTTTGTTGGACCAAAGGAATAACCATTCTTAGCTAAAAGTATCGTCCAACACAGCTTTGTCAACTTCAAAGTCCATTAAAATATTGCAGTTGCTGTCTAGTTATTAATTGAATATCCTGCAAGTAATGCTATATATCTCTCTTGTGGCTTTCATAAACAACGCAATAGCCTTAACGTATCAAAGATTGGTCAGATATGCAAAACTTCCATCAATCCTCCAATGGCAAAGGAAATCCTTTAACGTTGGAATCGTTTGATCTGCATATGACGTCAAATCAACATGCTCGCTTGAGCAATATATATTCATATCAGATTGGTTTTTTTCTGGAACATTCTTCGATTTCATCTGATCTGAAAAGAGATAAAATGGAGTTCATAAAGTGCATTAAAGTATTTTAATTTAGAACTGATGTAAGTTTACTTTCTGTGTTTAAATTAAGATTTGATATATCTGTAGCTACCTTTGGAACTAATTTCATTATCATGACACTCTTTTGTAGCAAAACATTCAAATCACATTATCTGATCAAAAGACATTAATAATGGCTACTCGATACAAGTTGCCTTGAGAAACACACTACTGAACACGAGGTGGTGGCAAATCAAAGGGCGAATACATGATTGCTTGTAAGAAATGAAACCTTCATGCTGCGTCTAAAAGACATTATATATGAAATCTCACATATCTTTTAATCAGTAAATTGTAGTGACAAAATGAATGTTATTTTTTTCAATGGTCGTGAAATAACATTTTTAAAAACAACCAACAATCCATTGAAGAATATCGCAATGATCCTTCCATTTAGTCTGGAATAATGTGTGATTAGAACAATAAAAATGAAGAAACCACATAACAAGAACATGAGCAGGTAAAAATACACGAAGATGCCTTGTTCAACTAATCATATTTTCAGTGGCAATACATGTATCTTTTCATAGGTGTAATTAACAAGTGTATCTTTTCATAGGTGTAATTTAAAGTATTTCTTTTCATTGGTGTAATTAAATATTTGCATTTATTTCGTCCCTAGTTTATGACGTAAATTCTGCTTCATGGCAAAATCATTTAAACAACACCAGTATTTGTGACAGATAGAGTTCAGTATTTGTGACAGATAGAGTTCAGTATTTGTGACAGATAGAGTTCAGTATTTGTGACAGATAGAGTTCAGTATTTGTGACAGATAGAGTTCAGTATTTGTGACAGATAGAGTTCAATTCACAATGAGGTCACATGGGTTCATTGACCAATCATTTGACAGGCTACTAAAACAGCTAAATAACATACCAATTCTGACATGTATAACAACCTTAAGAAGTAAATTGTAGCCCCACAATGAGGTCACATGGGTTCATTGACCAATGATTTGACGGGCTACACACTTAAAACAACCAAATAAAATTAGATGAAGCATCAATGATAACAAAAGATATAGAAATAAGCATTGAAGCATTTAAGAAAATAACAGGTACAAAAACAAAATGGCGGACTATGGATACCATCATCTAGGAATTAACACTCCTCTATATCTATTTCTAACTTTTTTCCATATACATAAAACACCCAGAACATCAGACCCAGCGGCACAATGCTGCATCCAAATACCAATTAGTCAGTATTCTTCTAAAAACTAAACCAGAAATACAAGGTGGTATCGAACCTCGAACCATCAGGAATGCGGGCGTAGTACATCCGCATTAATAGGATGTTTCATGGAACTGTATACACTTTTGTAACAACAGCACAGAGTATTTCCAAATTGATAGGGACAATTTTAGATCTAGATACCCAGAAGAGATGTAGGACACCGGTGCTGACAATCAAGATGAAGGGAGGCCCAAGGAACAAGAGACGGCAGGAGGACACCGGAGCAAACAAACCAGAGGGAAAACTGATTACCATTACGTAATCCTCCATCAAAAGCCCTTCTAAGGGCTACTGCCATTTACCCATTACAGAGCTCTCATTCGGTAAGAAATCTCTATTTGACAAGCTCTTTTGATAAACCTAACTTGATCAATTTCGAACACAGCCAATCAAAATTCACAATCCATTTAACCTAACAGTAACCAACCTACATATGTTGCACAGACATTCTAGAATTAATATTGGTAGGGACTTACAATACGTACACTGGGTACTAGAAACATTGGTATGTTAGGAGTTAGAAAAAAATCTTTAACTACAAGTGGCTTACACATTATTGGTATATTTCCCGTCCATTAGTGAAACTGGACCTGATTTGAAATAAGTATGGCTAGGGCGTTTCAAGGCTGTCAACATACATGGGCCGGCTTATCGGACCTTTTCCTCCTTTCTCTCGACCAGAAACCCTCAACATGACGAGACGTAAAAAGCATTTTTCACCAGTCATTATATGGTGCCGTTGCACCTCTAGTACACTCCTTCCGACTGGTTGATAGGGTTGAGTGCGTGTTTGATCTGTTCCCACTCACCCAGGTCCTACGTTCATGTCGATAGTCCCTCAATAGGGGAGCGACATGACGACCAAATTAAAAAGCACACTATGTGTGCATAAACGCCCGTGGTTATGTGGCACCATTCCTCACCCCACGGGACAAATTAAATAACTCTCTTTTGAAAGATAAAACAGTGAATAATGACCCTTCGTGGCCGGTTCACTTTAATTTAATATTCATTCACTTCACTCGTGAAACATTTCGGTCATCTACTCGAAAACTATCTTTCTTCCTTATATTACTACAGTTGTGAGGTTAGGAACTACTTTCTTTCCCACTTAGGAAACATACATGACCTTGTGTATGTTATTGAAATCTGTATTTTCTTATTTAAACTTATTTCATCTTTGTTCTTTTTCTTTATTTCTCTCCTCTCCCCCTCCCCCCGATAACCAATTATAAATCTTAAAATTTGTCAATACCGTTGGTAACCTTGTTAGTATACATTCGTTTAATCTATAAAAACGCGCCCTTATTTGATGTAGCTCTCCGCATAAAATATCATTAGCTACTGAATTTACATAAACTGCATTTATTGTATATTAAGTAATCCATGTCAAAGGCGATTTATAAATTTTTCAAAGAAACAGGCACAGACTGGCAAAACAATTCTTGCAAATCAATGAGTTTTGTATTAAAGTATATATATAATTAAAACGAAAATAAGATACATGTTTATATTATTAAAAATAAGGACGTTCTTCAGTAGTGAAGTGGATACATTGAATTTATTCACTTAGCTTCGCCACTCATGACAATATTAATTCATTCTTCAAAAAAATTCCTTCTGCATACTCACAAATGTAGATTTCTAAGTTTTGTCTTCATTTTGATTTATTTTCACTTCTTATGGTATGGGATTCATTCAATATTCTTTCAACACGTAAACAATTTAATGAGAAAACTAAATCAGTTTCGTTTAAGTGATTGATGTTAAAGCATATTGTGTACTTAGTTGCATGCAAATTCCTCGACTCTGATTATCAGTCTTTTACCATTCTCTTTTACTGCCCTAAGAGGGAAGAATCAATACACCTTTGTGAATCACTTAAGAACCCGTACAGTGTCTAAATTGGCTCGGGAGTTTTCTTTATCCGGGATTTAATATCTAATATGGTATTTAGTAACGAAAGTAACAGGAAACACCTGCAGTAAAGAATAATACTTTAACACAGATCGAAATGATAAGAATATTAGGGTTGCTGATAATCGCGCTGATTTATTTTGCGTTAGTTTTGCAAAAGTCATTTTTAATTCTAAAATCGCATTTTACATATACTGTCTGAATATTGAAACTGATTGTAATTAGTCCCATATCATTATCGATAATTGGCACACGTTCGATCCTTTTACGAGAATATAACATACTTAGAAAGGTTTTGCCACTTGTAATTTAATATTGGCATGGGTATCCTACACTCCAAGTTTCATCAATCGTAAACCTAGCAATGTCTCTCTTTAGCATGTATATCTTATACGTCTGGAGATGAGAAATTGGATCTCAATTTAGCACGTATATCTTATACGTCTAGAGATGAGAAATTGGGTCTCTATTTAGCATGTATATCTTATACGTCTAGAGATGAGAAATTGTGTCTCTATTTAGCACGTATATCTTATACGTCTAGAGATGAGAAATTGGGTCTCTCATTAGCATGTATATCTTATACGTCTAGAGATGAGAAATTGGGTCTCTATCTAGCATGTATATCTTTTATACGTCTCGAGATGAGAAATTGGGTCTCTCTTTAGCAGGTATATCTTATAGGTCTCCAGATGAGAAATTGGGTGTCGGTGGATATATTTGAAAAGTGACGAATAGACCATGCTATGTCATATTCTTGCACGCATTTATGCTGAAACAGGGTCTTTTGTCAAGGTATTCCCATATTTCAGTTTTGACATCGAAGTGACCCCATATCGTTTGTATTTGAACAGAATGACCTCTTGTACAGAGCTTTAAAATGCATTATATTTTCGACTAATTCGATTCCGGACGACTGATGATTTTGTGTATCTATTCGTATCGATCTATAAATGGTTGAGCATGCCGGTCAGATTGCCTAGTAGTTAGAGTGTCCTTGTCGGATGCTGGAGGTCGCGAGTTCGAATTATGACCATTTCATAACAATGACATATACAAATGGTGCTAACATCTGCAAGGTTAATGTTAGGATTGACCGACCTGTTGTCAGGATATTTTGACTGAATGGGACATCATGCTACATGTCTGCGGCATGATGTCTCAGTACTAGACATTCACATACATCGTATCGATATGCCTAAAACGTTGTTAAAGCTGCGTTAAAAACCAAACGACACACACACACACACACACACACACAAAGCACAAATAAGGTTTAACAATATCACCTTTTGTTATTTTATGTAAATTGGTGTAACCGTAAATTATATCTTGGATATTTCATTGTTGTATTTGTCATTTTAAGCGTAGATAACTAATGAGAAATATAAAATTAATAGTTGCATTTATCCAGTGTTTGGTCTGGATCTAAATATTGGAAGAATTTTGATACACTTAGTTGTCTATTTGCTTCATTGTCACAGCGGGCACTTTTCTGCAGGATTGATTATTGTGTCTGTTCTGTTTTTCGATGAACCGTTATCTTCTGTGTTCAAGTTAGAATATTTGCTAATATGGCTGATGTTTTGGGAGGTGTCGTTTGCAACTGAGTTTGACAAATGCTTCTAGATTTTCAATTTATCTTTTTGGTGCTGTCAAAGAAGAAGTAAAACAGTACAATACAGTAAAGGAAGAAGCGGAAACAATCCACGGCACACATTCCATCAATTGTTTCAAACACAATAGTTAATATAGAACATTTTTAACTTACGGCGGCAGAAATAAAACGGTTAGTTAATGGTTTGAGTTTCTGACTAAAATATATGTCATACTTGTGTTGCAAACGAACACTAAAGAGGCAGGCTACCAACTAAAACTTAAGGACAATTTTGTCCTGCGTCTAAAAAATGAATCTCGTGAAAATAACATTTTTCAGACTTTACCTTAGTCAACAACACAAGAAAGTGCATAAGCTTCTTATCTAGAATTGTCCAGGTTTTTAACAGAAAGTCCTGATATGAAGTCCTGACAGAAAGTCCTGATATGAAGTATTGACAGAAAGTCCTGATATGAAGTCCTGACAGAAAGTCCTGATATGAAGTATTGACAGAAAGTCCTGATATAAAGCCCTGACAGAAAGTCCTGATATGAAGTATTGACAGAAAGTCCTGATATGAAGTATTGACAGAAAGTCCTGATATGAAGTATTGACAGAAAGTCCTGATATGAAGTATTGACAGAAAGTCCTGATATGAAGTATTGACAGAAAGTCCTGATATGAAGTATTGACAGAAAGTCCTGATATGAAGTCCTGACAGAAAGTCCTGATATGAAGATACCTTAATTTAATGTATCCACATGCTAACATACTCGTCCGTAAGATAAACGTATGTGTTGAAGAACCGTGCTGTGCGATTCAGCATAAACACAAGAAATAAGAAAATCAACTCAAAACTTTTTACTGCTCAATCAGCTATTAAACGTTGTTAGTAGTTTCTATGAAAGCAGAAATTCTCTATTGATTATGACGAAGGGATGTCAAATAACAACATAATAGTATCATTTTTCTGCCTTAATCATGAATGAAACATGGCCTTGACTACATGCAAGAGCTGTTAGGGGCAATAGGATGATCATAAATCAACTACATCACTTATGTGTATTTTGACATTTACAACAAACTATCGTTGTTTGTTGCTTCTGCGTTGTATCCTGATGAAGCTTTGTACCCATATAAAACAAATCACAGACAGTAAAAAAAAACCTGATGGCGTTCTTTTAAACTATCAAAATTATATCATACAAGATTCTGCATAAGATGAGAAATTATAAAAGAAATAGTTCATGTATGTTTGTATTATGAACGTGAGTTATAAATGTTCCATCTGGCCAGTTGGATGAATATTTGTATTAATCTCTCTCTCTCTCTCTCTCTCTCTCTCTCTCTCTCTCTCTCTCTCTCTCTCTCTCTATATATATATATATATATATATATATATATATATATATATATATATATATATCTTAATTAAGCAAATATTTTATGATACTGTGGGACCTACACCTCTTGTAAACACTATGTCTAATATATATATATATATATATATATATAGAGAGAGAGAGAGAGAGAGAGAGAGAGAGAGAGAGAGAGAGAGAGAGCCGTGAATTATGCTTTGTTAGAGCCGTGTAAAGTTACGTCTATTTTATTTGAGCGTCAATCAATGCAAAGTTCAAAGGTGTTTACAGTTATAGTATTGTGCGTACTGAAACACTATATTGAGGCAAAATTACTTCTATCTCCATTTATTCCTACAGGAAATTCAATTGGCGACAATGGCATTCTTGTGGAACATAAATAATGCAATCAAATAATTGCAAAAAGAGAATGACAGTATTTGATGAGTGGACTCATATATCGCGAGTTGTAATGTAAAAAATAAACTGATGCAATGTCTGGCACATAAAGGAAAACACGTGATCTATTTTTAAAACTAATGTTTTAATTATGTTAATTATTATTTGGTTAGCACATACAACTGCCTTGCTGTTGATTGCTAGAGAACAAAAACATATTGAAAGCAATAATTATTCTTTCATTCAATGAGCCGAAGAGACAAAGCCAGTCATAGTAATTTAATCTTGCGATTCTATATATCATTGCAAAGTCTGGTAGTGGTGTAGTAATTAATAAATAGGAGACGAAAAGAAGGAAAGACCACGATATGTGCTGGTTTAAGCGAAAGAAAAGGAATTCACTTTTGCTTTGCTGGCCGACTCAGTTGTATACTCTACACAACTTTAAGTGAAATTGCGTCTATAAATTAAGGATAATTTTGTTGCTTACATTGCTAGGTAGTTATGGTGATGGGTTGTTGTCGTTATGGTGATGGGTTGTTGTCGTTATGGTGATGGGTTGTTGTCGGTTGATTGATACATGGTTGTTACAGTGTTAGTTGTGCATGCCACAAACGATGTTACGTACGCTCTATAACGATAGTCTGTTATGTTCTGACGTTAGTTGGTAGTTATGATTATTTTATGTTCTGACGTTAGTTGATCGTTAGAATTATTTTATGTTCGACGTTAGTTGGTCGTTATGATTATTGTATGTTCTGACGTTAATTGGTCGTTAGAATTATTTTATGTTCTGACGTTAGTTGGCGTTTTAATAAGTTTATGTTCTGATGTTAGACCATAGGTGGTCAACAGGATTATTTTATATTAGACCTCAGGTGGTCGACATGATTATGTTACGACCAAGGTGGTCATTATAATTGTGTTATGTACAGCCTTATGTGGTCGTTATGATTATTTTATGTATGACCTTAGGTGGCGTTAGGATTTTGTTATGTTTGATAATTCGGCCATTAATTTAGATAACCTGGTACAAACACCTATCACATCGTCAACGTTTGTGTCAACTATCCCAGATGTACCACTAAGTATTTAATTATTTAACACCCAATCAGTAGGAGCACATGCAAAGCGCACATAAACAGTTCATTTTATCAACGATCAGAATATCGACGTCTTCTTCCTGACAGAAACATAGCTAAAACATCAGGCGATGAGCTGACGTGCGCGGACCTAACACCCACCGGTTACTCCATCAAGTCACTCCCATGCCACTCTCGCGGAGATGGAATTGCTGTCATCACAAATAATTCCATGATGGAATGTCTTAAACACAACACAACCTTCCATTTCTGAAACACATCATTTGAGCTAGTCGAAACAACTGACACTGGAACAAATGTCAGTCCATTTTATCGGCCTCTACCGCCCTCCTAATAGTAGAAAACAAAAACAAGCTGACCGAATCTCTGTTTACGGAGTAGTTGCCGAATCGTCTGGAGTATGGAACATCGATAGGTGGCAACCTGATTATCCGTGGAGATTTTGACTTTCACTTTGACTGTCCTAGAAACCCATACACATCAAAACTCATAGATTCCATTCATGTTGTCAACCTTAGACTATCAGTTAACCAACCCGTCCATACACATGGTCACATTGCATCCTGATTCTTCATATACCTGATGATAATACTATACGGTCCAGCCTTGTATAACACGAGCTTGCATCATATCATCTCTGCATTATATGCCATCTGGACGTGTCAGTCCCTAACCCTCCACCATTATTTGCTACTAAGAGAAACCTCCGTATAATTAATAGAACCAAACTAATGCATGAAATCCAAGAAAACCTAATAACTTGATTTACAGCAGAACAAATCGATTACTATTGTCTTCATTGCTTGAAAAACATGTCCCAGCTACCAAGTGCATAAAGTGTTCTCAGTGGTATAGCAGTGTTAGTGATCAGTTTTGCACTGCTAAAAGAGACCGTCGAAATAATGAGATACCTGGTCTTTCCACCACACTCACCATTCATAAGGAATCCATGAAGCCGATAAGGACAACATCACACACATAGTCCATTTAGCAAAATTAGACTACGATCACAGAGAGTTCTAACTGCAAAGAACTCAAACTAATGTCAAGGAACAAATGTACACCACCTCCAACTACCTTCTCTACAGTAGATCTTGTGGATCTGTTTGTAAATTTCTTGCGTGACAAAGTACAAACCGTTAGCTTTAAGCTTGACAACACAATTTCAATAGATTTGTCGTCACCATAAAGTTGCGATACAAAATGTCAGCGACAACGGTTTTCGGCATTTGATCCGATCTGTATGGATATATTATGGACAATCGTGATGAGGGGTCCACCAAAGTCATGTGAACTTGATCCAATTTCAACATCACTGATGCGTGAAGGCTTAGATCCAACATTGCCTTCACCAGCTGATCTCTCTCTCTCTCTCTCTCTCTCTCTCTCTCTCTCTCTCTCTCTCTCTCTCTCTCTCTTATCTGGGGAATTCCCATCATATTTCAAAACTGACATTGTAAGGCCTCTGCTGACGAAATCAACACTCGACCATAACGATTTAAAGAACTACCGCCCAGTTTCTAATCTCCCGCTAATACCGCAATTCTTAGAAAAGAATTGTTCTGACCCAACTTGTATCGCATCTGAATTCAAACAGTCATTTTAGCAATGTACAGTATGCATATCGCCCTTGTCGCAGTAATGAAACTACTCTGCTGAACATAGTTAATAGCTTTCTCTCTGCTTTGGGTAGCGGAAAGATTACAGTCATCACCCTCTTTAATTTGTCTGAAGCATTTGACACAATTGACCGTAATATATTACTTAACCGTCTCCAGCATGTATTTGGCATTCACAATACAGACTTACTGTGGTTCAAGTCCTATTTAGTCAACAGGACACAAATTGTATCTACAAATGGGATACACTCCACAGCCTAGTTGATCTATGTTGTGGTATTCCACAGGGGTCTGTTCATGGATATATTCTTTTTATTGTATAATCTCAGCTGCTCTCAAATGTCATAAATCACCATCCAGTGTGTCTCACCAATTTTACGGTGATGACACCCAAATATACAAATCTAGATACCCAACTGAAGCTGATGCTACCATCCAAGGAGTAGAGAGGTGCATTTCTGATGTGCAATCATGGATGACATGTAACCAGCTGAATGATGATAAAACTCTGGCCATTCTGATGACAGTATAGTTGACTTTCTCATTCACATCCTTTACCACAAACATTAAATATCAGCAACACCAACTTTAAATGAATACAGTCAATACAAAGCCTAGATGGTACTTTGAACAGTACTCTCACATTGCACCAACATGTCATGAACATATTCAAGGATGCAGATCTTGATCTGAGATGCATCAGCTCCATTCTCAAATATCTTTTAGTTGATGTAACTAAAACTCTTCTGTGTTCATCAGTGCTTTCAAGACTGGACTATTGTAACTTAATTGTTTCTGGTTCGTCTTAATATCTACTCCAGAAATTTCAAACAGTTCAAAACACAGCTGTTCGGATCATTCGTATAGTTCCACAATCAGAGAAAAACTACCTGCTGTTCTGTACCCTACACATGCTATCCATTCGATCCAGAATAAAACACAATTTGTTTTTCTCTGTGTTATGTGCACTGACGGACTCCAGTTCAACATACTTTTCCGGCCTCACCCATGTGCACACACCAGCGAGATACTTACTCTCGTCTTCTGACAATAGTATTCTCATTATTCCCACTATGAAAACGAAGTCATATGAACAAGATTGTTTTTCATAGCAGGGCCCAGCGACGTGGAACAAATTGTCCATTGAAATTAAACACAAAGACACAGTGATCCCTTTCAAGCGTGCTCTTAAAACTCACATTTCGCGACTGCAAGAACAAACTTAAAGACCTAATGCTTCCTACCTTAAATATTGTCAGCACGTTTTATGTTTTTCAATTTCACGGTGTTTGTTTTTTGTTTTGTTTCTTGTAGTCATATCATCATTTATGTTGTAAAGCTCTTAGATCTTCTAACGATTAGGCGATTTACAAAGTCTTCGTTATTATTCTTGTAAAATGATCTTCAATAGCGATTACTATTGTTCTTATGTACTAGAAGCATGTGTACATTACACGAAAATATACAACTGTGTTTCTTATATAGTCTAATCAAAAAAGGTAGCAAATACAATATATATATATACATATATATATATATATATATATATATATATATATATATATATATATATATATATATATATATATATATATATGTATATATATATATATATATATATATATATATATATATATATATATATATATATATATATATATATATATATATATATATATATATATATATATATATATATAATCAAAACTATTTCAGAGAACAGTATTTCCAGCCGCTGACGTAAAAGAAAGAAGATGAGAGAAATTATTACAGTGAGACTGAGTTCTACATCGATGACAGTTTTGACTACGAGCGATATTCTTGGAAGCGGAATGCAAATGGGGGCTTTTCGAAAGCACTGTCAGCAATCTCAGCTCTAAGTACACGTAAGCTGAAGTTGAGTGTTGTAAGCTATGACTTATTGAGGACAAACCAAACGCCTGACAGTGTAGGGAAAACAATAGCCTATATATACTACGCCGTCAACAATTTAGTCGAAATTGCTCTCTCTCTCTCTCTCTCTCTCTCTCTCTCTCTCTCTCTCTCTCTCTCTCTCTCTCTCTGAGTTGTCTCATTAATAAATCTAGCATGACGAAACGATGTTTACTGATAAACTCACAAAACCCACCACAAGTGTGGGCTTTAAGACCAATTAACCATTTTATTTCGTTATATATGTTGAGAGAGAGAGAGAGAGAGAGAGAGAGAGAGAGATAGATAGATAGATACTTGTCTTTTGGGACGTAGCGGTTACTTTGAGTTTTGCAATCAAAATTCAGAACCTCAGTCGCAGAACCTAATGCATTTATTGAAAGATAAAATATGATGATATGAGCATTGTGATGCCATAAACTATTTGAACATCGTGACATCATAGATACCACCATTTCAACACTCTTTCGAAAGAAGTCCAAACAATGTCAACAACGGGCATCGTGCAAAATTGGGAGTTGTTGGATAATTGGAAAGCTTTTGTTTTAACTCTAGATCTATATCTCTTCAGGTTATATCGATATTTATTCTTGACAGGCCGAGACTAGTGCATGGAACAGTACGATCATTTGCAAAGACCAAGATAGACACAAAGTTATCGTACAGAATATAGGGGACTACTTTGATTGAAGTTAGCCATATGATCAATGTGGCGCTTCAGGTTCAAGATTTGTTGTCGCTGCTGGGTTGCTTTAAGAAAGGTAGACACAACCTGCTAATGAAAATCAAAGTGAAGTCAATTTAGGTTATATGTATGGGTGTGTTTATTTATGTGTATATGTATTTATGTGTATGTGTGTTTTTTCAATTTGATTTGCTTCATAAACGTGTGGACGTGTAAGACAAGAAATTTTCATGCTGTTTCACATCAGGTTTGTGGATGACAGTCCAGAAACTGTCACTACACTATCGATCTTATGTTAAAATTCGATAATCTACGTTAGGTTAACATTCGATGATCTATATTATGTTCAAATTCGATAATCTATGTTAGGTTAATATTCACATATTGGTCGGGTTCAAAATGGAATTGAGTTAGGGCCAACTTACACACGAGTGTTATAGTCGCTAATTAGCAAATTTGTTGGAATGAAAAAGTCTGTTGGATTAATAGAAGTGAGAACGGTATGGCTGTACGCAATTTTTAATAAAGTGGAAGCTGCATTTAGTTACCCGAAAGCATAAATAGAAAACGAGAGTTGTATGGTTCATACACTAGTATAAATAGAAATTTTAGCGATATGTATCAGACGCTAGTATAAATAGAACGGGGAACTTTATCGATCCTACGCTTGTGTAAATATAAATGGTACCCTAGCATAAATAAAAATGGGAGTTTTGTGAATCATAAGCTACCTGTGATATAAATGGGAGCTCTATGGATCATAAGCTACTATAAATAGACATGGGAGCTCTATAGATCATAAGCTACTATAAACAGGAATTGGAGCTCTATGGATCATAAGCTACTATAAATAGAAATGGGAGATTTATGGACCATACGCTTGTATAACTAGAAATGGGAGCTCTGTGGATCATAAGCTACTATAAATAGAAATAGGATTTATATGGAACATAAGCTACTATAAATAGAAATGGGATTTCTATCTATCATAAGCTACTATAAATAGAAATGGGAGTTGTATTGTTCATACGCTAGTATAAATATAAATGGGTGCTTTGCAGGTCATACGCTAGTATAAATAGAAACTAGAGTTGTATGGTTTACACCCATATGAGTAGTAGAAGCGGTAGTGTAGAGTAAAGCTCCACTACCAAATAGTCTTCAAATATCCAGCCACTAGAAGATATAATGCTGTATAATCGATACCTTGCTGACCTAGAAATGCCTTTTCATGGAAAACCAAGATGGCTGCCAAAGCACGTGGAGGGGACCCATGCGAAGTCGAAAACGTTTCCACAACCAAGAGGACAGCAAAGTAGAAGATATAACAAAGGCAGGGATAGGAGGTCACATGAGTAACTCTGTGACCACCACCTACTACACCCGAAGAAGTGCCTGCGGAGCAAGATGTGACTACACATTGCCATTTCACTTGCCTGAATAATAGGGGACTCATTTGGTTACGAGTACCCCTCTTTGAATAACTATTCCGTGGCCCTAAAAAGCTAATATGACCTATTTTTGGTACCTCCAGCAAAATTCATAACTAAAAACAAACTACCATTGACTACACTACTATATGTCGTTTAGACATTTTAATTTTCTAAATTGTTAGGGACTTAATTTATGTACACTTATGTACTAGATTTTTAGAACAATAGGATGTTAAATAACAATTCTTCAACTTTAATATTTGAATAATTGCACAGGTGGCTAACACATTATTGGAATTTAGGTCTGTCCATTAGTAAAACTGGACTAAATTTGAAATAAGTAGGGTTCTTTCGTTTCAGGTGTGGGCTGCGTTCGTCGCCTTGCTGTCTGTCTCCTTGCATGGCCTGTGTGTGCTGCTGTGTCGCCCGCGCCTCCTGGACCTGGACCCTTTCCACCTTTGCCGATTCCGCTCACCAAAATTACTAGCGAAATGAGGAAACAATTCCCCTCGCTACCTTACTTACAGCTTGATTGGATGATAGGGGTGGGTGTGTGTAGGTACTATTCCTACCCACCCCAAAGGGCCTTCATTTCTCCCGATAGTTACTTTTTAGTAATTCGGGAGAACGCCCTACTTAAAATATAGTGCATTTAAGCACTTTAAATCCTGAGGGGGGGAGTAGCGACCCATTCCCCCCAAAGGACCTAAAATGGTCACCGTCAGGGTGGCTATAAAAGTTGTACAAATGTCCCTAGTGGACGGTTACAACTATAAACACCACATTAATAATAATAATAATGGTTTACACCTGTCTCGATCATAAAAATTGTGTACCATGTAAAGAGTATTGTATGTCCAATCAATCATTATGAAGCTACTTTACTGCTAATTAATGTTAAATTACTCATAGGTCTTAGTGTTATCTAGCATGTTATAGGAATGCTCTGATAGATGAGAATGGCTACAAAGATTGTTTTGCGCAATATCATTTTAAAATGCTTCCTTTTGATGTAATCTGTTCCAAATAGATTGGCTTTGACGCCAACTTTTATCATCAATAAGAGTTTATAAAAGCTATGCTGTACTGCAATCCTTCAATCGATTTCATTTGCTTATTGGATGAGGTGATTGTATCGTTAGGAGGGTTATCCTTGTATATATCGTTGATCTACGCTATAGCGATGTCGGACCACATGACCGTTAGATAATGCCAGAAAAAGCCTGGCGTCGCCTTCGATTAATCTTCCGTCTTCGGCAAATGGAACGATCGACAAATATTAGCAACTTGATCCTTATCATTAAACCTATGTTAGTAACTCAATTAAGTTCCATTATTTTAATTTTTACTGGGCCTTTCACGGCATCATAATGTTATCAGAAATATTGTATTAATTATTTTAAATTTTACTTCATTAATTGCGCTTAAAGACGCTATCAAATGAATAACATGATGCCTTTGTTGACATGTCAATGCCATAGTAGCACAAAAAATTCATCAGCTATGTCTATTCATGATATAAACTATAAGCTATGTCTATTCATGATATAAACTATAAGCTATGTCTATTCATGATATAAACTATAAGCTATGTCTATTCATGATATAAACTATAAGCTATGTCTATTCATGATATAAACTATAAGCTATGTCTATTCATGATATAAACTATAAGCTATGTCTATTCATGATATAAACTATAAGCTATGTCTATTCATGATATAAACTATAAGCTATGTCTATTCATGATATAAACTATAAGCTATGTCTATTCATGATATAAACTATAAGCTATGTCTATTCATGATATAAACTATAAGCTATGTCTATTCATGATATAAACTATAAGCTATGTCTATTCATGATATAAACTATAAGCTATGTCTATTCATGATATAAACTATAAGCTATGTCTATTCATGATATAAACTATAAGCTATGTCTATTCATGATATAAACTATAAGCTATGTCTATTCATGATATAAACTATAAGCTATGTCTATTCATGATATAAACTATAAGCTATGTCTATTCATGATATAAACTATAAGCTATGTCTATTCATGATATAAACTATAAGCTATGTCTATTCATGATATAAACTATAAGCTATGTCTATTCATGATATAAACTATAAGCTATGTCTATTCATGATATAAACTATAAGCTATGTCTATTCATGATATAAATTAGTTATTACTTTATTTAAAGCGCTATCTAATACGGAATGATACAGCCTTAGAAAGAAAAGATAAAACATTAAGATACATTTCAACATTTTTGGGCAGCGTAAAAAGTAAACAAAGATCGATAATTTGTGATAACTTCACTTTCAAGCGAATGGAAATAGAGTATTTATGAGCTAGCCTATGACATTGTCGTAGAATTGTGGAGGGGCTTATGGGGGGGGGGGGGAGGGGGGGGGGTTTTTTTTATAATACATAGGCCATGGTTAGAACGTTACTACGATGATGAAAATTAATCTCTCAGATGAAGAATTGTAATCGTATTTCTTAAACCGCGCTGCTTAGGGATCACTTTGAAGTGAAACATTATATTTGACATGGTTATCAGAACTGATAAACGAGACAATTCTGTTATTTAGTAGTACGGGGTTAATTTCCTTGTCCTTCGTTTATGCATGGTCAAACCGACAAATAACCTCCAGATGTTTAATGTTTTAATCTTGTCAGGTGACCATTATTAAATAGTTCAACTGCTACAGTCTGCTTATCATATCAATGAAATTGAATCAAATATCACAGATGACGTTGGATACAAATGAAATTGAATGCAATGCTACACATAACCTTTTATAACTCTGAAATTGAATACACTGCTACACAAAGCAGTGATAACTCTAAATACAATGCTACACAAAGCCGTGATAACTCTAAATACAATGCTACACAAAGCCGTGATAACTCTAAATACACTGCTACACAAAGCCGTGATAACTCTAAATACAATGCTACACAAAGCCGTGATAACTCTAAATACAATGCTACACAAAGCCGTGATAACTCTAAATACAATGCTACACAAAGCCGTGATAACTCTAAATACAATGCTACACAAGGCCAGGATAACTCTAAATACAATGATACACAAGGCCGTGATAACTCTAAATACAATGCTACACAAGGCCAGGATAACTCTAAATACAATGCTACACAAGGCCAGGATAACTCTAAATACAATGCTACACAAGGCCAGGATAACTCTGAAATTGAATTCAGTAATACACGTGGCCTTTGATAACACTGCTACACGTGGCTTTAATAACTCTGAAATTGAATATAGTGCTACGCGTGGACTTCGATAGCTCTGAAATTGAAATTTTAAGATTGGTACTGTTTTTAAAAAAAAACAGATAATGATCAGAATCAAATCTAAAAAAAAACAAAATGTAGCATTATCCGATATGTCAACGT
Organism: Unio delphinus; assembly: GCA_029339505.1. Taxonomy (NCBI): domain Eukaryota; kingdom Metazoa; phylum Mollusca; class Bivalvia; order Unionida; family Unionidae; genus Unio; species Unio delphinus. The sequence continues at coordinate 6,337,521 of JAQISU010000210.1, read as the reverse complement.
ATCCTGTTTTAGTTATAGATATGGGGATTGAAAAGAGCCTATGTCTGTTTAATAGCATATCAGTGTGATGCAGACATAACTAGTTATTTTCTGTCATGAATTTTTTTCCTGTAAATATGATCCACACATCAAACAGAAACTGATTCAATGCCTCTAAATACATGAATGACGGAAGTAAACCAGGCGCTGTTAATGGTATCGCCTTACCAATTTTTTTTCCATATACCTCAACACTAATGTTTTGTGAAATAAATATACTTTCTATCCTATACTTCAGCATGTCACACGCTGTCACAGAGAACAATGTTTGATTGTCAACTGACAATAACAAAACCAGGTACTAAATTGCATTCAAGAGAGATAACTCTGCTAACTAGACAGGGGTAAGAGTTATCCGATAACAACATACCCATGTGTGACACATTATAAAAATAAATCATAAAAATACAAAATACGATCTAGATATGAATTAACATATTCCCATATGTTGCCAAGAGACTTAACGTTTTATTTTAAGCCTAACAGAAAATACAACTCTTACATAATGCGCCAATCACAGCTAACGTTGTGTATGCATGCAATGTTCCCTACACCTTAAGCACAGCCCACCTGGGATTGTGCAGTTGGTACCGTTATACCTTATTTAGTAAGACATGCATATAATGTGCATGAAAGTAGAAAATATTAAATTAATTGAAAGAAGACTAGAGACGCGCATGACAGATATTTAAACAGGAAAGTAACACTGCGAACGAAATAAAGAAATTCTTTAGATAGTATAGTTGTAACACCGCTAATAAACCATTTTATTTTATTTATTAATTTTTATTAATTAATTAAAACCACACCGTATCATTACATATCAGTTAGATGATGTATGACGGAATGTTAGAAAATAAATAATAAAGAAGATGAAGAAATTTTCATAGATGACTATAAATGAATGGTGTGAAGTTAGCATTGTAATCTCTCGGTTTTGTGTTGTTTATCTTATAGCCTGCGATGAGTAATTGATGTGCATTGTCTTTGACAACATCAGTGCCAAGAAATGTGTATTAATCTTAGGATGTTAAGAAATCAAAATATTCTACCATGGTGAGAGTCAGTTAAACAAGATCACAACCATGCCTTGAACAGATAACAAAATATACAGACTTTGGTGTCAGCAATGTCAAACAGTAAAGACCATACGAGTATGTCATATTGACTTTAACTTCCAAATTGATATTCGTCTGGATATACGTAAACAAAAATGATAACGCAATCAATTTATTCCGTGTCTTTCACATAATTTTAAAGATCTATAATTTGTCAAATGTACAAATTGGCGTGTCAGTTTTAGATCGCAAGGAAAATCATGTTAGATTAGAAATAAATCTGATTGTTAAGAATAAATCTGCATTTTAATCATGTAGTGATAATTTGCAAATTGAATCTTTCAAGATTCTCAAAAGCATTAATATAACAAGTAATAAAATCGCAGTTAGTGATGAGCAAAGAAGAATATGCGTTTATTTTCATACTTATCCATATTTATATGCGATAAATATTAATATAATAATAATATTAAATATAAATGCGATACTTATTATTCCACTATCAATATACAATATTTATTTTTACAACTTTTTTGGGGGGGTGGGGGGGTAGCCATTCGTTGTATTTATGGGTAACATCGCAGAGAATGACAGACGGATAAACTGATAGAGAGACATAAAAACAGACAGACATACAGACATTGAGAGAGAGAGAGAGAGAGAGAGAGAGAGAGAGAGAGTTTAACTTTTTTTATATAATAAACATTTTTAACTGTCAATTCAAACAATCGGGCATTGGATAAAGATGATAGCAATAAATATTCTCCAATTAGATTAAATATGTTTCATGAACACTGTGTTGTATCAACCAAACAACATGCCATGGGAAACACACGTTATATGCTATGGTTAACAATGATTCCAATACGTATAATTATGACAAGATGACCGTAAAATGGATACTTGGATACTATCATTTCCGTTTTTCAGCAACGTATTGTGGAAACAATATGACCGTAACATCTGTGTTTTTCTTTACTGATTTTACAGACAGGATTATGCAGGGTTCTAATTTGATTTTGTATTGATTGACAGGTTTGAGTAATTGAAGTTAATATCATGAAATATTAGAATTATTGAGTTTTGAGACATATATTTATTTATTTATCTATAGTTATATTTAAACTTATTACTAGCGAAACTTACTGTTTTTCTTCAAATTCAAAAAGTAGTAGGAAATGTGAACATGTGTTGTTTTTATTAAGATCTGTAATTGTTTGTAGTCATTTAATTAATTAATTATTCCAGATTAATCCGACTCCTTTAATTACTCAATCATTGCAGCTAACCCGACATCAAATTCTATTTTTAATTAAGTCATATAATACTTATATTCATTTTTGCAATGAATACAAATAATTAATTTTTAATGGTTATGATAGCTTTGTTTTATTTCATCAATACTGTGTTATTGTATTTTCCTCAGTTACAAAAGTTTTTGTTTTGTTGGTGAACACACTTCTCTACTTTTAATTGTAAAGATATACATCAGTATTCGTAAAATATTTATTTTTGCATATCATTTAAGGCAGTGAGCGAAATAAGTTTTTGCGAATGAACAAGGTTATGCTTTTAATTTTAAATCAAAAGCCTGGAATTACCTGTATAATTACCTGTATAATTGTATTGACCTGAAACACTCTGTATTCTCTTTTTACACGGTACAATATTCGAAATAGCTCGTATTAAATGATTGCATTTTGCGATCGCATTTTGATCTGTTTCATAGCATAATGACATTTTAATTGCGTGTATCGTCTATATATTAACATATGTTACTTTTTAATGGATTTTGTTTCTTCATAACGGAAGGATCACTGACAAGTTCTAAAACCGATTTCACAAACACGCAAGACCAAAAACGAACCATCATTTATCCTTGTATCACAAAGTTATTACTATCGCATACCATGGTATTAAATATCGCATACCATGGTATTCAATATCCAGCCCCTTTTTGCTACAAAAAGTACACGATGGGTACAGCATCCGGTACAAATGCATCACAAAATACACAATAGATAAAACTTCCGGTAAATAATACAAGAGAGTATTTAGTCTGACGCCAGTAACATTAACTGTCTGCTAAATGCGGCCCATTGTATTATGGAATTTTGCATGGAAAACAATGGTGGTTGAGATTCGGCGCTGCAGATAATATGGGAAACTATATATTACAACTGGACACTTACAGTACTTCTAACTGTTTTATAATGACATGTTTCATTTGTGAATGTATATGCAGGTGATGCTTCCAAGGATACATTTTTGGTATAGATACTTGATAGCATTACTCACCTTCCGCAGTGCTAAGGAGCGACATGCGAAATGTTCCCTGTTTGCAACGTAGTTGAAGCTAGAAAAAAAAGAATTGAGGAATTCTGAAAGCTTTGTAACATCATAGATCTAGTGTCTGCAAACGAGAGTCAAAATCAAGATTTCAAATGTTGTTCGTTATCGCTAGGGCGTCCGTGGATATATTTTGTTTGATCTGGTAAAGGACAAATGCAACTGTTGCCAACGCCTCATTTGTGTTTTAAGAATCTTACAGCACTCTCTAGCAAAGGCAACGAGACAATTAATCTCTTTTGAAGTGAAGTAGGGAAACCAAAATGGCCATCCGTCAGCTGTTAATAGGATTAGGCAGTCAAATGGCTGACTATTTCACTATGTTCAATAGATTTTCTCCATAAGACGGTATATGATTTTCCTATATGTCAGGATACGCAAAAAATGTCTGTTGGAAACTGCGATTTTCAATCAATAACGGACATGAAAGCTATCTTATGGGACACCACATTTATCACTGAATACAAAAGACAGTGGATGTTACTGTGGCTGGTACAAATTGTTTAAGAAAAGTTTATTGACGAAAAAGCTGTTTCCTTTGATGAAGTTTAATGACTGTACCATGACCTAATCGACCCCTTCCCCCTCCCATGAAGTTGTTTCCAGTCCAATTGACGTTCCAAACATTATTGGAAAATGGGAATATGTTCAGTTAGATTTAAGCCAATATATATAACTGTTACTACTACTAGTATTATAACTACTGCTGCTGCTCACATTAATGATACTACCACTACCATGGCTGTCGCTGCTGCTGCAACTACTAGTACTACTTCTAATAAGACACATCTACTTCTTTCATAACAATCCTATTTATTATTACAACCACTACTAACCAATTATACTACCTATTTATTATTACAACCACTGCTAACCAATTATACTACCTATTTATTATTACAACCACTGCTAACCAATTATACTACCTATTTATTATTACAACCACTGCTAACCAATTATACTACCTATTTATTATTACAACCACTGCTAACCAATTATACTACCTATTTATTATTACAACCACTACTAACCACTTATACTACCTAACCAATTATACTACCTATTTATTATTACAACCACTGCTAACCAATTATACTACCTATTTATTATTACAACCACTGCTAACCAATTATACTACCTATTTATTATTACAACCACTGCTAACCAATTATACTACCCATTTATTATTACAACCACTACTAACCACTTATACTACCTACCGGTATTACGGTTATTTATTCGTTAAACAACACAACCAGGGTATCTAAAAAGTAATCTTATTCTACCGTTACTACGACGACGACTCTGCCGATAGACACTCTTAATCACCAAGAATTGCAGATTAGACTTAATTTGAAGCTCTTGACGTCATGGATACCAAGAAAGAGTAACTTTTTAAACAGGTAACATTTCTAAAGAAAATAAGTTAATCAAATAGTTGATTACTTACTTAAATACTTAACTGATTCATTGATTCATTCATTAATTAAGTAATTAATAAAGTAATTAGTGATTAAATAGTCGGTTATTTAATTAATTAATTAATTAATATTTAAACAGTTCATTAATTATTAGTTAGTTATTTAATCAGTTAAAACTTAAACAGCTGATTACTTGAATAGTTAATTAATCAACTAGTTGAATAATGAATTGATTACTTAAAAATAATAATAATAATAATAATAATAATAATAATAATAATAATAATAATAATAATAATATAATTAACGAGATAGACTAAGAAAGCATTCTGATTGACCAGACAACTTAGAAAGGTCCAACTTAGAGAGAGATACCTGAGTAACGTTTCAAGATATGGCTTAATTTGAAGTGATTGAAGCCATAGATAACTATAAGTAAATTATTAAACAGGTAACATTTGTAATAATAATAATAATAATAATAATAATAATAATAATAATAATAATAACAATAATATAAAGGAACACCGTACTAGAAGCAATACTAAGTAAGAGAAGATATGAACTTAGAAACGTTCTTTCAAAGCTGGCAGGTGTAGAACAGGAAGAAAAATTCCAGTTATCTCCCTTTCGCCCGTAACGGATTAACAACTTCAAAATTTTGCCGTTAATTTTAATAACCTGGTTCGAATTCCTCTTAAATCGTCATCCATTGTGTCAACTGTCCCAGGGATACCACTACTTATTGCATTATTCAGCGCTCAATCAGTAGGATCACCGGAAAAGCGCACAGAAATTGTTAATTTTATCAACGACCAGAATATTGACGTCTTCTTCATAACAGAAACTTGGTTACATTCTACAGGTGATGAATCTAAGTGTGCGGATTTAACACCTTACAGTGGTTTAAGTCCTACTTAGTCAACAGGACACAAATTATATCTGTAAATGGAATACACTCCAGCCCAGTTGACGTATGTTTCGGTGTTCCACAGGGATCTGTTATTGGACCTGTTCTCATCATTCTGTATACTCAGCCGCTCTTAAGTGTCATAGATCATCACCTAGTGTCACACCAATTGTATGCTGATGACACCCAAATATACAAGTCTAGACACCCAACTGAAGTTGATGCTACCATCCATAGAGTAGAGAAGTGCATTTCTGATGTGAAATCATGGATGACATGTAACAAGCTGCAGATGAATGATGATAAAACTGAGGCTATTCTGATCACAACACAAAGACTTTCTCATTCACATCCTTTACCTCAGATAATAAATATCAGCAACACCAACATTAAATTCTCACAGTCAGTACGGAACCTAGGCGTTACTCTAGACAGTACTCTCACATTGCACCAACATGTCATGAACATATGCAAGGCTGCATATCTTGAATTGAGACGCATCAGTTCCATTCATAAATATCTTTCAGTTGATGTCACTAAAACACTTGTGTGTTCATTAGTACTTTCAAGACTGGACTATTGTAACTCAATTCTGTCTGGTTCGTCACAATATTTACTCCAGAAACTTCAAAAAGTTCAAAACACAGCTGCACGGATCATCTTTAGAGTACCTCGATCAGAGTACACCTCACCACTGCTCTGTACCCTACATTGGCTATCAATTCGATACAGAATCAAACACAAAATTTGTTCTCTGTACTATGTTTCAATGACAGACTCCAGTCCTACATACCTATCCAGCCTCACCCAAATGTATACACCAGCTAGATCCTTACGCTCTTCTTCTGATAATCGTATACTGATTGTTCCCAAGGTGAAAACAATGTCATATGGACAACGTTCGTTTGCACACCAGGGCCCGGCGACGTGGAACGAATTGCCCATTGAAATTAGACAAAGACACAGTGGTCCCTTTTAAGAGTGCTGTTAAGACTCACCTGTTTCGACTGCAGGGACAAACTTAGCGACCTAATCATGTTTTGTATCTTATATGTTTCAGCATGTTTTTATGTTTTCCAATTTCATTGTTTTTGTCATTTGTTGTTCTTTAGTGTAGTCATATCATTATTGATTGTGTAAAGCGCTTAGAGCTTCGAAAGATTAGGCGCTATACAAAGTCCTCATTATTATTATTATTATTATTATTATTATTATTATTATTATTATTATTATTATTATTATATGCTTACGAAAGGAACACACCGTATATGAATACTGAGGTAAAGTCAGATATTAATAAACCGGATGTGTTCAATGAAATAACACGTAGACCACAAAGACGAACATATAATGGAAGATTATTGCTGATTTGGGCTTTACGCCATTTACACCTCATAATAGCTATCTCTGGCAGTCAGGATAACTGGTGAAGGAAGATTCGGAGAAAACACCTGTAAGCTCTCTGACGTACACACATTTGCCGATCCGGAGAATCGAACCGATGCAGACATATGTGAGATGGCAGTGATCGGTAAAAGCTAGCGCTTTTAACCTCTCTGCCATCTGGGGACCCCAATCTAATGGAAGAAAAAGAATAAGCTTCCCTATATAAGCGTCTGCCCCTTTCGCGAGTAAAGGAAAACGATAATGTATATTACCAAAAGGAAATGTCCGCTAGAGAAAAACAAACAGTATATGTTAATGACGACAGCAACATTTTTCGGTTAGGTTGCAAGAAATATCGCGTAAGAGCTATATACAGCCCTATCCTCGGGTTGTAACCACTCCGGTGGCCTAGTGGTTAGAGCATCCGCCGCGGAAGCGGTAGGTCGTGGGTTTGACCCCCGGCAGAGTCATACCAAAGACTTACAAAAATGATACTAACAACTGCCTCTCTTGACGCTCAGTATTAAGAGGTTAGTGTTAGGACTGGTCGGCCTGGTGTGAGGATAATATGACTGGGTGGGACATCATGCTACATGTCTGCAGCATGATGCCCCAGTGCTAGACATCACTATAAACTGCTTCGCTGCAGACATCGTAACGATAGGACTGAATTTTGTTTAAAGCTACGTTAAAAATCCTAATCAAGCAAACAAAGAAACCCTCTGGTAGCTTTCGAGAATTTGGTAAATATTAAATTTCAACTAATCTCGCCAACATATACATTTATATAATGTCAGATCATAATACATTTGATTTGTCAAGTTTAAGGATTACAAGTTCAACAAAACAGATCTCGTGCAACGTACCCTCTAAGCTGAACGCGTGCGCGCGTGCGCAGCTGCTCAGGCATCCCCGCGCAGCTGAATTGTCAATTTTTGCTCAGTGCAACGTTAAATTTTGCTCCTCTCCGTAATGCTTGTGCAGTGCAGCGAGCACTGCACGCACACCTACCATTCGCTTAGAGGGAACGTTGATCTCGTAATATTAAACCTAAGGTTACATTAAATGTTCTTGACGAATTAATAACTAGTATTGGTAAACAACCAATTGGTGTGAATAAAATAGGGGTTAAAAGTCAACATTTCACTACCATTTAATTCTTCGAACTAGCTGTAATGCTTCAATAAATGTTACCTCTCCAGTTGTCTAAGTGTTGATAGCGTCCTCCACAGACGCGATAGGTCGCGAGTTCGAACCCCACCCGAATCATACCAAAGATTTATCAAAATGGTACAATCAGCTGCATGGCTTGACTCTCAGCATAAGAGGTTTGTGTTAGGACTGATCTGCCTGGTGACGGCATAATGTGACTGGTGTTGTGTGATGCTGTATGTCTGCGTCATGATGCCCTAGTACAAGACATAATATAAACTGCCACATTGAAATCACCGTAGCAATAAGACTGACCAATGGTTAAAAGCTACGTTAAAAATAGAAATACATAAAGACAAAAAATGTTTCAAACTGAATGTTGTCTTAGACAAGAAAAAGTTTGTGTTTAACCATTGTCAATGATTGTAGATTTTATGAGTAGGGATCAAATAAAGACTACAGCTTAACTATTGTTTTCCATGATTTTGGATTATATTTTAAGATAACGAACATTAATAAACAAGATATTTACTTGGATCTCACTTGACTTGAGGACCATGGTTGCCGATTGTACTATTTATGGTGTATCTGATGTCCCTTGCTAACATTTAAGCAATTAGACCTGATTTTTTAAAACATATAATGGAAAATCCCGTTGGCAATAACTGAAGTCCAGGCATTTTGTTCTGTCATTAAGTAGATGATCGTCTGAATATAAGGAAAACAAAATAAACACCCATTTTAATATCAGTCTCAGAAGAGTCGCTATTAGTTGCGTTCATTTATAATTTAAGAGGGATTATGTAATTAAATTATTCATTGGAATTAAAAAGTGTTCATTGACATTTTGGAATGAAACACCGTTGTGCATTGTTGGGTATTGTGAATTCATTCAAGAACATTATGGATTGTACCAATGCAATACATCAAGACTGTTTACACATCAGCACAATCAAGACTATCGACACATCATCAAATACAACAAACGGAATTTGTTTGGAACTCTGTATACTTAGGGGTTTGTGGATAGAACTTTTATGGTCATTTGAGATCTGATCCACAATACTGTAAGTGGCTCTTAAATTTGTAATATCTAAATTAGAAACTCAACTCTTGGCATGAATATATATATAGGTATTAATGAAGCAAAATATTTTGCACAACAGATTAATTGACATGCATTTTCATGTAATGAACAATTAGAGAAGCTGAAAAATAGTAACAATAACAAATAATTAATTACATGTTGGACCAAACACTTAATAATAGTCGTCAAAATCAGCTTAGAGATATGTTTCTGATTTATCATCTGGGTTTTTAAAGTCAACCTATTGGTATCTATTTGTTTATTTGCAAGGTGGAGTATGCAATATACATAATACGAAAGTCGTCACATGCCACTCCGTCCGACACAAACTATAAATATCTCCATTTAAAGCATTCAATCTACTTTGAAGATCAAGCGTCTTTTCTATAGATAACGGTATATATCAAAACAGCTGTTAATACGACTATCAACACGAGTAGTAGTAGCACGAGTTGCAAACATAGCGATTACGTTAGAGGTATAGTTATTACAACAAAAGCTTTGCATAAAGGATATAATGGAACCACAGTAAAATCACATTGCCTTAGTTTTCTCTGGCATTAACAATTTTTGTCGATACAAGAGTAATGACGAGCTTTGTATGCTACGTTTGTTCCGAGAGTGTGATATCCAACCGTCCAAAAATGGAGTTCTGCATACAAATATTTCCATTAGCCGTCTTACCAATATTCCCTTCCTTTAGAAACCATAAACTATGTACTTGCCACGATCCCAGTAGCATAACAGGACAGTGTATAATAACGATTCCAATTTGGAATTTCGAGACATACAGCAATAGAGTTCTTGGATGTTGTGAAGACTCTGAAATCTTACTTTTATATTATATGCGTGGTTTCTAAATCAAAACCGGTTTCTTGAATAGCCAGCATGTTAAATATAATGTTTCTGCAATCACTGTGTAGTGTTATTACCAGCGTTAATTTACTGAAACAAATAAAAAAGTTACGTGTTGATTTGTTCATCAGATACATACCGATTTTCATGTCGAATTTTAAAACAGTTATCTTCTTGCTGCGATTTAGAACAGCGACTATTAGAAAGATCCCCGATCCCCTCTGGAACTGCTGGTTTATATCAAGCAGAGAAAAATGGCAATTAAGAGCGATGTTTCTAATAAAGAATTGTTACTCTTCTCGCATTATTTTCATATAAATCAGTCAGTCGTCTAAATAGTCATATAAATCCTGGACATCTGAAACCATTAGAATGCTTTCGCAATAAAATTCCGTTTATCTTATATGTTCTACATTGATATATTCGCATTTACAAAGTTATTTAGATACCATTCATCGTAAAACATATAAAACATCGAAATCAAATCATTATTTGTATTTGAAAGGCATACTCCCTTCTATAATCTATTTGTATGTTGTTGGTTTTTTTTTCTCCCTTTTATTCTTCAAAATGAATAATGAAAATTTCACATTGAACCCATTCCTTGATGAAGGCAGGATAGACTCTCCATATCAAACTAATGTAAAGTACGAAAATAATAATAATAAAAACAAAACTGATAAAGAAGCCTGATTCAAACGGTAGTACGTCTGAGCCAAACTATTATATTTTCAAACTTGAGCAATAATTATTTTTCGCATTGAGCGAAAAACCTGTACCTCATAGTTATTCCCATGCTATAACTTGGGATATGGAGATCGGTCTGTAGTTATTCCCATGCTATAACTTGGGATATGGAGATCCGTCTGTATGTTTGTTCGTCCATCTCCCTATTCTTTACGGCATTCCATCCTATGCCGCTGGTGGAGAATCTAAACGGGGTAGCTAGATTGTCTTTAGATCTTCTAGTTACAATAGGGAAAGCCTTACACCCCACTTGAGCCGCTCCAGGACGTGTCTTCCAAAATGTATATTTTTCTTGTGGATGTAATCGTACACACCACGGACCCATTAAAGACAAACATTTATATTCCAATTTTTAATAGCGTGCTAGTCTTAACGTTTTATATATGTCGTATTATCTTATGGTTAACATATTTGAAATAGTAGATGGGGTTTATCACATCATGTTCATTTTAAACAAAAAAAAATAAAAATAATGTAAAACTTAAATGATAAATGTTATGTTTTATGGTTATAAGTGCCATGGTAAGGGAGTAATAAATCCAGAATGTATTCTCGGAAATGAAATTCTCTATTGCAACTTAACTATGCAACAGCTATTTACATTTCCAGCAATGTTTCTTTAAGTACCGTGTATTAAGTTTATATTCAAAATCGAGCAATATTTCATACACTTTGCATCGCAAAAATACTTATCTATCAGATCCCTCTGTGTATTACAATATGATAGCACTTTTGGCATATCATAAATCATACTGCATGACGGAGACTGACATAAGAACTCGCATTTTATGTCCTATTGGACCTACAAAATATTCGTTATATGGAACGTCGTATCTTCGAGTGGAACTCCACAATCGGCACAGAGGTACTCGTGTCTAAATCTCTAGACTAGTCAACCATCGTTGTCGGATTCAATCATTTCAGAGCTGTTAGATTCCATTACACAGCAATTACCCTAGTATTCGTCCGAAACCATTTGTACACTGCCAAACCATAACGCAATAAGCAAGAACCTCATTTATGTCCTTATTTTGATCGAATATTACGATCAAGATTTGATGTTTTCTCTCATAAAAGACAAGAAAAACGCTTCCAGTCAAGTCTAAATAGGCTAGCCAATTGGTATAATAGATATAAGTAATTGATGATAGACTTTTGATAAATGGTTTCTTTTGTAGCATTGGTCGGGACATGCCCATCAATAAGCTGCAATACAACTAACCTGAAGCAAGATTTTGTATCCCATGTTACAATGTGTCATAATGCCACATTAATAATGTCAAATGTATGATAATGGTTTTAACAAAAAGCTACTTTATGAGAAGATGACCATCGTGGTGTCAAAATGTAAAGTTGTTTAGCAAATTTTCTTACAAGTCAGGTATATTAACGTTTTCGTTTACATTGTACTCAAAACTCTGATGTAAAGAATGACGAAGATTGCGTTTAAACGTTTATAATTTTGTAAAATTAGCACTGATGCTCAATACGCACTCAGATAGCTAGAGTTGTGGATGATTATTCCAACTTAGACAATTATTTTCCTCTGGAACATCACCATGTATATGAATAAGACATTTAAATTTATTAATTTTATTTTTGATTAATTAAACATTACCCATGCATCATTATCTACTATATTAAGTAGTACAATGATGTGATTAGATTCTTGCTGTAAGGTAGATAGACACAGAACGACGCATTATTTGAATGGTAATACATATTAAAGCCGTCAACCACCTACATGATTTTCTGATGTTTTACACAACCAAACAACAATTTTCTTTTTAGTCATATTTATATCTTTTTAGTGGAGCTGTACAATCCAGAAGAATAAAAATATAGTAATGGCTTTTGTGTAAAATCAAGAAAAAATAATATATATTAATATTTTTTTCTGTTCTTTATTTCGAGTCCTATATTTAAAGGGATGCATAACTATACAAAAGACAGGATGCTTTGGAATTACCCACAGTTACCATAAGCTTTCAAATGGTAAAATCTCCAATAAAGATGCTCTTGATGTGTCAACTATTGCAATCATCTTTCGTAAATGTTTACAAGGATTTGCAGTATTATCTTTAATTTAAATGGACAAAAAGTGATATTAATTTCATTCACCTGTGTCCTTACCGAGTTTAAGGAGCTTTCATTTATAGAAAAAGGAGAAGATACAAATTTATCCAAATGACAACTATTTTGACTTTATGCGATTCATAAGTTATTGCCTCTTTGTAGAGCGTAATAGTGAGTGATGCTGCGTTTGTGATTAAGTTACGGTTAAGTCAGACGTATGCAATAGAACTTTTTCCGAACATGGGTGAATTAATTTGAACATACAAATCATATATTTATAGTTGCTTGAAGTGAACCATGTAAAAAGGTGTGGTTATCATGTACATTATTAAGCACGATAGTTTGGATCTAATGATGCAGAAAATGTGTATTGGAAATTAATTTGTATCTTCAACTTACGGACCAACATGCATTGATACGTAATTGTTAGAAAGGAATGGTCCAGAACGAGTCCGAGCTATCAATAATTGAATTAATTTGAATGTTTCTAATCCAACGGTCCGTTAATCTATCTAGCTGAGACTGTCATGTCAAATACGTACTAAATACAATGCTCTTCCACTATCGGTCCTTTCGTCTAAGAAAACAAATTTCTGACCAAATACTTTTAAGGGACTTATTAAATAACTTGTTCTACTTTAATTGGTATATAATCAATGCTAGTTTTGCTGGATAATGTTACTGGATTGCTAGGATTTAAACGCAATATGGGAAGAATGTATACCCTTCTTAAGTTTGAATGTTACAAACCAGAATTGTTTGAATTAGTACCTAGAGATAAAGGTAATGAATCGAAATCAGTAATGAGTTTGTAAAAGACAAATTTATGTTTGGATTGATTGGACGAATTAGATGTAAATTCAATTATGGTTCAAGCAAAAAAAAAATAGTCTAAGTTATAACGCTTGCAAAAGTAAAATCTTAGAAATTATATAATGAGACGCAAGAGATTTTAAAGGAAGACATAAAAATTGTGTTAGGATATAATATATTTCAACTAATGCTCGAAGATGTGCATGAAGTTCTTTAAATAACTAACCTATACATTGCACTATTAGCGATTATTTTTAAAGCAATGAAAATAAAAGGGGGAGATAATGAGTAGCGGATAATGTTCTAATGCATATCAATATGATGAAATTATATTTAGACTACAGAAAAGTGTATCAGGCATTGTTGTAGCATCTCTTAAACCGTGATTAGTATACCTTACATAGTTGCAAAAGATGTAACAAAACATAGACTATATTAAACGCATTGAATTAACACATTATTTTCTCAACCGTCTCAACTGTGTGAATCTTATTCTCTGATACTTTCTTGTCGAATACTGTTTCGATTTTATTATCTCCCTTGGTATACGTATGCATTTGTGTTGTAATTTAGTGTCATTTACATTCAGCACAAGAGAACCATGGTAGCTCAGTTGGTAGAATGGTAGACCGTCTAACTCGATATTCTTATATAGCGAAATCGATACACCCACCCTCAGGACAGACTGATGCGGCAGCCTCGGTGTAACCTTGGGAGTGCCATTTTCATTTTCACATAACTCGCTGCTTCTCACTCCTTTCTATTACTTATTTTCAGATCATAGAGCCGTCCTAGAGCGATTTATTATTAGGGGCCATACACCTGAAGTAGGAATACCTGGCAATATGCGCTTTTGTTTATACACGGGCATGTTATTTTCCTATAAATATTGTTACTTACAAGTGGGAATCCTAGTATCCTCTTCACACTATGTACGTGTACAACCATTTTAAACTGCTTGCTATCTTCTTAAATAACTATCTATATTTTTCTCAAACGTTTCTACAAAATAAAAATTAGCTCAAAACTTGAAATAGAAAGAACGATTGATATTCAAAAAATTCGAACATCCAGGTCAGTGTCCATTTTAAAGGAATTTTTCTCAGATTATTTAAAAGAGTGTACCTCAATGGCTTGATAAGTTTGTGGCAAGGAATTCTACAGGACTGTTCATAAAATTGTAATTGGATTATTACCAAAGCGTTTATAGAACAGTTCCTTAGTTATTCCATGACATTGTTCACAGGATAGTCAATAAAATGTTCCCAAAATAGCAAATTGGAATTGATCTCACAATAGTCCTTGGGTTTGCTCTCAAAATAGCCCATAGGATTGTTCTCAACATATTCCTTGGGATTGTTCTCAAAATAGCAAATTGGAATTGTTCTCACAATATCCCGTGGGATTGTTCTCAAGATAGCTGTTGGATTTGTTCTCAACATAGTAATTGGGATTGTTCTCAAAATTGCCCTTGGGATTGTTCTCAGCATAGGCCTTTGGATTGTTCTCAAAATAGCCCTTGGGATTGTTCTCAACATAGTCCTTAGGATTGTTCTCAACATAGTCCTTGAGACTGTTCTCAAATAGCCCTTGGGATTGTTCTGTTCTCAAAATAGTCCATGGGATTGTTCTCAAAATAGCCATAGGTATTGTTCTCAAAATAACCCTTAGAATTATTCTCAAAATAGTCCTTTGGGATTGTTCTCAAAATAACCCTTGGGATTGTTCGTAAGATAGTCCATACGAAAGTTCGTAAGATAGTCCATACGATTGTTCGTAAGATAGTTAATGAAATTGTTCCTAAACAGAGGTGAAACTATTCATCGATTTATTGATACATCGATAGTTTTGCTTGAACGGTACGCATATCGATACAAGAAAAGGAGAGTCGATGCAAAACGATAAATCCATTATTATTTTAAACCTCAGCAGTTATGAATAATTATTATTAATTCGAATTCTTATTATTTGAGAATATAATTCTTCTGAAACAACATCTGTCGACCTAGTCAATCATTTTATTTAGTAAAAACGAAAACGACTATTGAGATTACTCGTTCGTAGTTTTTAACTTCAAACAAAGGGTCTGATGACTAAAACGAGTTAAATGGAGTCACTATTAAATAGCCTAAAATACTGAATAAAACTCACTGAGAACCAACAAGTAGTCTGTTTGAAAGTATTTTAGTTTTCTTGTTATCTATAATATGCATATAGGAAATGCAACCATTCTGTCAACATATATAAAGGGGCATCACCTATGGTTAAAAGATGGAACGGACATTAAGTATCGATATATGCCATAGTTGTATCGTCTCACCCCCATTCATAAGATAGTCTATGGGATTGTTAGTAGGATAGGCCATGAGATTGTCCGTAGAATAGTCAGTCGGATTGTCCGTAGAATAGTCAATCGGATTGTCCGTAGAATAGTCAATCGGATTGTCCGTAGAATAGTCAATCAGATTGTTCGTAAGATAATCCATGGAATTGTTAATAAGAGAGTCCATACCAATGTTCCCAAGAAATTCCATGAAATGCTTCTGACGATAGGTAATTTTCTTCCCAAAATATTCTACAATGTTCCCAAGAAATTCCATGAAATGCTTCTTACGATTATTCCTGTAGATAGTAGGTAATTTTCTTCCCAAAATATGCTACAAGATTAATCCTATCAAAGCCCATACAATTATTTCTCAGATGCCCGGTAAGTGTATTTCTAAAATATCGATAATAATTTTCCTTCCAGAGTCTATAAAATGGTAGGTCGGGTAGTCAATGAGCCTATCCTAACGGCAGTTCGAGAGATTGTTTCACGGATTGTCCATAATATTGTTCCCAGGACAGTCCCTATTCGTTTTCTGACGGCAGTCTATAAGATTGTTTCTAAGATACTCCATAATGTTGTTCCAATAGCAGTCCGTGATATTGTTCCGAAGATTGTGCATACGACTAAAATTAACATCTTTGTTATTCGTAGAGAGCTGTCTTAAAGACTATCTTAGGAATGCGACGATATATATTTGATTTTTTGCTCTCAAAACTGGAGCCGTCAGTAATTATAAAAATGTAATGTGAAATGACTTCTGCGATAAACCATATTGTGCATTACTTTTAACTTTGATTTCATAAAGTTGTTGTTGTTGTAGCAAGGTTTAACGCCACTTTGCAACACACGATAGGCTATACATGGCTGTCAGTATTATCGGTGGAAACCGGGAACCTCCCCGTAAAGAACCACCGACCCACAAGAAGTTACCCACGCAGACAGAGGTGAGATGGCAGTGATCAAAATACATATTTGTGGGACAGTTGCTACCGAGTGCTATAGAAACATTTTCCTCTTTACCATCCGACCCCACCCCCTTTCTCCAGCAAACAAGGACTCTAAAATAAATTGCTTGTCTATAGACTTGTCCTAGATTCATTTTCAGTAGAAATAACTCCAAAGCTATTGACGTCATTTGAGTCTGTTTACAGATGGTAATAAGTACCGCACAGACTGGTGTGTATACTTTGCAATCTTTTACAATAGATGCTTTGAAATAATTCTCAGCTCATTTTATTTCATGGTGTCATCATAGCGTTTGTTTTGAAGGGGACTTTTAAACCATATAAAATGCTTTACAATCCTATTTTGATTCATAAAAGTTCGTGAATGTTATGATATTGTTTCGTTCTTTTTTTATATTTGCTTTAGCATGGTGCATCATGTATGGTTCTTCTTATTTTAAATAGAACGCTATATCACTGTCGTGTACGATTGACAGTTTTATTGATTGGAAAAAAGACCAGAAAAAATAACCCTAAATATGCATGTATTTTTACTTATAACAATATCTTTATTTGGTTCTATTTTCTTAATTTCGATACCTAGAACCTTAATGTGTAGTGAGTTGATACATTTTAATACATGGATGACAAATAAATCCCGAATATGATATATGAATATTTTACTGTGGCAAAGTTTCCGTTGTAGTCAACTGGTTTTGGTAGTTGTATTTTCTAGAGAGTTAGCTAAATTTATTTCTCGCTTTGGTGAAAAAAGTATGCATAACAGGCCCGAATTACATGATATAATGCACCAGTCCACAAATTCTGCAATATGCTTCTCTTATTTGCTTTTCTGTTTTAGAAAAGGAAAAAATATACGATGGCTTAGATACTTGCTATATTATTTTAATACATTGCTCAGTTTTCAAGAAGCCGCAGCGCAATATATATATATATATATATATATATGCAAAAGTCTCCTTTCTG
The DNA here is from genome assembly GCA_029339505.1 of Unio delphinus. Classification (NCBI taxonomy): domain Eukaryota; kingdom Metazoa; phylum Mollusca; class Bivalvia; order Unionida; family Unionidae; genus Unio; species Unio delphinus. The sequence continues at coordinate 6,319,368 of JAQISU010000210.1, read as the reverse complement.
TGTTTAGAAAACAATGCTAACGTTTTCCAAAAAAGAAGTACGAGGTCAGAAACACAAAGACATTGATATATTTTTTACATTGTACTTTTTATTTTTCTCAAAGAAGTCATCCTATTCTTTCCTGTCTTTTCTCCTTTTACATTATATTTATAACCTACTGATACTTTGGTCACCGAATAACGACATTATTATATTGTGACTATACCGAATAACGACATTATTATATGGTGACTATACCGAATAACGACATTATTATATGGTGACTATACCGAATTACGACATATTACGACATCTTACAAAAGATGTTCATGTTTTCCAATGGACTTTTTAAATAATAATTTCATATATTGAACATATTACAAGGCGAGAGACGTTTTACGACAAAAAAGACACTTAAAATAGTGAATATCCCAATTCGAATTCTGTTATATGAATTTACTACCTATTATTTTAAAATGGTTGTTTTATTTCCTTAACTCCGGACTGATGTATTGAATACAATTTCATTATTTTATTTTTCTGCTTTTACTGTCCTTTTCTTTTCGCCGGATTCGGGGCGAGCAGTGTTCAAGTTCATATTAACAAATCAGTTTAAACACAATTTGATTTAATTGAAATGGGCAGAATTTTTAATTATCTCAAGTTTCCATCTCTCTCATTCAAAAGTATTACGACATATTCAACATGATATCATCACTAAATACGAAAATGTATGAGAGAGAGAGAGAGAGAGAGAGAGAGAGAGAGAGAGAGAGAGAGAGAGAGAGAGAGAGAGAGAGAGAGAGAGAGAGAGATATTGGTCATATATTTGCATACATATAGTAGAATATATACGTACTATAACCTACGGTTAATTACTATTTACTGTTTCAAACATTAATCGGCTTCCGTTAATCACTGAAAATCATAAATATTTGAATTTGAAGAAAAAAAGAAAGCAAACTTTAATCAGTGTGCACTAGTTATAAATACCAAAACTTGTTTTGGTTGGGTTTTAATTTTGTTTTATTTCCAGTAATTTGAATAATTTCAAGGTGAACCTTTTTATAATGGAATAAACAATTTAGTACGCTTAACGTAACATTTCACTCGACCGTTTCTTTTTCCAGTCAATAACATCACGTGTCGAAAATAATGAAATCAATATTTGATTGTACATAATAATGGAAAAACTCACGAGAACATGTCTTTAATATTACAAATGCCTATCATATGTTCACTAGATTTTCATTCATTAAGTCCTCTGTATCAATTATATCTATAGCATGGCCCTGGTGATAGACTACTAATATATATATATATATATATATATATATATATATATATATATATATATATATATATATATATATATATATATATATATATATATATATATCTATATATATATATATATACAAACCTACCTACCTACCTACCTATCTACCTACCTATCTACCTATCGACGTATCTATCTATCTATCTATCTATCTATCTATCTATCTATTATATACATTTAACTGTAACAGCAATATTCATGTTGCCATTTCTAACTATATTGTATATATTTAATATGAGATAAATTACACATATAAAAGTAAACGGATAAAGCATTTAGTGAATACACGTTTCTGTAGCAATTGTTGATAAGATATATATTTATCATCTTACCTTAAGTTTGCCTGCTGTTCACTATAGGACGGTCACTGTTTAAGAGCGGGCCCTCACTAACGTCATATCAAATCCATGCGCGGATCGGAAATTTGTAACTGCCTCTGATTTATAACGTGTGGTTACCAATAGCATCCAATCCCAAATCGGCACGGCGATAGAATCCTTGTGAAAACCCAGTCGGGATATTAATAAAGCAGGTCAAACCCAGTTTATATGCTCCAAATGACGTTTCGTGGCATTTGATATCAATACAAACAGAGCACGCAAACGTTATCGTTTCTTTCTAGTCATGCAGTTTCGAAATAAAGTTTTCATTTACTGAAATATCCGATGTTATGGCTTGTAATCGTTTACATGATGTAAGATCCCCTTTATACGTACAACAAATGCTACAAATGCATTTGATACTCGATTGGTGCTCAATTTCAAATTTATTTTGATAAGATCTTATAATAAATGATACTGGCAAGAAGCAATATGGGATTTTATTTTAATTAAAATTGAAAAACCAAACATCTGAATTAAGAAAGGGGACATGGTCATTGATTTAAGGATTGATGGTTATGTGATCGATATTGTGATCTGGGGACTTGGTCATTGATTTAAGGATTGACAGGTGATCGATACTGTGATCTTAGTATTGTATGAAGCTTTTGAGTGCCCAAATATAAAAATTAATGAATCATTGTCTTGGAGGTAAAATACATGAAATCGCAGACAACTGTCATTTTAAAGGCAGTTAATTGACAAGTTTTTAATATGCCAAGCAATGACAATATTCACTTGTTACCTTCAATCATCATCTACTGCGTGACCTATGTACGCGGTCATCGAGAGGGGATTACGTAATTCGAAAGAAATGTTCTCCTGTGTCAGATTAAACACTTTATAGTATTAAGTACGATTCTAACGGAAAGCATATATGTATTTCGACAATTAAAACTGTTCTATTACCAGTAGCAAAGATATAAATGCTGTAAAAGAAATAAATGTTGAGAGAGAGAGAGAGAGAGAGAGAGAGAGAGAGAGAGAGAGAGAGAGAGAGAGAGAGAGAGAGAATAATTGTAGAAACACCTTAATTGTTATCACTGAAACAGGTCCATTTTTTATTGTTACCAGTTGCGTGATTACTAATAACTTTGTTGCTGTTGCTACGGTAACAATTACCTGGTTTCTATCCGTCTTCTAGTCGCTGTCACAAAATACATGCTTTTGTTTGACGTTTGACTTTGACTACAACGTATTATGTAGAAGTATTTAAACATTAAAATGCAACTAAATTATCAAACCTGTATGATCTGAATTTAAAACAACTCTGTCCAACTATATTTAGTTTTTGATCAAATTATCAGCTCGATCGCATAAGTGGAATTCAAGATTGAATTAAACTCAATGTTATTCTAACTAAATGTAAACTCATTGTTTTTTATGAAAGTCAAAAGCAAAGGAAAATAAATCACTCATTCACCACCGATGTTTTAATGTTTCTCAGAAGATTTGTATGTTACGTCTCACAACTGTAGTGCAATTAAACATGTAATGCAAATATTCCTGTTGCAGACAGAACATTTAATGAGCAAACATTTCAGATGCTTTCCAGTTTTTAGTTATATTTTATTTTCTTCAATTAGGCATATTTCATTCATAAACAATTTTAAAAAAATTAAAGTACCACTTTACAGATGTATGTTGCATAACATTAGCCACCAATGTCGAATCATTTTTCAACGCTTCCCAATCAAACAGACATGTTTTCTTACATAGCAACTTCATATAAAACTCGCACTCACTCCAACAAGTGTTGGCGCATAGCAATTATACAATATGGCAAATAGAATGAAAATCCAATCATGTCTTCAGTGATAGTGTGGCTTTAGCAGTGCATTCCTATTCAGCTATCACATTCGTTCTTCTTTAAGTTGACCAGCAAGTTATAGTTTGTACTTTGCAGTGTTCTTCGTTGTTTTGTCTTATTTGATTTGATTCCTTAGAAAAAGTTAAAAAATATATAAAACATTGGAAACGCTTATAGTATATCTGACATTAAAATTGAATTCTTCGTGTCTATACTCACAAACAATATCTCAAACAATCTCTCGAGCAGAATCTTTAACGTGTATTGGATTCATAGATCCTGATGGAAAAAGTATGCATTCTCTGAGATGATATACTATCAATATTCAAAGCAGTAATCCGTGTAAGCATGCTTAACCAATGCTGTGACATTCCACCCTCACCGATCAGTAGAGATGCTGAGACAACTGCTGCGTAAAATAATTTAAAGTGAGCTATTGTATCAATTTTGTAGTCTTTTAATGTTACAATGTTGACATTATATGAGAGAAATAATGTTCCTCGCATACAGAACATTGTCAGCCACTTGATCGATACGAACATTATTTTCTTTAAGTTTTATCTGCCCAACTCATTGCCACTCCATTGGGAAATTGAAGTAATTCTCATTAATTCATGATTGCTGAAGCTCATCTATTGGACGTATTTGCCTCGATTTAGAGTGACGTACTTTTGAAAGTCTGTCACTCAGACGCCAAACCGCAAACAATAAAGTATTGATTTACTATCTGTATACTGAAAACGGAAATTGAATCAACGAACAATACCAAAGCAATTATAATGGTCTTCACTGAAGGCAAGTACTGTACAGTACCAGTCAGAAAAGTTATACTTACAAAGTCACAAAGAACATATTTGCTTATGGTTCGGTGTTTAAGTAATGTACTTTTCCTGTCAGAAATCTTATACTTAAAAAGTCACAAAGAACATATTTGCTTATGGTTCTGTGTTTAAGGGCTAATAAACACGTACAAGATTATGTCCTGCTGGTATGGACAGAACTGTAAGCATTACCCTTTTCGATACAAAGCAGGCACTTTACAATTAAAACATTGCAACCTTTCACTAAAACAAGATTATTTGCGAATCACTACGAGAGTCATCGAATGATTGCTGAAACATCATGTTAATTTCTTACAAAGTGAACTATTTAAAATACATTAAATTAGGTCATGGTAATAAAACGTCAATTGACGCACTTCTTAGATATGACGTTGACACGACTTGAAATTTCCCAGTATTATTAAACTCATATTTTCAATTATGAATTAAGAGAATTGTCATTTCCTAGAAACAGGAAAAGGATACTCCGATTTTGTGTTTCCGTATTACTATCCTCTCAAACTACGTTGGAACTACTTTTTCGTCGAGGTTAATTGAGTGCAACTGAACAAGCATGAAGAACACTGCTTAAGCCTCAACGGACATAGAAAAAAGAAAAGGTGAAAGATTATCTGCAACAAATCTTTACCACCACGTACAAGTAATTAGATTCATCCCGTAATAAATAACTGTTAAAAAAGTAAGAAACTAATTTTAATGCCATGTCCCTATTGAAGCCTTTCCTAATTTCCAACCGCAAACAGTCCAAACGATATTGGCCAGTCATCAGAGAGAAATTTTTAAGTATTATTACTGTCTAAATCTTTCGAGATCCAAAATTTGACAACTTTACAATAACTGTAAAGAGATATATGAGTCTGTTTTCCTCATGCGTCTATAAACTTGTGTTATTGACATTGTTCGTTGAGAACGTTAGTGTTGTTTCACGCGTTTTCGATAATAAACAGATTTTAATGCGCATATTAGTTGATCATTGTAACATTGATCAGCTGATCCAAATAGATTCAAGCGAAATTTTGTGATAAGAAAGCATTTTCTTCTGTTGTTCAGTTAGGTATAAGGATGTTATTAAATGATCTGAAAATTTATAGCTATAAAGCCAAAATAATACATATTATATTAAGTATATCTCGATGGTTAAATCACGTCTTTTTTGTCAGCTATACAAAATCAGGACAACGACTCGGCGCCCAATGGATCATAATGGTCTGTATTTTCTAAGATATCAGTAAGTATCAGAGAGGTTAGGTATCGATCCCGGCCCCGCTACGCTAGGAAATGTTAACGGCTGATTTGAGTAAATATAGCTATTTAAAAGTTAGCAAGCTTGGCGTGAATGGTTTGTATCAGATGCTTTATTAAAAATAAAACTTCTTTCACTCATATTGATGTACCAGTCATTGAAATTTAAAACAAGCGTCCCCAAGATAATAATAAACTATTCTGCAAATAATAATGGATTCGCTGATTACAGTTATAATAACCAAGGTACATACGAAGTCTAGACTACAAACAACAAATGGTTTTGATCATTCACTCGAAGCGTATTTACGGCTTTTGTCAGATGACGAAACTATTTGTAAGGCTTTTACAAGATGACCAAACCATATGTAAGGCTTTGTGTCAGACGACCACAGCTTTGACACCTATCGTTTTACGATACCTCTGTTTGTCATAATGCTCAGAGGGTATAATCACTCTTAGCCCCGAATATGATTGCTTCTTACTCATTGAATCTAAGTCATCAAGATTATTAGTCTTTCACCAGCTAGAAGAACTTTAATTTCCTGACTATCTCGAATGTCCTTAGCCGCTGAGGTTAGATGCGTCGGTTTACATTGCCCAGCTGAAGATTTTGCTGTCTTGCCAAAGGAAACCAGTCTGTAGGGAAACACGAGAGATATCCACTGATGCAAAACTATTATGTTGAGTCTTTTCTAATTACTAATTACTTTATTTACCAGATATTATTTTTATAGGATGAACCCAGTCAAAATAAAACGATACTATCGAGCACCAGGACCGTTTTTTCTACACATCTGTTGATAATGTCAAACAAAGAATTTTTGATGTGGTTTTTTTGTGTGCAGAGTCATTGCTTACAAGGGTTTAGAATGTACAATGATTATATTACCCATGTTACGGCGTCAGCTGTTTCTTTTAGATGAGGCTACCTCATTATTTGTTTTTTTCTACACAAATATAATTAACACTGCTCATTATTGACTGTAGATCGGAAATATATTTAATTAATATTATATTTTAAAATGGCGGACAATATCCAATTGCTGCCGTAGTTTGGATGTTATATGACATAGTCTGTCCAATGTATATAGCATGAACTCTGACGGTATTTTATACGTATTCCATGCAGTGGGTACAAATTCATCTGAATACCTTTATACAAGAGCCCCTAAATATTATGTGTAAGAAAATTATTATTTCTTGGGAAATATTCACAGACGCCCATCATTATTTTCTGAGTGTAAAACAGCCTTTGGTCGAATTCAAGGTATTTTCGTCCTATAGCAAGATTTAGGAGCGAGAGTAATATGTGTACGATCATGTAATGAAAAACAGGATAAAATGAACATGTACAGAATGACAGGGTAAAATAACGGTCTCGTATACATGTCCAGAATGCCAGGGTAAAATAACGATCTTGTATACATATACAGAATACCAGGGTGCAATAACGAACTTGTATACATGTACAGAATGCCAGAGTAAAATAACGGCCTTGTATTTATGTACAGAAAGCCAGGGTAAAAAGACGATATTGTATACATGTACAGAAAGACCGGGTAAAATAACAGTCTTGTATACATGTCCAGAAAGCCAGGGTGAAATAACGGTCTTGTATACATGTACAGAATGCCAGAGTACAATAACGATCTTGAATACATGTCCAGAAAGCCAGGGTAAAGTAACGATCTTGTATACATGTCCAGAATGCCAGGGTAAAATAACGGTCTTGTATACATGTCCAGAAAGCCAGGGTAAAATAACGGTCTTGAATACATGTACAGATAGCCAGGGTAAAATAACGGTCTTGTATACATGTACAGAATGCCAAGGTAAAATAACAGTTTTGTATACATGTCAAGAAAGCCAGGGTAAAATAACGGTCTTGTATACATGTACAAAGCCAGGTAAAATAACGGTCTTGTATACATGTACAAAGCCAGGTAAAATAATGGTCTTGTGAGAGTCACTAACAATGCTTTAAGAACATACGTACGTAAGTTTGCTTATTTGGTTGGAGACAATGTAAAATATGTTCAACTCTAAGTGTTTGAAGTTCAGCTGATGCATATAGTTTTCCATCCTTTAATAAAATAATGTACCTCCCAACCCTCTTATTATGTCAATGGTTCACCCCACTTTCTATATGTATGTCTGTCTGTCTGAGTTTCTCTGTTCTGTCTCAGTCTCTTGTTGTTTCACTATCTGAATATATATAAACATACATACATACATACATACATACATACATACATACATACATACATACATACATACATACATGCCTTTATGACCTTTCAATGATATTTATATGCAACATGTTTCTGAATATGTACGTCTTGAATAATATTCAGTAGGTTTTTACCACTCGCTAATGCAGATTATATTTGTTACGTCGGGAAAACAAATCAAGAGAATAAATATTATAAAGGATTTTGTTATGTGGGTTGTGATTAGCTTTTCATAATCTTCTTCTCATTTCTTGCTATGAGAAGGAATTAGTCGTAAGTTAAGGAAGCGTCAATATCCATGGAGAGAGAGAGAGAGAGAGAGAGAGAGAGAGAGAGAGAGAGAGAGATAGAGAGAGAGAGAGAGAGAGAGAGAGAGAGAGAGAGAAAGTTCAGGCTCTCTTAAAAGAGTGTCGCCATGATGATAAGACAGCTACATCTGGAATGAAGAGTCAAACATTTATTTTCTTCTGGCATGGAGAACTTTATTCAAATAATCAACACACATATATTACTACATTCTAGAAACACATCTAAAAACTTTATAATAAAAATTAATGAAATACATATTACATTTTCCTTATTAAGCTTTCCAACTTCATTTTATTCGTATAACTTCTGCACCTTAGAATATTATACAATAGTTAATTCTCAATCAATTTCAAGATAGTCAAAGTATGAAATATAATAACTGTAATTAATGCAACAATTAATTTAAAGAATACATTTTACTTATTTTAAAGTAGAATATTGATTTAGAATATATTGCTAGATATTACTCTTTCTTGCTTAAAGAATACGTTATTTCAACATAAAATCTAAACAAGAAGTTGGTAGCGAACTCATCCTTTACCATAAAAACTACATAAATATAATTAAATATAAATTCTATAAAACATTTAAACATTCCATTACAATATATTATAAATAAAAGAATTCAATAGCAATGTAGCACACAAAACAATTTTACAATTAAAATCTCAATCATTAAAAATACTTATTCCTAAAAGAAGTTACGACATATACAGTTTGCTTACCTGGAAAGAGAAGTCAGAATTCTTTATTTCGCTGATATGGAAAACTGAATCGGACTTGATCGCGCATCTGTATTTATACACATTTGGCCAGATTCAGGGTTAGACAAGGTCATACCCTCCATGTATCAGTAAGAAAAATGCTGACTCTCTCTCCGAAGAAATAACCGGTTCCAGCAGGTGGAAACCAATTTATTTTACGTCATAAGACCTAGTTTTGTAGTTATTTATATTTGTTTGACGACGTTACACCAAATATGGATATCCGTTAGTTGGAAGCCATTTTGTTTCTGTGACGTCTAGAAGTTTCTTAGAGAAATATTACTCCACTATTTGTAACCGAATTGGACTTGCCAATGACTAGGTTACGGAATATATTTTTACTGATGGAACCTAGAAACTGTAGCTGAGGGGGTAAAATGCATGTATTATGTTATACAATCTCACACAACACTACATTAGCATGAATCTTAGTTATTTGTACTGATGTTATGTAGTATAGTTACATACATTGTCTTTTTTCCACTTGTTCAGCAACCATTTCTATTCTATATAGTTGTGTTACAAAAACAAATGAAATTAACTTTAATATCTTTTAGAATATAAACAAATAAAAAATTACTTTAATACAATTTAAAGAAAATAGCAATCTTATTAATTTTACTAAAAATTCAATCCTAACATAAACATTCAAACAAAACGATTTATGTTTAGATTTCGATGTCACGAAATCATCTGTTTAGTGATATGTGCGATGTCATATTCCATTAGTTCAGCGGGGAAACATCTTGAAAAGAAGCCTGTTTTGTCATCGTTCCATTCAAATGAAACGCACCACAATCTTTGTGACGTAGTAGAGTGAGGTAGTTCTTTCTTTCAATATGCGTGTGTTAAAGTGTGCAATGTACGTCATTCAGATTGATAAAATGTATGTCATTCAGATTGATAAAATGTATGTCATTCAGATTGATACAATGTATGTCATTCAGATTGATACAATGTATGTCATTCAGATTGATAAAATGTATGTCATTCAGATTGATAAAGGTATGTCATTCAGATTGATACAATGTATGTCATTCAGATTGATAAAGGTATGACAATCAGATTGGTAATATGTATGTCATTCAGATTGACAAAGGTATGTCATTCAGATTGATAAAATGTATGTCATTCAGATTGATAAAATGTACGTCATTCAAATTGATAAAATGTATGTCATTCAGATTGATAAAGGCATGTCATTCAAATTGATAAAATGTATGTCATTCAGATTGATAAAATGTATGTCATTCAGATTGATAAAATGTATGTCATTCAGATTGATAAAATGTATGTCATTCAGATTGATAAAATGTATGTCATTCAGATTGATAAAATGTATGTCATTCAGATTGATAAATGTACGTCATTCAGATTGATAAAAAGTATGTCATTCAGATTGATAAAATGTATGTCATTCAGATTAATAAAGGTATGTCATTCAAATTGATAAAATGTATGTCATTCAGATTGATAAAAAGTATGTCATTCAGATTGATAAAATGTATCTCATTCAGATTGATAAAATGTATGTCATTCAGATTGATAAAATGTATGTCATTCAGATTGATAAATGTACGTCATTCAGATTGATAAAATGTATGTCATTCAGATTGATAAAGGAATGTCATTCAAATTGATAAAATGTATGTCATTCAGATTGATAAAATGTATGTCATTCAGATTGATAAAATGTATGTCATTCAGATTGATAAAAAGTATGTCATTCAGATTGATAAAATGTATGTCATTCAGATTGATAAAGGAATGTCATTCAAATTGATAAAATGTATGTCATTCAGATCGATAAAATGTATGTCATTCAGATTGATAAAATGTATGTCATTCAGATTGATAAAATGTATGTCATTCAGATTGATAAAATGTATGTCATTCAGATTGATAAAATGTATGTCATTCAGATTGATAAAATGTATGTCATTCAGATTGATAAAATGTATGTCGTTGAGATTGATAAAATGTATGTCATTCAGATTGATAAAATGTCTCTCATTCAGATTGATAAAATGTATGTCATTCAGATTGATAAAATGTATGTCATTCAGATTGATAAAATGTATGTCATTCAGATTGATGAAATGTATGTCATTCAGATTGATAAAATGTATGTCATTCAGATTGATAAATTGTATGTCGTTCAGATTGATAAAATGTATGTCATTCAGATTGATAAAATGTATCTCATTCAGATTGATAAAATGTATGTCATTCAGATTGATAAAATGTCATTCAGATTGGTACAATGTATGTCATTCAAATTGATAAAATGTATGTCATTCAGATTGATAAAGGTATGTCATTCAAATTGATAAAATTTATGTCATTCAGATTGATAAAATGTATGTCATTCAGATTGATAAAATATATGTCATTCAGATTGATAAATGTATGTCATTCAGATTGATAAAATGTATGTCATTCAGATTGATAAATGTACGTCATTCAGATTGATAAAATGTATGTCATTCAAATTGATAAAATGTATGTCATTCAGATTGATAAAGGTAGGTCATTCAAATTGATAAAATGTATGTCATTCAGATTGATAAAATGTATTTCATTCAGATTGATAAAAAGTATGTCATTCAGATTGGTAAAATGTATGTCATTCAGATTGATAAAATGTATGTCATTCAGATTGATAAAATGTATGTCATTCAGATTGATAAATGTAAGTCATTCAGATTGATAAAATGTATGTCATTCAAATTGATAAAATGTATGTCATTCAGATTGATAAAGGAATGTCATTCAAATTGATAAAATGTATGTCATTCAAATTGATAAAATGTATGTCATTCAGATTGATAAAATGTATGTCATTCAGATACATAAATGTACGTCATTCAGATTAATAAAATGTATGTCATTCAAATTGATAAAATGTATGTCATTCAGATTGATAAAGGTATGTCATTCAAATTGATAAAATGTATGTCATTCAGATTGATAAAATGTATGGCATTCAGATTGATAAAATGTATGTCATTCAGATTGATAAAATGTATGTCATTCAGATTGACAAAATGTATGTCATTCAGATTGATAAAATGTATGTCGTTCAGATTGATAAAATGTATATCATTCAGATTGATAAAATGTATGTCATTCAGATTGATAAAATGTATGTCATTCAGATTGATAATATGTATGTCATTCAGATTGATAAAATGTATGTCATTCAGATTGATAAAATGTATGTCATTCAGATTGATAAAGGTAAGTCATTCAGATTGATAAAATGTATGTCATTCAGATTGATAAAATGTATGTCATTCAGATTGATAAAATGCATGTCATTCAGATTGATACAATGTATGTCATTCAGATTGATATAACGTATGTCATTCAGATTGATAAAATGTATGTCATTCAGATTGATCAAATGTATGTCATTCAGATTGATAAAGGTATGTCATTCAGATTGATAAAGGTTTGTCATTCAGATTGATAAAATGTTAGTCATTCAGATTGATAAAATGTATGTCATTCAGATTAATAAAATGTATGTCATTCAGATTGATAAAATGTATGTCATTTAGACTGATACAATGTATCTCATTCAGATTGGTACAATGTATGTCATTCAGATTGATAAAATGTATGTCATTCAGATTGATAAAATGTATGTCATTCAGATTGATAAAGGTATATCATTCAGATTGATAAAATGTATGTCATTCAGATTGATAAAGGTATGTCATTAAGACTGATAAAATGTATGTCATTCAGACTGAAAAAATGTATGTCATTCAGATTGACAAAGGCATGTCATTCAGATTGATAAAATGTATGTCATTCAGATTGATAAAATGTATGTCATTCAGATTGATACAATGTATGTCATTCAGATTGATAAAATGTATTTCATTCAGATTGATAAAATGTATGTCAGTCACATTGATAACGGTATGTCATTCAGATTGATAAAATGTATGTCATTCAGATTGATAAAGGTATGTCATTCAGATTGATAAAATGTATGTCATTCAGACTGATCAAATGTATGTCATTCAGATTGATAAAATGTATGTCATTCAGATTGATAAAATGTATGTCATTCAGATTGATACAATGTATGTCATTCAGATTGATAAAATGTATGTCATTCAGATTGATAAAATGTATGTCATTCAGATTGATAAAGGTATGTCATTCAGAGTGTTAAAATGTATGTCATTCAGATTGATAAAGGTATGTCATTCAGATTGATAAAATGTATGTTATTCAGATTGATACAATGTATGTCATTCAGATTGATAAAATGTATGTCATTCAGATTGATAAAATGTATGTCATTCAGATTTATACAATGTATGTCATTCAGATTGAAACAATGTATGTCATTCAGATTGATAAAATGTATGTCATTCAGATTGATAAAATGTATGTCATTCAGATTGATAAAGGTATGTCATTCAAATTGATAAAATGTATGTCATTCAGATTGATAAAATGTATGTCTTTCAGATTGATAAAGGTATATCATTCAGATTGATAAAATGTATGTCATTCAGATTGATAAAGGTATGTCATTGAGATTGATAAAATGTATGTCATTGAGATTGATAAAATGTATGTCATTCAGATTGAAAAAATGTATGTCATTCAGATTGATAAAATATATGTCATTCAGATTGATAAATGTATGTCATTCAGATTGATAAAATGTATTTCATTCAGATTGATAAATGTACGTCATTCAGATTGATAAAATGTATGTCATTCAAATTGATAAAATGTATGTCATTCAGATTGATAAAGGTAGGTCATTCAAATTGATAAAATGTATGTCATTCAGATTGATAAAATGTATTTCATTCAGATTGATAAAAAGTATGTCATTCAGATTGGTAAAATGTATGTCATTCAGATTGATAAAATGTATGTCATTCAGATTGATAAAATGTATGTCATTCAGATTGATAAATGTAAGTCATTCAGATTGATAAAATGTATGTCATTCAAATTGATAAAATGTATGTCATTCAGATTGATAAAGGAATGTCATTCAAATTGATAAAATGTATGTCATTCAAATTGATAAAATGTATGTCATTCAGATTGATAAAATGTATGTCATTCAGATACATAAATGTACGTCATTCAGATTAATAAAATGTATGTCATTCAAATTGATAAAATGTATGTCATTCAGATTGATAAAGGTATGTCATTCAAATTGATAAAATGTATGTCATTCAGATTGATAAAATGTATGGCATTCAGATTGATAAAATGTATGTCATTCAGATTGATAAAATGTATGTCATTCAGATTGACAAAATGTATGTCATTCAGATTGATAAAATGTATGTCGTTCAGATTGATAAAATGTATATCATTCAGATTGATAAAATGTATGTCATTCAGATTGATAAAATGTATGTCATTCAGATTGATAATATGTATGTCATTCAGATTGATAAAATGTATGTCATTCAGATTGATAAAATGTATGTCATTAAGATTGATAAAGGTATGTCATTCAGATTGATAAAATGTATGTCATTCAGATTGATAAAATGTATGTCATTCAGATTGATAAAATGCATGTCATTCAGATTGATACAATGTATGTCATTCAGATTGATATAACGTATGTCATTCAGATTGATAAAATGTATGTCATTCAGATTGATCAAATGTATGTCATTCAGATTGATAAAGGTATGTCATTCAGATTGATAAAATGTATGTCATTCAGATTGATAAAGGTTTGTCATTCAGATTGATAAAATGTTAGTCATTCAGATTGATAAAATGTATGTCATTCAGATTAATAAAATGTATGTCATTCAGATTGATAAAATGTATGTCATTTAGACTGATACAATGTATGTCATTCAGATTGGTACAATGTATGTCATTCAGATTGATAAAATGTATGTCATTCAGATTGATAAAATGTATGTCATTCAGATTGATAAAGGTATATCATTCAGATTGATAAAATGTATGTCATTCAGATTGATAAAGGTATGTCATTCAGATTGATAAAATGTATGTCATTCAGACTGAAAAAATGTATGTCATTCAGATTGACAAAGGCATGTCATTCAGATTGATAAAATGTATGTCATTCAGATTGATAAAATGTATGTCATTCAGATTGATACAATGTATGTCATTCAGATTGATAAAATGTATTTCATTCAGATTGATAAAATGTATGTCAGTCACATTGATAACGGTATGTCATTCAGATTGATAAAATGTATGTCATTCAGATTGATAAAGGTATGTCATTCAGATTGATAAAATGTATGTCATTCAGACTGATCAAATGTATGTCATTCAGATTGATAAAATGTATGTCATTCAGATTGATAAAATGTATGTCATTCAGATTGATACAATGTATGTCATTCAGATTGATAAAATGTATGTCATTCAGATTGATAAAATGTATGTCATTCAGATTGATAAAGGTATGTCATTCAGAGTGTTAAAATGTATGTCATTCAGATTGATAAAGGTATGTCATTCAGATTGATAAAATGTATGTCATTCAGATTGATACAATGTATGTCATTCAGATTGATAAAATGTATGTCATTCAGATTGATAAAATGTATGTCATTCAGATTTATACAATGTATGTCATTCAGATTGAAACAATGTATGTCATTCAGATTGATAAAATGTATGTCATTCAGATTGATAAAATGTATGTCATTCAGATTGATAAAGGTATGTCATTCAAATTGATAAAATGTATGTCATTCAGATTGATAAAATGTATGTCTTTCAGATTGATAAAGGTATATCATTCAGATTGATAAAATGTATGTCATTCAGATTGATAAAGGTATGTCATTGAGATTGATAAAATGTATGTCATTGAGATTGATAAAATGTTTGTCATTCAGATTGAAAAAATGTATGTCATTCAGATTGATACAATGTATGTCATTCAGATTGATACAATGTATGTCATTCAGATTGATAAATGTATGTCATTCAGATTGATAAATGTATGTCATTCAGATTGATAAAATGTATGTCATTCAGATTGATAAAGGTATGTCATTCAGAGTGTTAAAATGTATGTCATTCAGATTGATAAAGGTATGTCATTCAGATTGATAAAATGTATGTCATTCAGATTGATACAATGTATGTCATTCAGATTGATAAAATGTATGTCATTCAGATTGATAAAATGTATGTCATTCAGATTTATACAATGTATGTCATTCAGATTGAAACAATGTATGTCATTCAGATTGATAAAATGTATGTCATTCAGATTGATAAAATGTATGTCATTCAGATTGAAGAGACTTTTGCCGAAGATTTGACACCAATAAAATTTAAAGATGAGAACGTTTAACTCAAGCAATACAAAACACTAACTCATTGCAAAGACTTGAGAAAAAGACCTAACTTATTACACACAATACTCTACTGTTTAAATCTCTACGTAAGTGACTTCAGAAACTTGGTATGATGCTATACAAGGACTCTAGAAACTAGTTTAAATTCAAGAACAAGATACTATTTATGTAACTAGTCCGACATGACCCGTATCTTCTATATGCCTCGTCATTCGTATGCTGTAGCAGATGTTCAATCGCGCGATGTTTTTTAATAATTCCAGAGCAAGTTTATACTCGATCGTCCAATATGTTATATACATGTATACACTCAAGTTAAAGAAAAATCGATTACATTTAATATTGATTCCTAAGGTACCATTCTGAGAAAAATGAAATTGCCTGTTAGATGAAACACATCAATGTCTGTTCAAGTAAGGAAACAAACGAAGCTTAATAATTGAATGATTACAGACCGTTGCCCGAAAAAAGCAGAAAAAGGATTAATATATTCAAATGGACATTAAAAAAACAACAGAGAAACACATCCCTGACTAAACGATTTTTAAAAGAAAATCAGTTTTCACAAAATCAAATGACTTTGATTTAAAACCCACATTTTCAGAAGGAAAAAAAGAGTTCTCGAGTTAAAATAAAAAAATTATTCTACCTCTGCAACGAAGGAAATTCATGTAAACTACTCTTGCAAAAGGATGACGAAAATTAAAAATTTAAATACAGCTTGAAAATAATCTTGTAACATCACCGTCACATTTTCGTAAATACGTCTTAACATGAAAGATCACATGTTGAACTTAAAGACAAAGATAAGAATATATATGAATATATATATATATATATATATATATATATATATATATATATATATATATATATACGCTCTGGCCCATGCTTATTTTGTTGTGCAATTGATTGTTGTGTATATTTTAACCCATGTTCTATAATTCCAACGACTGTCATGGTTGGAAATCCAGTTTGAATTGTAGATCTAAAGTTTAGGAAACGAATATAATTGTAATAATTAAAAAAGATCAAGCTTGTATGGCCTGTAGGTCTGTATGTTTGCATTTCTTAAACTACAGTTGTTACGTTGTCCTTTTAAACTCAGCATCTTATAATTTGTTTTGAAAGAATAAAAACCCATGTATAAGGGTTTTAAACATGAATCAGTTTTCCTCGTGTGGCGTCATTGTATAATAATACCTCAAGGTACTCAATCTCCTTCTTTTAATTGAGCATTTCTTAGTAATTATTATTCAATAGTCTGCACACACACACACACACACACACACAAACATACATATATATATATATATATATATATATATATAGTTCTGATAACAAATTAGAGAATTACATTTGCAAAATTACCGAATGGAATAGGAATTAAGAAATCGGTTTAGCGTCAAATGGAAATGCTTGAAATGTTAAATGGAAAATCAGGAGAAAAATTGATATGGATTGGGAGAAAAACAACAGACACATGAACACTTCCAGCGTTGGATTTATTTCGGAATACCTCTAAAATTTACTCAAACTTCAATCATTAGGACTTGTTATAGATACCCTATGATTATTTGCGACTGATTTCGTAATAACGTAAGTTACGTTTTAAACTTTTCACTTGATATTCTAGGAAAAAATATTTTGTTGAACTGTAGAACATTGCTAGACGCTACTCCTTTCTGTTGTAGGAAGATAGAATGGTAATATGCCTTTTCCTCACAATTTTGCAATGAAGTCAAGAGCCATATTTTCTCCTTTGATACACTTTTACCACATGCTTGCTAAAGAATGTAGAACACTATACGCAGTACCGTTATTTAATCTATGGGAAAATATTAATGAGTAGGGTGAGGTGTTGGGGGTGGGGGTGGGGGTGGGCAAGTGAAAACCTGGGTATATAAACATAGTTTTAAATAAGAATTGGCTCCGATCTTTATCTTCTTTTCCTAATTACACTAAATGAACTCAATCAAGACATTACAGACTGGAGCAAAATTGACTTGTTCAGGAATGAATCCCTAATAAAGTTGGATAATGATCTTTTGAAATGGTTCAGACCTCAGCAGCACAAGTTTCCAGTCCATTAACAAATAGCCGAGAATTGCTATGCATTTCTGCATCTTCCGTGCCGTCGGAAAGAGGAGTCGTTAGTACAGCAGGAGAAATTTTCCATACTGAGGGCTTCTTTGGGTTCAGACATTGTCAAGATGTCAATTTGCCTCAAGAAAAATATGAAGTAACGTACTCAAAGTTCTGCTAAAAAATCAAAAAGGTATTTCAAACATGATGAAACATTTACAATAACAATCCTTTGAATTAGATGTAAGGACAGAAGACTATAAATGGTAGTGATATTTTTATTTGTCATTGCAATATGGGGTTACTGTATCGCAGTTTAGTTTTGGTCGTGTCTTCGCATATCTAATTTTGTTGTTCTTACCAAGTATGTCCAGTCAAAGCAAGGATAGAATTTATATCTGGAATGTTCCAGCAAGTTATGCATGAATTAGGCATTAAACATCATTAAAGTCAAGGGGCTTGGGAAATATTTCATCCAACTTTAACTTACATAGAGTGCCTTGTGAAAGATTTCCTACCGCTTTAACCAAAGTCAAGGAGCTTTGAGACAATGTTTAACCCCACTTTAAGGTACGTCAATGGGTTTGAGACGAGTATGTTTGTTTGTTGTTGTTTGCTGTTGGTGAATTGGTGAATTGGTGAATTGGTTCAAGAATCAATGATTTTATGTTCAGTTAGACTAGTATTTGGACATATATGCTTTTAAATAATGATTTAAAGCTTAATCTTCTTGATTCTTTCTCTGATTCCAAATAGAAGTTACCTTAGGCTTGCGCTGTAGCAAGAACTAATTTACACTCTACTCAGTTAAAAATGAAATTCAAGGTATGGCAGCAACACAAGGAAACGATGATTTTAGACTGGTGAATATACATGTATGTATGCATGCCTCTAATTACGATTGTGACTAACATAGAGCTGTCATTAGTGATTGCCCTTTAAAAAAATACCTGGGCAGGATTTGGATGAGAATACATTATGGCTTTTTATGTTACGAACCAGCAGACGTTTAGAGTTCCTAGAAAAGCACTGATCAACATTTTCACTATAGGAAAGGCAAAAGGAGTGTGGGCTGATTCACACTGGTCTCCTAACAGGTCATTCTAAGAGCGTGTGCACACGAAACCGAGATGATGTTTCAATGTAGTATCTAATCATTACCCGACGTCTTTTATTGCAATGTAAGATGCAATGTAAGATGCAGAATCACAATGACTGTGTACTGGTTCCTTTCCAACTTATTATGTAAACAAAGAAGTCGAATGGTGACTTGTTACCTCTTTAATCTTAATTAGGTAGCACACTTTGTGTGAACAAACACGTGCGTAGTGTTGTTCTTTTTCCTTCCTTTCCATCAACTAATTATTCCATCTAGTGCGAATAAAACAATAACGCACACGGACATCTTTAACTACCTCATATCGTACCAAGACAGATTCATATATATATATATATATATATATATATATATATATATATATATATATATATATATATATATATATATATGCCAAGAATTGGTGACTGCGTTGACAAATTTGACAATTCAACATATGTTTCCAAGTTTGAGCTTTCAAAATGATTCGTTCAAACTCTAATAATGTAAAGTGAAATCAATATTTCAGAAAATATACCCACTGCGGATCCTATGTATCAATAGAATGATTCCACTGGCATGAACAATACTCCATTAACATTTCAGAGTTTAGTGGACGTTCTCGCATTTAGTTTAGATAAATGTGACGCGTACGTTGATGACGTTATCATCGAAATCGATATCTGGACATTTCATTGAAAACCAATATGAAATTACTCGAAAATGAAAGAACTGTTGCAATATTAAGTATATCTTTTAAGTATTAAAACTCGTCCTGAAAAATACTAGTCTAATGAAACTTGCATGTATTATTAAATACATGTGCAAGTGTTTCAGCAAGTATGGAAAAACAAACAGCGAAATGTCCGATAATGTTCAGCCAGTAGCAGGCAGCGATTTATCACAGACTTTCTGATGTAAGCGTGCCCAACGAAGTTCACAAACAAATTCTTTGCTCTTGCCCTATGATACTATTATAAGTGGAAGAATTCACGCGCACGCGCATACACGCACATACAATTACACGTTGACTGTCGTCGACGTTGCAATCAGATGCAAAGAAACAGAGCCGCTATTAACTAAAATAACACCCGAAGTTGCATCTGCTTATGAACAAATCCATCAACATGGATTCGGTCCGCATGGAGGCTTGTGATGGCCTCGGATGCTATAGGTTGACTACTTTGAAAACCCAAAAAGTCTGATTCCTGGTGCGGTTTATTACGGTTTTTTTCGGCAAGTTCTCGCTGACGATAATGATGATGACAGTAATTTTTAAAATTATGAAGTACGTAGCATTATTGGAGCTGCACAAGTGTCAGTAAAGTAAACAGTGAGTTATTGTGAGCTCGAAAATGGTGTTTAATACGAGTCATAATTAAGGTTCAATTGACGAAAAAAAAATATGGCATGGTGGTCAGTCTCCTCTGCAGCAGTATTTCAAATTTAAGTTTAGATAGATGGAATACTGAGCGTAATTAAAATATAGACAAGTTCACGATACATTGCAATTTTAACGTTTTTATCAATCAATTTAGCCTTGCTGATCATACACTTCAAAAAATTATTTCCATATAAAGAAATTAAAGGACTAAGATAAATTGGATAAAAGAATTTAATTAAGAAGTAAATATATTTATTTTAATATCTCTGTCTACACAAGCAGACCATTGCGTTTGATGGACTACAAGTCTTAATACAGCATTATGGAATAGACTATGGCGTTTGATGGACTACAAGTCTTAATACAGCATTGTGGAATAGACCATAACGTTTGATGGACTACAAGTCTTAATACAGCATTATGGAATAGACCATAGCGTTTGATAGTCTACAAGTCTTAATACAGCATTATGGAATAGACCATAGCGTTTGATAGACTACAAGTCTTAATACAGCATTATGGAATAGACCATAGCGTTTGATGGACTACAAGTCTTAATACAGCATTATGGAATAGACCATACCGTTTGATGGACTACAAGTCTTAATACAACATTACGCAATAGACCATAACGTTTGATGGAATACAAGTCTTAATACAGCATTATGGAATAGACCATAACGTTTGATGGACTACAAGTCTTAATACAGCATTATGGAATAGACTATGGCGTTTGATGGACTACAAGTCTTAATACAAAATTATGGAATAGACCATAGCGTTTGATGGACTACAAGTCTTAATACAACATTATGGAATAGACCATAACGTTTGATGGACTACAAGTCTTAATACAGCATTATGGAATAGACTATGGCGTTTGATGGACTACAAGTCTTAATACAGCATTATGGAATAGACCATATCGTTCGATAGACTACAAGACTTAATACAGCATTATGGAATAGACCATAACGTTTGATGGACTACAAGTCTTAATACAGCATTATGGAATAGACCATGGCGTTTTATGGACTACAAGTCTTAATACAGCATTATGGAATAGACCATAGCGTTTGATGGACTACAAGTCTTAATACAGCATTATGGAATAGAGCATAACGTTTGATGGACTACAAGTCTTAATACAGCATTATGGAACAGACCATAACGTTTGATGGACTACAAGTCTTAATACAGCATTATTGCATAGATCTTAGCGTTTGATGGACTACAAGTCTTAATACAGCATTATGGAATAGACTATAGCGTTTGATGGACTACAAGTCTTAATACAGCATTATGGAATAGACCATAGCGTTTGATGGACTACAAGTCTTAATACAGCATTATGGAATAGACCATAGCGTTTGATAGACTACAAGTCTTAATACAGCATTATGGAATAGACCATAGCGTTTGATAGACTACAAGTCTTAATACAGCATTATGGAATAGACCATAACGTTTGATGGACTACAAGTCTTAATACAGCATTATGGAATAGACCATAACGTTTGATGGATTACAAGTCTTAATACAGCATCATGGAATAGACTATGGCGTTTGATGGACTACAAGTCTTAATACAGCATTATGGAATAGACCATAGCGTTTGATGGACTACAAGTCTTAATACAACATTATGGAATAGACCATAACGTTTGATGGACTACAAGTCTTAATACAGCATTATGGAATAGACCATGGCGTTTGATGGACTAAAAGTCTTAATACAGCATTATGGAATAGACCATAACGTTTGATGGACTACAAGTCTTAATACAGCATTATGGAATAGACCATAACGTTTGATGGATTACAAGTCTTAATACAGCATTATGGAATAGACTATGGCGTTTGATGGACTACAAGTCTTAATACAGCATTATGGAATAGACCATAGCGTTTGATGGACTACAAGTCTTAATACAACATTATGGAATAGACCATAACGTTTGATGGACTACAAGTCTTAATACAGCATTATGGAATAGACTATGGCGATTGATGGACTAAAAGTCTTAATACAGCATTATGGAATAGACCATAGCGGTTGATAGACTACAGGTCTTGATACAGCATTATGGAATAGACCATAACGTTTGATGGACTGCAAGACTTAATACAGCATTATGGAATAGACCATAACGTTTGATGGACTACAAGTCTTAATACAGCATTATGGAATAGACTATGGCGTTTGATGGACTACAAGTCTTAATACAGCATTATGGAATAGACCATAGCGTTTGATGGACTACAAGTCTTAATACAGCATTATGGAATAGACCATAACGTTTGATGGACTACAAGTCTTAATACAGCATTATGGAATAGACTATGGCGTTTGATGGACTACAAGTCTTAATACAGCATTATGGAATAGACCATAGCGTTTGATGGACTACAAGTCTTAATACAGCATTATGGAATAGACCATAACGTTTGATGGACTACAAGTCTTAATACAGCATTATGGAATAGACCATAACGTTTGATGGACTACAAGTCTTAATACAGCATTATGGAATAGACCATAGCGTTTGATGGACTACAAGTCTTAATACAGCATTATGGAATAGATTATGGCGTTTGATGGACTACAAGTCTTAATACAGCATTATGGAATAGACCATAGCGTTTGATGGACTACAAGTCTTAATACAGCATTATGGAATAGACCATAGCGTTTGATAGACTACAAGTCTTAATACAGCATTATGGAATAGACCATAGCATTTTGATAGACTTCAAGTCTTAATACAGCATTATGGAATAGACCATAGCGTTTGATAGACTACAAGTCTTAATACAGCATTATGGAATAGACCATAGCGTTTGATAGACTACAAGTCTTAATACAGCATTATGGAATAGACCATAGCGTTTGATAGACTACAAGTCTTAATACAGCATTATGGAATAGACCATAGCGTTTGATAGACTACAAGTCTTAATACAGCATTATGGAATAGACCATAACGTTTGATGGACTACAAGTCTTAATACAGCATTATGGAATAGACCATAGCGTTTGATGGACTACAAGTCTTAATACAGCATTATGGGAGCGATAAAAGATATGGTACAATATTCATCAAACTACAGATTCAATCAAGTATATCTGCGTTAGTGAAACTTCATATTCTTTTGGAGTAAATGTTATCTAAATGATAATATCTTTGTCTGAAACATTATACATAATAGCCGTAAACATCAGTTTCCCAACATGTTCTAGCTGATGAAAGCTTCCTATTTACATGCCACTTCAGAAGGAAGCAATGAGCAATATTCATAAACAAATAAGTAAAAGAGTGTGCTTACTTATCGGATTTAATGCTTATATTTGACATCTTTCAAAGATTTTTAATTCATTTAGAAAATGGAGCAGAAGTAAAGAGAGACAGATAATGAAGTATTAAGTTAATATGGCGGTTCCCCATGACCCTTTTTTTTCCCTTACTTTAGTGACGAAGGGTGAGTTCAACCTTAAAATAAATGCCTGGAACCATCTTTCCTTAAATGGTACATTATGGGATATAAATGGGTGTTTAAGTGTTCAATAGTTTTCCTTCTTTGTTAACAATTACAAATATGTGAACACATAAAATGTAACACGTACCTTGAAAAGATGGAAGGATGATCAAGTTCATATGTGTATCAATATTTATCGGATCGTAGGCTGTGTATTGTAAATCGTATTGATACACGACACATCGTATCATTACACCCGAATTTATTGGTTTCGACTTTTTAATTGCTTAGTTTAAGACCATAGAATCGTGACGTTGCAACATATTTTATATGTCATTTAAAGATAGCATTCAATTTATTGCTATAGTAACTTTATTCATAACGATATTTGTAATAAAACGTATTGCAGCCAACCAAAACTTTTGTCTACTATTAAAATAAAACGTTATGGAAAGATAGTAAACAAATAAAATGAGAGACTGAGAGAAAGGAAAATACGCAATCCAGCAGGACAAACAGAATGTGTAACAAATACAGAATATACTTAAGTGTTTTGCATTATTAAGGTTCCTAACAGAGCTAGCAACAAGCACAAACCTCGGATTCAATAGCTGGCCCCCTATTCACCTGTGATAACTTGTGTATTATTTATATTAAGTACCAGTCAGTGTGTGGTGTTATATTAATTGGGGAACCAGTCTATATGTAGTGTTATAGTAAATACCTAACCAGCCTATATATGGTGTTATATTAAATAAGAACTAGCCAATATGTGTTGTCATTTTAAAAACGGAACCAAACTGCGTGTGATGCTACATTAAATAGGGAACCAGCCTATGTGTGATTTTATATCAAATAGGGAACCAGCCTATGTGTGGTGTTATATTAAATAGGGAACCAGCCTTTGTTTGGTGTTATATTACATATCATATATAAAAGAATACTGGCTAAAAAGATAAATACAAATAACATATTTTAAACTAAGCCTGTGTATGGGTAAATTGTGTTATTTATTTTGCTTGACTATATGTTATCATTGTTGAGCAATAACTCTCACCTTTCTAATATGGAACTATATCATTGCATTTATTAAAGCCTGGGAATAAAATAAATGCGGAACGATATCATTAAATGTTAAATTAAAGCCTGGGAATAAAATAAATGTGGAACTATATCATTAAATGTTAAATTAAAGCCTGGGAATAAAATAAATGTTCGCTTCTCGTAGGAAAGTTTGTATGAACATATTGCTTTTGTGATTATTTTGTCACTAAACCAAACAGGTAAATGATGATGCATGATCACTTTCTGCAGGTGGTCGAATTTTGCGTCTATAACATTGCAATTTATGACAATTGTTTTATGTTTTTCTATCAATTTCTCCGTTTTTTAAAATGTTGAATTGCTTTTACTACGAGTGGATGTCTCTGCCTTGGGTGCATTTACAGAAATGGTGGAGGAAATATTTTCTTTTTGTCAATCGATACAATATTGAACTTGGAATTTCATTAGCACCGACAGAGACCACTGTCATAGAGACCAATGTTAAACTGTCAATTAGACAAGGACACAGACATGTACTCCATTGCATTTAAGAGAGCTAACTCTGCAAGAAATAGACAGGGGTAAGAGTTATCCAGTCACATCTGGCACACTTTCAACCATGTTAACCACTGCATCATTGGCCTCCATCGCCCAAAGAAAAAGCCCTAGGTTATAAAAGAGATTCTGAAGTTGTGTGATGCTCGAAGAGACCTCAGAAACACCAGAAACACAACAGGCGCAATGGAATACAGAGAAATAAACACGAATATAAGAAAACGCTCGAAGATAACGAAAGAAGAAAGGACAAATGTGGACAGAAAGAGAGAGAAGTCTGATAAAGAAAAAAAGCAAAAAGGCATTCCAAATTGTGAAAGACCTCACCTAACAGATACAACCAAAAGTCAGTACCATTCAATACAAAAATGGAAAATGATCACAGAATCGAGTGATATTGCATAAAGATGGTGCAAAGACGTCTATAACCATCATTCCACAGAACACCCAAAAGTGCCTGAAGTTCAAAACTCCTCAAATAATAATGATTTCCCCATTCTCAAAGAAGAACTTTGAAGAATGGGAAGTCAGCTGGTGTAGACAACATCCCAGCTGAACTTATCAAGAACGGGGGTGGGGAAATCAGTGATAGAGCTATTAACACAAATCTGCAAGAAGGTCTGGCAAATAGGTGAATGGCCAATGGCCAACGCAGTTGACCCAGTCACTGATTATAACCACTCAAAAGCAATCTCCAGCTGTTCCAAAGTTACTGAACTATCCGTTTCATCAGCCATGCTAGCAAGGTGATGTTGAAGATCATCTTGAACAGACTGAAAACACAAGCAGAAGAAATAATTGCTAAAGAAGAGGCCGGGTTCCGAAGTGGAAGAAGCAAAACAGAACAAATATTCAATCTCAGGGTTTTGTGTGAAAAGTACCTGCAAAATCAACAAGACATATATCATGTGTTATTAGATTTAAAAAAGGCCTTTAAGAGATTGTGGCATGAGACATTATGGGCCAC